>CM060618.1:41522631-41592486 GCA_030578275.1 Meda fulgida
TGCTGGCTAATGCTAATCGTAAATTCTCTAAGATCATTATTCATGTCGGCACTAATGATGTTTGACTCCGCCAGTCGGAGATCACCAAAATTAATATTAAAGAGGTGTGTGAACTCGCAAGTACGATGTCAGGCACTGTAATTTCCTCTGGCCCCCTTCCTGTTCGCAGGAGTGATGAGATAGTCAGCAGATTGGCCTCACTCAATGGTTGGTTGTCTAAGTGGTGTCCGTTGAATAATATAGAATTCATAGACAATTGGAAAAGTTTTTGGGGCAAGCCTGACCTGTTGAAAAGAGATGGTGTTCATCCCTCCTGGGATGGTGCTGCTCTTCTCTCTAGTAATATGGCACATAGTCTTAGAGCTAAAGCATGACAATCTGGGGCTCAGGTCAGGAAGCAGACAGACTGGCTAAACCGACCGTCTGCTAGTGGCCTCGCGTCACCAAGGTCAGATAAATCTCATCACATAGAGCCTCTTTCACCTAGATATCATCATATAGGGACTGTGTCTGTTCCCCGAATTTGGAAATCCAAAAAACGTCAGGTAAAAAATTTAATTGATGTTCAACAAATAAAAAACAGATATAATACAGATGAACAAATGATAAAGCGTGGGTTGCTGAATATTCGATCCCTAACTTCAAAATCGCTCTAACCCTAATCCTAACCCTAACCCTAATCGCATAGTTAATGATATGATTTCAGATTATAATCTAGATGTGCTGTGTTTGACAGAAACCTGGCTAAAACCAAACGATTACATTACTTTAAATGAGTCAACCCCACAAGATTACTGTTATAAACATGAACCTCGTCTAAAACGCAAAGGGGGAGGTGTTGCTGTAATTTATAGTAATATTTTCAAAACCATTAAGAAATCTATTTTTAAATATACTTCTTTTGAAGTGTTGGTGCTTAATGTAAAAATATATAGTGTAAACGATAAATCACGTTTGAGATTTCTGCTGGCTACTGTATACAGGCCACCAGGGCACCATAAAGATTTTATCAAAGAATTTGCGGACTTTCCATCAGAATTAGTATTGGCTGCTGATAAAGTACTAATTGTTGGTGATTTTAATATACATGTAGATAATGAAAAAGATGCATTGGGATTGGCACTTAAAGACATTGTAAACTCAATTGGAGTTAGACAACACGTGTCAGGACCCACTCATTGTCGTAATCATACTCTAGATCTAATATTATCACATGGAATAGATGTTGATGCCGTTGAAATTCTGCAGCAGAGCGATGACATCTCAGACCATTATCTAGTCTCATGTAAATTACATTTAGCCAAGGCTGCAAAGCTGCAAATATGTTAGACCTATAACTTCTGCCACTAAAGATTGCTTTATCAATAATCTTCCTAATCAGTTTCATCATCTCAGCATCCCGGATAGCTTAGAAGAACTCGATATTGCAACAGAAACTTTTAACTCTCTCTTTTCCAGCACTTTAGACGCAGTTGCTCCGTTGCGCTTAAAGAAGATTAAAGAAAATAGTCCAACGCCGTGGTACAACGAGCACACTCAGGCACTTAAGAGAGCAGCCAGAAAAATGGAGCGCAACTGGAAGAAAACAAAACTAGAGGTATTTCGGATTTCATGGAAAGAGAGCTCGATTGCTTACAGAGAGGCTTTAAAAGCTGCTAGATCTGCTTATTTTTCAACCCTATTAGAAGAAAATAAACATAATCCTAGGTATTTATTTGAAACAGTGGCTAAACTAACGAAAAAGAAAGCTTCAAGCACAGAAGTTTCCAAGCAACACAGCAGTAATGACTTTATGAACTTCTTCACTTATAAGATTGATAATATCAGGGACAAAATTATAACTATGCAACCGTCTACTACAGTATCGCATCAGGGAGTGCATTGTAGTCTCCCTGAGGAAAAATTCTATTCATTTGTTGCTATAGGAGAGGAAGAATTCTGCAAACTCGTTAATTCATCTAAATCGACAACTTGTATGTTAGACCCTATACCGACTAAGCTATTGAAAGAGATGCTTCCAGAGATCATAGATCCTCTTCTTAATATCATTAATTCGTCTTTGTCTCTAGGATACGTACGAAAAACTTTTAAGCTGGCTATGATAAAACCGCTTGTTAAAAAAACGCAACTTGATCCTTCAGAATTAGTCAATTACAGGCCGATCTCAAATCTGCCTTTTCTGTCAAAGATATTAGAAAAAGCAGTATCCTCACAACTGTGTTCCTTTCTTGAAAGAAATGATATCTGCGAGGATTTTCAGTCAGGATTTAGACCGCACCATAGTACTGAGACAGCTCTCAGAGTTACAAATGATTTACTTTTATCATCCGATCGTGGTTGTATCTCTCTATTAGTGTTACTTGATCTTAGTGCTGCATTTGACACAATTGACCACAAAATTCTTTTAAATAGACTAGAAAACTATGTCGCATTAGTGGAATTGCACTAGCATGGTTTAAATCATACTTATCTGACCGTTATCAGTTTGTAGCAGTAAATGAAGAGATGTCTTATTGAGCACAAGTTCAGTATAGCGTACCACAAGGCTCAGTACTAGGACCGCTGCTGTTCACTCTGTACATGCTACCATTAGGACATATCATTAGGAAACATGGAATTAGCTTTCACTGTTATGCCGATGATATTCAGCTGTATATTTCTTCAAAACCTAACGAAACTTACCAATTCACAAAATTAACGGAATGCATAGCTGATTTAAAAAATTGGATGACTAGTAATTTCCTACTACTAAACTCTGAAAACACAGAGATTCTAATTATTGGACAAAAAACTTCCACACGTAATAACCTAGAATACTGTCTAACACTTGATGGCTGCTCTGTTAAGTCTTCGTCGTCGGTTAGGAACCTGGGTGTGCTTTTTGATAGCAATCTTTCATTTGAAAGTCACGTGTCTAGTATCTGTAAAACCGGATTTTTCCATCTTTAAAATATATCTAAATTACGACATATGCTCTCATTAACAAATGCGGAACAATTAGTTCTTGCTTTCATGACATTAATACTAGATTATTGTAATGCTCTACTGGGTGGTTGCCCTGCACGCTTAATAAATAAACTACAGCTGGTCCAAAACGCTGCAGCTCGAGTTCTTACTAGAACCAGGAAATATGACCATATTAGCCCGGTTCTGTCAACACTGCATTGGCTGCCTATTAAACATTGTATACATTTTAAAATATTGTTGTTTACTTACAAAGCACTAAATGGTTTAGCTCCGCAGTACTTGAGCGAGCTCTTAACGCATTATAGTCCTTCACGTCTATTGCGATCTCAAAATTCGGGCCAGTTGATAATACCTAGAATATCAAAATCGACTGCGGGCGGTAGATCCTTTTCCTATTTAGCACCAAAACTTTGGAACAGTCTTCCTACCATTGTCCGGGAAGCAGACACACTCTGTCAGTTCAAAGCTAGACTAAAAACACATCTCTTTGACCTAGCATACACATAATATATTATAGACTTCTATAATTCAATGTTAGGCTGCATAGATTAGGTCAGCCGGAACTGGGAACACTTCCCTTAAATCCTGATGTACTCGTTACATCATCATAAGAAGAATAGCATCTAAGCTAATTTTAGTGTCTTTGTTTATCCCGAGGTTTTCCCGCAGCCTACCGGATCCAGGCCGTATCCAGATCTGACTAGGAGCTTTGCCTGGACCCGATGACAACGCAGTGCTGAAGTGCCAACTAGCCTCTCCCTATGGAGGATCCCTTTCCCACTCTACAGATAAAACGTTGTGATTCCGGTTCGAGAACCCACCCCGAAGTGATAAAATAAAACAAAATTCTGTATCAAATTACAGTTACTATAAATACGGCCTCTAGTTCATAAACGCCAGAGGAGAACTGGCCCCCGACTGAGCCTGGGTTCTCCCAAGGTTTTTTTTTCTCCATTAGGTCACCTGATGGAGTTTTTCGGTTCCTTGCCACTGTTGCCTTTGGCTTGCTCAGTTGGGGATATTCAAATTAATTAACCAAGCATTAATACCATTGATCAGCCCTACCAAACGTGGATGTTTTTTCACTAAGAAACAAACATTATGTTATTTGATTGATATTGTGAAGCTGCTTTGATGCAATTTATATTGTGAAAAGCGCTATATAAATACACTTGACTTGACTTGACTTGACAGAAGACCTGCAGCAAGGCTTGGTGGAAACAGACACTGGGGTTTCAGCTGTACAGTAAAGCTCGTACTAAACGCATGCCAGAACTCCAGGACTACACTACTGACCTAGAAGCACAAGAAAAGTCCTCAAAGTCATATAAATAAGCCACAGAAGTTATGGGATTCTGTTCTGTGGAGCGATGACACAACTTCTCGTCTCGTCAGCGGTGTGTCTGAGGAAGAGAATGAAGCATAAGCTGATGAGAGCTCTGTCTCCAGTTCAGCATGTGGAGCTCGTGATGCTCTGCGGCTGATCTATATCCTCCGGCACTAGGAAGGAGAGATGATCCACTGAAGTATCAGGAGATCCTGGGAGAAAACATGCCGTCAGTGAGGAAGCTGAAGCTTGGACCTTCAACAGGACAATGATCCCAGTCATACCTCAAACTAGGGATGGGCGATATGGCTCGAAATCCATATTGCGATATACATTGCAGCCTCTTGCGATAACAATACATATCACGATATATAAATTATAGTAGGGTCTATGTAACCTGTTCTGAAATGGTTCTAAGGAAAGCCAAACTGCTAAATGTATTTTAAAAAAAGAATGAAACTTTTCATGTAGTTTTGAGAACATTTATTGTGCAAAACTTTAATTATACAACATAATGTTGCAGATAAATAAAATTCAAGTACACTAGCTGCAGAGATGAAAAAAAAACTTAAAAGTATTGGGGTTCTTTCCTTTAGTGCACGCAGCACGCCAGTTTCACACATACTCCATGTGCAGTGTACTAGTTTGCGATGCATGTTGCGGTGCGTATGCGGCGCTGCACGCGCTATTGTGCTTTCACATATGCTGCGTTTGCAGTGCACAACTGATCTACGGCTGTACCACAAACAACATTTATTCTCTTTTTTTTATTATTTCAAATCACTATTTTTATTATCAGCGTCTTTTAGAAAATAATATAAAAAAGTTTCAGCATTGCGATTCTATTTGTACACAGACGTAGACTATTCACGTTTTAAATCAATACACTTAAACGTATTATTATTATTACTTTTAGCCTATATAGATTTATATATTAAGTTGCTCAAGCAAGTGGCAAAACATTTAAACATTTATGTTAACATATAAAACATTTTAAATGAAAACATACACAATTGACAAAAACAGCTCTCTCATACCTTTTCTTTTGCATTTAAATCTTTTTTACAAGAAATACTGTGGGTCACAAAGAACTTGTTTTTCCACCTCCACGAAGAGACGAGTGTATCCATTATGTCGCGTTGTTGAGGTACTGTGTAGTTTTCCTGGCTTTAATTACCCCGAGCTTAAAGTTAAAAAGAAAATGACTGAAAAATAGTAGTATGATTTAATTAAATGCATTTATGGAGAGATTACTATATTTTCATGTCAATCCGTGTTCATTTTGACAATGAACCATGCGCTGTCACTTTACTTCAGCACGTACAGTACAGCAAAAATAAACTCGGAGCGTAAACGATCTCTGCACTGCTGTATACGCACCGCACCTGGAGCGCATTGCCGGACCGCATGCACGTGCCGTGTGAAAACTCTAATGCCCGTTTCACACTGTTAACATGGGTACGGAAAGAAATACGCATCGCATATGCACTGTAAACGGAGTATGTGTGAAACAGGCGCAACGCCGGAACTGTTGCCCCACACAGAGTATAGTTTGCTGCTGCTCGTCGGACTGCTTAAATCCGAACCAAGTCCAAATAATGGATGTTGCACCAGTCTTTTTCACCAGCTCCTCCGTTTCGCTTTCATCCATGATTACTCAAGATCACGAATACGGTTGCAGCTCGTAGCTCTAAATTTCGTTGGAAGATTGTGTCATCAACAATGCATTATCGCGATAGTGCAATATAATTAAAATCTCTATCGTAGGCCAATTTTGTATTGTTTATATTGCATATCGTTTCTATCTCCCATTTCTACCTCAAACTCCACCCAGGCTTGCAGAAGAAGTGCTGGGAGATACAGGGGCATCAAGGTCACATGACTCGAACCCCATAGAAAGCTCTGGTGGGATTTAAAAAGGCGGTTGCAGAACACAAGCCTAATAATATTATATTCCTGAACTGGAGTCCATTGCTCATGAGGAACGGCTCAGATCCCTCAGAAACAGAAGCTGTTGTCTGCTTATACATCTCGTTTGCAGCAGCTCAGAACTTCAGAAGGCTGTTCTACTAAGTGCTGAAGATGCTTGCCATGAAGGGGGTGAATAATTTTGAGACTGCAGAAGTCATTTAAAGTTGCATTTCCAGTTGAATTTGGGGAAACCACTTGAAACATTTGTTGTGTTCAGCTATTTCAGTTACTTTTGTTTGATTTGTTCATTGCAAACACCTGAAAGTCTGTAATTTTGCCAATAAACCTGATTTGCAATGGGGATGAATAATTTTGAGCACAACTGTATATAGAGCTCAATGATATGATAATGACAGAAGGTGAGCTCAGGTGTTTGTGTCTCAGGTGGATAAAGTCCTGAAGGTCATTCCACGCGACAGACGCACCTTCCTGTTTTCGGCCACCATGACCAAAAAGGTAAAGGCCTGCATGTGTGTGAAGCGGCCGCTGATGCGGTCAAGCGTCTGTTGATGTGCTCTGGTCTCGTCTCACTGGTTTCAGTCTGTTGATATGCTTTGGTCTCACTGGTTTCAGTCTGTTGATGTGCTTTGGTCTCACTGGTTTCAGGTGCAGAAGCTTCAGCGAGCTGCTCTACGGGACCCAGTCAAGTGTAGCGTTTCCACCAAATACGCCACCGTCGACAAACTGCAGCAGTACTACATATTCATCCCTTCAAAGTACAAGGTTCCTTTAGCTCCTCCGTCCTTCTGTTGTCACTCTCCTCAGATGTGTGTATCGGATGTGTTTTAGTCCTCATGAATGCTCATGTGTGTTAGGACTGTTATCTGGTCTCTATCCTCAATGAACTGGCTGGAAACTCCTTCATGGTTTTCTGCGGCACGTGTAATAATGCCCAGCGTGTGGCGCTGCTGCTCAGGAACCTGGGAATCACCGCCATCCCACTGCACGGTCAGATGAGTCAGGTACACTCACTCAAACACACACTCTCTCTCTCTCACTCACACACACTGCGTGTGTTGCGTCTCCAGTTTTTCAGTGTGTCATGGACTGACGTGTGTGTCTCCTACTTCAGAACAAGCGTCTTGGCGCACTCAACAAGTTCAAGTCCAAGTCCCGCTCTGTGCTGCTGGCCACGGATGTGGCGTCCCGCGGGCTGGACATCCCTCACGTCGACTGCGTCATCAACTTCGACATCCCCACACACTCCAAGGTACATGAGTAACTTCGACACCTCTCTCTCTCTGTCTGTCTGTCTGTGAATGTGTGTGTCTCTCTCTCTCTCTCTCTCTCTCTCTCTCTCAATTTCAAATTAGCTTTATTAGCATGACTGTATAACACAATGTTGCCAAAGCATCAACATATTGTATATAAATAATCAAACAAAATATATATGTATAGATCGTGTCATATGTAACATAGAAATAAATAAATAAACTCAATCTATCCTAATAAATGAATAAATACAGTGTGTCACTGTAGTCTCTGGCGTTGTGAATAGCTAGCACATATTTAGCCGCTAGTGCAGCTGTATTATCTTCAAGTAAGAAGGACATTTTTTCAGTGTCACTCAGTTCAGAGAATGAAGGAATCAGGGTTTCAAATCTGGGCAGAAACGTTTCTCTTATATTGTTATATTTGGGACAGAAGAGTAGAAAGTGTTCCTGCTCCCTCTCTGTCCATGTTTGTCTACGTCTTTTTCTATCTCTAGATCATGGTCACGTAATCTGTGATTTGTCATTCTTTAAAATGTTAAATAAATAGATAACTGGCCAATTTAGTGGTTCTATTGAGGGTCGAGTAACATTGGAGTTTATTTTGAAGTTCAAAACTTGCTTTCAGTGACTCATAATGAGTGTGTTTTAGATGTGTGTGGATTTCTTTGACACTAGTTTTGGGGCTGTAGCTGTGGTCAGTGGGGGGTGTAGTCTGTTGGATGAGCTGAAGAGCGAGTGTGTGTAGAGGAGGAGCTTCTGCTGAGGCTTCATAGAACGTCACGTGGTAAACAGAAGCTTGAATGAGCTTGACGTGAGATTCTGTGAATATCTTTTCAGAGATGATGAGATGTTGCTTATTTAATGGTTAGGGTTAGGATTAAAATCCTTTGAAGAAGTGCTGACCTGTGTTTTTGCTAACGCTAGCTGTGTTCTCCGCAGGACTACATCCACCGTGTGGGCCGCACAGCGAGAGCAGGGAGATCTGGGAAATCCATCACCTTCGTCACACAGTCAGTCACTCCTCCCTCCTTCAGTCGTTCAGTGATTCTGCTGTTGGTTGTGGCCTTAGTATCTGTGTTCAGCGTTCAGGAGAATCGGTGTTACTAGCTTCATCTTCAGTGTTTCCATACACCTATAGGGATGTCGCATATAAAACCACTGGATGGAAACGCAGAGATAAATTCTTAAAAAGCACATAGGAAACATCCCATTTTGTGCACAAGTTAAATTCACAACTTTGGATGGAAACATAGCTATTATTGGCTTAAGACCTGATGAACCAGAATTTCAAGCTTTATTCATACAGATCTAAAGAAGTCTTGATTAATTCCCTCTTCAGAGCGACTGAGCAACTGTTGAAGAAGCCTGGCGCCTTCAGAAAGTTTCTGGAGGGGAAAAGCTCTCATTGGCTTCTGATGGTGTGTGTGTGTGTGCGCAGGTATGACGTCGAGCTGTTCCAGCGCATCGAGACGCTGATCGGGAAGAAACTGCCCGCCTTCCCCACACAGGAAGAGGAAGTGATGATGCTGGTGGAGCGAGTGAGCGAGGCTCAGCGATTCGCACGCATCGTACGTCGTCCTGCCATGTGATCAGGTACTGCGGTGTGACGGCGTGTGTGTGTGACGGTTGTGTTTCTTCTGTCAGGAGATGAAGGAGAGCAGCGAGAAGAGGAAGAGGCCCAGAGCAGCCGAGGAAGAGGACGGCGAGCAGTCGAGCGGCGTGAGGAAGATGATCAAGGGTGGCTCCTTCAGAGGAACGCGCTGCGGCGGCTTCAAGAGAGGAAGATGAAGATCAGGCTTACGGCTCTAGTTTCTCCCTGTGAATCTAATAAATGCTGCATTCTCTTCTCCATTTTGAGTGAACTGTCCCTTTTAGATGATATAAATATGTGCATTATGGATTTCTTTGAAGCCGCGTCCCCCTTTGACAGAGAACAGACCACAACGTTGCTTCTTTCAGAGGCGTTTCTCTTTGGCGAAGGAACCCTGGAATCCGGAGATTCAGCGAACAGAACAACAGCGCTCTGTTCCTCGCCTCGATAGGACTCTAACTGGAACAGACTATGATTGCTGTTGCAGTTGTGCTTTATAAAGAGGACGAGACAGCAAATCCGTCAGGAAGAGACAGTGGAGGACGGACAGGACACGTGCCTTATTAGCATGTCTCCAGCTTTGTGCGTTTATCTAATCCTTATGCTTTTCTCATCGCCTAGCCATGTATTTTTAAAGGTGATTGGACAGTTTACTTGCTATACCCCTAAATAAAAAGTAACAAAAGTTTAACATTGTATTATTTATTTGACATTTTAAGGTGTTATTTTTGGTGTAAGCTGTAGTATTTGGTGCTTTTAATTGGTTTAATTTTTAATTCCTTTTGAATAAAAATGCCCCTGAAGAACAGGTACGTTTTTGGTAATGACACTTCCAGTGGTTGAGGCTCTGTCACATAAATGAAGTGCCTGAGCCTCATCTGTGTCATGTACATCATTCACCAGCTCAGACTTCAACAGAAACTGCATATTTCATTTCTATGATGCACTCATCTTTAATCTTGCAGGGGATTATAGAAGTGGATCATGTATTATGTGTATGCTAGGTCAAAGAGATGTCTTTAAAGTCCCCGTGAACCGGAAGTTGCAAACGAATTTTCTCCAGTGTTGTGACGTATTTCCGAGAGAAACGGAATACTAAATGAGGCAAAATAGTGGGCGTGGTTTTTTTTCCAACTAGCACCTGATTGGATATAGAAAAGTAGGTGTTTCATTCAGAAATGGAGGCAGATCTTAACGCAAGTTTACAATCGGTTGTTGAGGATTACTCGCCGCCTGACACACCGCCAGCAGTACCCTTCTTGCAGCAGGAGGAGGAGGAAGATGAAGAAGAACAGGAGCACACGGAGGATCGTTTCGTCACGGGGGGAATCAGACCTTACATGTTTGAGCCGTTACATGCCCTGGAGGGTACGAATGGTCACCTGGACGTGGCGGCTCAGGAGCAAGTTCACACTCGCGAGCATCTCGATGTGTCCCAATGGTAACACTAATTGGAATTATAAAACTATTTTTCTTTGCTATTACTGCTGCAACATTAACCGTTATGTAAGGTACCTGCTTTTTATGTTTTCTTAAGTTTTTGAATGTTGTACATTGTCTAGAATAGTTGCCTACATCTATAATTGACAGATAATTAAGCTTACCACGATTAAACCACAACTTTTCATTTGTCAACATAAACTGTACTATGCTTTTCATTCAGGTGCTCCTGTGGCTACTGCCAGCACATGGACACTGGTCCTGAAAGACTATGTTGTAGGGAGGTTAGGCAGGTTTGTGACAGAAGTGCAGAGAATGGGTATCATGTTATTAATCAGCCTATACATGACACAGCAGCTGAGTAGAACTGAAGATAGCAAACTCTGACTTGAAAAACATTTGTAATACAGTGCCTATATGTTAATACATTACATATACTACAGTCTAGAATAAATTATTAATACTAGAGTAAAATAGTACTAAATCTACATAATTGTTATATTTATTTTATATAGGTTGTTGATAAATGTGCAGAAGCAGAACTGCAACCTGGATGCATGACTGAACACCCAGGTTTTGAAGCGGTCTGCTTGAACCCATGGGTTCTTCAAGTTGAATATGCATCCTTGGTCCAGTATTATGGTGACTATGACCAAGATGTTTTTACTATCGAAGAGTAAGTGAATAATCATATCTGCAACAGTCAGCAAAATGCATTATTATCTAGTTTCCTTTTTTGGTCTTTAGGCGATACCGTCACACCTCCTACAGGACCTTTGTCAGATGGTGTTGGGGCTACTTGGAAAGAAAAATACGTGTTGTCCTCCCATCATGTGTTGTTGTTAAAATAAGATCCACATTCACATCAGAGAGATACACAGACTTCAAGCTACCTTCACTACATCGACAATAGCAAGTGATATGTATGTACTGCTGTATGTAATAAATAATGACAAAGGACTTCAATTACACTTGATGTTTCATTTATTATATTTTGAAGATTCATTTTAACACTAAAACACACACACACACACACTCTCTCTCTTTCTCTCTAAACCTGCTCCTACTCCATCTGTGTAAAACGGGACCAGGGTCTGACTTCAGATTCCTGTAGGTCGGGCTTGTCAAAGGCAGCACATAAGTGGTCTGGAACATTCAGTTCATTAATCTGCGCTTGGTATGGGCCAGGATTGATGACCACCTCCTCAAAAAACAGTCTTAGCAGACTCTCCACGTAGTCTATAATGCAAAAAATACAATGAACCTGGCATTTTTTTTAAGTAGACATTTTTCGACAATTGGGATAAAACAACATTGTGGTCAATCAAACTGCATTTACCATAAACAATATGTAAAATGTAATGTACGTGTTAATTGAATATCTAATTTTGCAGAAGATCTACATATTTTCCATATTTATTGTATGGTAACATTATCCTTTTATACTTACTGTAGGTTGGTGTTGTTTTTGTGTAGTGAAGGGAATGATCCCCCTTTTTGTATTTTGGCCATTTCACTTTGATAGACGGTTCACCACTCTGGTTGCATGCATACTCGCGATTGGAATTTTCATTATAGTGAAGAGCAGCAAGGTGCAACCTACATAGTTAAATTAAGAAATGAAAAGGATAAAATTGGTTAGGGGGGGTTGTTTAAAGTGTGCTTAATTATGTGGATAAATTATGTATTTACAAATATAAGACAGTGTGACAGATGCACATTCAGCATTATTTATGAACTTAGAAAAAATTTTAACTGTCACACCTGTTCAACATTCCCACAAAAGAGAATGCCACATTTTTCGGAGCAAATTTCAATATCAGGCTATGGAAGCCTTTAACTGAGGAGGTCTGATGGTGAGGGCTCAGTTTTGACACGTCTTTCAGGAGTCGCTGGTTTATCATCAGGTCGCAAAACCGTTCACAAGCTTTAGTGCCTAATAAAGACAGCGAGTCCTTATCAACATATAACTGTAATGTAATTTTTATGGCTGGAAATATCGATATAGATTATTAAATCCCATTACATCTGTATATCACCATGTCACTTGAATTCAACAGACTGTTGTCAATCGTAACTTTTAATATTGTAGTCATTAAAAAAATCAATCGTTTCACTCTTAGCAGAATCAGTATTTTAGTTTTAGATTTCATTATTATAGTTTTTAGTATTTTTCAGTATTATAGTTTAAAGCATTATTTAAGAGATTTTTGTTTTTCCATAATGGAAATTAAAGGTAAATGAAATATTTCAGAATAAATTTCAAAATCAAATTGAATTAAGATTATAATTGAGTCAAGAGCTTGTAAATAGGAATTTAATCATAAAAACTATCAACCAAGCCATATTTATCTTCATGGTTGTTACCTAATTGGGCTAATCATGGAGCATTATGAATCAACAAAATCCTTACTTGGTGTCAGCCAAGCTCGCATCTCAAGAGGTGGGTGGGCGCAGACTGGGAATAAGTCGCTGTTATGATGGTGCACATTTTGCACGTGGTTGGTTACAGACTTCCACTTTTCCACGGCTTCTTCACCTGTCTTGGAAGAGGATGCACACCAGTAATGGTGGTTTATGATACTTCTCCTCCAGGCCAGAACCTCTCCACAGCTACGCTCTTTCCCTAGTGCATCGATCTTCTTGGCGAGACCTTAAGTAGCAATTACAGAAAATACAATTAATTAAAATATTATACTTTAATCAGTTCTTAAAACTTAGTTAAAGTTCATTTGTGCTTTTGTCACTTGAGTCACAATTTGTGATATTATGTTGCTGTTGTGTATATATCTGATTAATCTGAAATGCTGCCAAACAGTTACCCTTAGAGACATGCCAAGTATCAAAATAATGCTGGATGTCAGGTCGTTGCTCCCTCAGATACTTTTGTATCGAAGGATGCCGATCTGTGACGATTGCACCAACCCTTAACCCTGCTGATTCCAGGAACTGGAGGCTTCTCAAAAAACCTTCGCGTTCCATGCGTGGACTTGCACCCACTTCATTACTCTGAGAGATGAAAAAAAAAAAAACTAAATTTAGCATACAAAAGACATGTTTTGAGATTTAAAAACCACCCGACATTTACACTTTTATCTTGACAGTTAATAGATACCATATAAACCAAGACAATGAGTATGTTTACATGCACAATATTTTTAAGTTTTGATAGTTATCAAAGTGTTGCTGTGTTTGTATACACACTCAATGTGAGAAAGCCATACACAACAATGCCATTATAGATTATTGCAGTGCCATAGTAAATTGCATTTTTACCTGGATTAACTGAATGTCCACCACCTTGTTGTCTTCCAGGTGCATCATCGTGTAGCTTCCATACTTGGCACAGTGTCCTTCAGGGGGAATCAGAGTAGAACAGAAAAAAGTTTAGGACGTTACTGGTTTATTGACCATTTTTTTCACATTGACATTGTCTCATAGGTGACATCTGAACACTGATTTGAGGTGTATGTTGAGCTCTCATCGAACACAGTGTCTTCCATTCGTGGCCTTTTAATTGGTGTTGAAGTGAGACACGGAGCTCCAATATCTGTACCAACACTCACACCAACAGAGTGGCCGAAAGGCTTCACCTGAACAGCTGAAATTTTCAACACACACATATGACAATCAAACACATGAAACAACACAAGAAGACTATTACCAGTTAATACAATGAAGATAAACAGCTATTAGCCTATAACTTTACCTTTACTACGTCTTTTCTGCTTGTGGGTTTCCGTTTGAACTGACACATTTTTCAAAGATGGTGCATGACATTGACAGGTCACATCTCTTGTTAAGGGCTGTTAAACAGGAATTGCATTATGTTATGATGATATGGGTACAAGGGCAAAATATATTGTGCAGGACTGCCAACTTTTGACTTCAATTTGGAGTGAGAATTACGATTCAATTCATAAGCTTGAGATTCTGATCTTGATTCAATATCGATTCATTTGTATACAATACAATTTTTAATGTTGTAAATGTAAACTATACAGGGAAACCTGTCAGTTGGTATCAAAATTGACAACTTGTATACAATTATATGTCGATTTTTAAAATAATTGAGCAATTGCATGAGACATGATTCATTTCAATAAGTTGAACTAGATTTTTCAACATAAGTTACCATTTGTAAAGAGTAAGAGATGACCGTTATGTCGAATCTGTCTTGATTCGAGTGGTGATGTTGGTTTTTGGCGCGCACGCTCAAAAAACACGCGCACTAAACATTTATTTACTTTATTGAGCATAATATGATGGCAGCCCTGTATGATGATAAACGTCTCAAGAGCTTCGTTGTAGCTAGTTCAACTTACCGTCAAAGTCTGTGAGGTACCAACGGTGTACACTGACGGGACCGCGTTATCTGTTAATGACAGATATCTCACAAACCCCCGTGTTCTGTCCAATTTTTGAAGCATTCACGCGTGAAGTGCTTCGAGCACATCCGTGACCTCTCTGTTATCCCTCCTTCCTCGAAATGTAAAAAATCGAGCCATCTGGACCGTAACGAGGGAATTTTAGGGAATGGGAAAAGTGTTCCGTGACTGCCACAACCAAAAATGCACCTCCTCGCCATCTCTCCTTTCACACGCTGTCAATGCTCGCAAACACAACACACAGGCAGCCTGTGACTGTCTCTACTGTCAGTTGGGGGGGCGTGGTGACGGATGTTAAGCCGACACCTAAATCGTCAAACCTACGTCATCAGGGTCAGGTCCTCCAAGGCAGAGGGGAGGGGCATTTTCAGATTTTGATTAAAGATTACGAAGCCAAAACATTTTTTTGAGTGGATTGACTTGCATGGATGAATTGTTCACCACAAAACGATCAATTTAAGCAAACAAAGTAAGTATGTTCAATTTTGATTTCATGGGGACTTTAATTTAGCTTTGAACTGACAGAGTGTGTCTGCTTCTCGGATAATGGTAGGAAGACTGTTCCAGAGTTTTGGTGCTAAATAGGAAAAGGATCTACCGCCAGCAGTCGATTTTGATATTCTGGGTAATCAGCGACATTTTAAAATTTGCACGATGTATAAAAGGAAGCCAATGCAGTTGTATTGCAATGCACGTACTTAAGAAAATATAACGAATAAAGAAGGCATAAATTCTAATTACAATAGCTAATGTTTTTCACAGTCAGTAATTCATACTGTAACATTCGTTTGTTCGTTGTCAAGTTGCAGTTTGTTTGAAATAACAAACCTGTTCACCCGATGGAAAACTCTATGAAGTGCTATTAGAAGACATCCTGTCATAGCTTTTTGGTACATAACGGCTACCGTAAATGCAACACGCATTTGAAAAAGCGAGGCGCTGGAGAGCAAAATTTGTTTGAATGCAAAATACAATTTCACCCATAGATGGGAGTAATTCCTACACAATGTCCCTTTATTTATTATTGCAGAGATGGGGTTTGGGCATTGAGTGCATTGTGTACGTAATTCGAATTTTTTTTGATCCAGACACTTTTTATTTGACCTACCTTTTGTCTTCTGCATTCTCCTTCCCTCCTGTTCTTCCCTCATCCCCCAGAAACAGTCCCTCAGACCAAGCCCAAACCCATCTCTGCAATAATAATTAATAAAGGCTGGTTTCTAAAGTACTTCTTCCTGTATTAATGTTCATGGGTAGCCTAAATGGGTTCCATTCAGACTTTAACATTGTCTTTTACTGATATATGTCAACAAGACATTTTCACCTGCTATACCGTTTGGGTATTTATGCAAATTAGCAAATACGTAATTCGATAATGCACCATTTGTCCATGTAAACAAACAATTTAAAAAAACTTGTAATACATTTTTGTTTGTCTTGATGTAATTAATAAACTCAGTAATTTTCATGGTGATATCTAAAGGTAATTTTTTTTTTTACCATTTTCATGTGAGAAAAAGAATGAATAGGCGTATGAATAGGATATATTTGGGTATTTTGCCACAGCCAGCATGAAAATAGACACATTTTAAAATTAGCAGATGATTCTGCTATTGTCAGTCTCCTCTCCTCTGAGGAAAGTGATCATGGTCCTGTTGTTGATGATTTTGTGCTCTGGTGTGAAAGGGCATTCCTTCAAAGGATGTGCTGATTGATTTTAGACATAAGTCATCAACTCCACAGAACACTACCATCAATGGACAGATGGTGGGATTCGTAGAAACATACAAGTATCTCGGCAGTTTGATCGGCAATAAGTTGAATTTTAATTCCAACACTGAGATGCTCTGCAAAAGTTTCATGTCGATAAGACTCTCATGACCCTTTTTTATAAATCATACATTGAGTCTGTTTTAAAATTTTCATTAATTTGCTGGTATGGTAATTTCACTTGTCAAGGCCAAAACTGATCTTTCCAATATAGTGAAGGTCAGCATTAAAATTCTAGGTGTACAGCAGTGTAGCCTCACTGACCTGTATAACAGACATGTAGTTGGTGTTGCATGTCCGATGAATTACACAGCAACTGCCATTTGTGAATGCCTCTGCTACAGGAAGGATGTGGTGTCGGTTCCTCTATGTTCTCCCATTGTATTGGATGGTGTATGAGCGAGGCTCCTTGTTCACCTCTTACTGTTACAAGGCACTCATATCCTTCTGGCGTTTGCATTCTAACAACTTGTCCCTCTGCCAATGGCTGCAGAGGATGACCTGATGTATCGAAGTATTTTGGGTCATCCTCTTTGCAAGAAGCTGTGCAGTGACTTGCTTGGTACATTTTGGGGCTAGCTCCAACAGTCTAGAGTTAACAGGAATGGCTGACCATGTCTGTCGTGACAACAGGCGTTGTGCAGGGGAACCCAATGTTGGGTCACAAGGAATGTTTCTCAGATTCAAGAGGTTAAGAAACACGTCCGTGCCATCTCTGTGGGATTTCTCCATCAGCTGTTTTGCACTGCGAACCGCTCTTTCTGCCAGGCCATTCGACTGTGGGTACTCTGGACTACTGGTGACATGAATGAAGTCCCACTGTTTGGCAAAGTCTCTGAATTGCTGACACATTTACTGAGTGTATGAGGTGTGCCGTGCACTGAGAAATGCCTCTTTAGTTTCATGATTACAGCTGATGACATTTTGTTGCGGAGAAAGTCAATCTCATACCAACCCGAGTACGTGTCCACAAGTACCAGATAATTTTGTCCATGCCACTTGAACATATCTGTTGCCACCGTGGACCAAGGCAGGTCTGGAACTGCATGGGTATGGTCTTAATGGTTCTTTTTGTTGGTGCGGTATTCTCTCTGCAATGAGCGAGGAATGACTTTTTTGTGGCCTTTCATCACTATTCCGTTTTCAACAGCTAGCTCATCTCTGTAGGGAAAGTACGGACGCACAGTGGGCCATACGCCATGTTCTTTAATATGCCAACCTCGTTGAATCACAGTGCTTAGATCCTGTAACACATCATCCTCCGCCGTATGCTTTCTGAGTTCCTCTAGTCTAGCAGTGGAAATGTAGTTGATAGACATGACCTCGAATGTGTCATTTTCAGTGTCTGGTTGGACTTCAGTGTCTGGAGCTCTAGATAGGGTGTCTGCAAGGTACATGAGCTGTAACCTGAGCATCATCCTCTGTAATCGTGCAGGAGCTGTGTGGATTGTTTTTTTCAGAATAGTTCCCAGGGGCTGGTGGTCCGTCTCAACGAGTGTAGGTTTCCCATATACATAGTCCCTGAACTTTGTACAGGCAAATACGACGGCAAGCAGCTCCTTCTCTATCTGCGCATACCGTGTCTCTGTGTCTGTGAGTGTGCGAGACGCATGCGCAACTGGTTTTCCCTCCTGCATGCATGCAGCACCCAGCCCGAAGCTGGAAGCATCACAGGTTAACGTAACTGGCTTCTTCACATCGTAGTATGATAATACAGGTGGAGTGGACAAACATGACTTGAGGGTGTCAAATGCTTGTTGGTGTTGCTGGTACCAGGACCATACTGTCTCTTTGTGTGTCAGCTTTCTGAGGGGCTCAGCAATGTCGCTGAAGTTTGGGATAAATTTCCCCAGATAATTTACCATTCCGAGGAAGCGCTGTAATGCAAGGACATCCTTCGGGGCTGGCATCTCAGAAATTGCTTTTGGAAGGATCTGCTTCTAGGCCTTCTCTTGTAAAGATATGGCCCACATAGCTGACTTGGTCCAGCCGAAATTTGCATTTGACAGGGTTTAGCTTGAGTTTGATCTCACGTGCTCTGTTCAAAACCCTTTTCAGGTTAATGTCATGTTCAGCAGGGTTGCGACCTCCGATGATGATGTCATCAACAATAATCGCACAGGGGTACCCTGAAAAGAGCTGCTCCATAGAGCGCTGGAACACCTCACTTGCGGAGTTAATGCCAAAGGGCATATGGAGAAATCTATAACGCCCAAATTGAGTGCTAAATGTTGTCATCATGGAAGACTTGTGGTCGAGGCGTATCTGCCAGAAAGAGCTCTTTGCGTCTAGCACGGAAAATACGGTTGCTCCTGACATCCGAGATGCTAATTCCTCTACGCTGCGCATAGGGTGATGGGGTCTTTTTAAAGACCAAGCCTTTCGTTTCAATTTTAGCTCCACCATAAGCTACAAGGTTAGGCGTCTCTGAATGTTTCACTGGCCGTTCGTTATTGGCAATTTGTTTGAAAGTCTTTTGTGAAATTACGTTACATTTTGCTCCAGTGTCAACTTTCATCTCGATTGGAGACTTATGTGTACAGTGACAAATCCCTCCTCCAGCACTGGCATGTAAGGGTTAACAACGTTGACACACTTGTCAAATTCAATCCATTCTGATCGCGGTTCACTATATTTGGTGAGACATTTTCTTGTCTTTTTGCCAACATCTTACAAAGTATCTTTGTATCAGAGTTTAGTAATGAAATTGGATAATAGGATTCACACTTTGTTTTTGATTTGTTGGGTTTAAGGAGCAGCATAATCAGTGCACCTCTTAATAATAATAATAATAATAATAAATTTTATTTAAAGCGCCTTATCAGGACACCCAAGGACACTGTACAAAACAGATAAAAACCATTAAAACAGTAAACAATAAAATTGGCAAGACAACATTGAGGTGATATGGGTCAGGCGGAATATGATTGTCTAAACAAGTGAGTTTTGAGTTTGGATTTGAAAAGATTAAATGAGTCGATGGAACGAAGATCTGAAGGGAGGGAATTCCAAAGATGGGGAGCAGAGCGACTAAACGCCCTGTTCCCCATTGTGACAAGACGAGCAGGGGGAACAGAAAGCTGGCAGGTGTGAGATGATCGGAGTGAACGAGTAGGGATGTTTAAATGGAGAAGATCTGAGATATATGGAGGAGCCATGTTATGAACTGTTTTGTAAGTAATGAGAAGTATTTTAAAGATGATCCTCTGTTTGACAGGAAGCCAGTGAAGTTGTTGCAAGATGGGAGTGATATGATGAAAAATGGGGGTCTGAGTAATCAGGCGTGCAGCAGAGTTCTGTAGGAGCTGCAGCTTCTGGAGCGACTTATTAGGGAGTCCAAACAGGAGTGAGTTGCAGTAATCTAACCGAGATGTGATGAGACTGAACCAGGATGGCGGTAGTTTTTGGAGCAAGAGAGAGACGGAGGCGGGAAATGTTACGCAGGTGGAAATAGGCTGACCGGGTGATGCTGTTAATGAAGGATAAAGTGCTATCAAGGTCGACACCCAGACTCTTAACCTGAGGGGAGGGAAGGATAGTTGAGTTATCAATGGTAATGGAAACTTTGTTAGCTTTAGAGAGGGTATGAGGTGTGCCCACCAGGAGGACTTCGGTTTTTGAACTGTTCAATTTGAGAAAGTTGGATAAAAACCAAGAGTGAATTTCTTGGAGACAGAGGGTAAGAGAGGTTGGCGGGAGTAAAGAAGATGGTTTAGTAGAGAGGTAGAGCTGGGTGTCGTCTGCGTAGTAATGAAATTTAATGTTATGTTTACGGAAGATTTGACCAAGAGGGAGGATGTATATGATAAAAAGCAGAGGCCCCAATAAAGAGCCTTGGGGCACTCTAGCAGAGGCGGGGAAGGTAACGGATTTCTGGGTTTTTAGTTGTATGAACTGTGTGCGATCAGAAATGCATAAAGTAAACCAGGCTATGGGAGTGTGGGTGATACCAATAGATGATAATCGACTGAGAAGGGTGGGATGAGAAATGGTATCAAAAGCTGCTGTGAGGTCGAGAAGAATGAGAATTGAAAGTAACCCAGAATCAGAAGCCATAAGAAGGTCATCTGAAATTTTGATGAGTGCGGTTTCAGTGCTTTGAAGGGGACGGAAGCCAGATTGAGACTGCTCGTAGATGCTATTCGACATGAGGTGAGTATGAAGTTGAGAAGCGACTGTTTTTTCCAGGATTTTGGATTTGAAGGGTAAGTTAGATATGGGACGGAGATTGCTAAAATTAGTGGGGTCCAGACCAGGTTTTTTCAGAATAGGTGTGACCGAAGCAATTTTGAGTGAAGGGGGGACTGAACCGGAGCTTAGTGAGGAGTGAATAATCTCAGTGATGACAGGGGCAAGTGAAGAGCAGCAGGATTTAACCAGGCTGGTGGGAAGTGGGTTGAGCTGGTTTAGATTTATGAATAATGTCCGAAATGGCTTGAACAGAGGGTAGGTCGAAACTTGAAAAAGTAGTAGTTGGGAATGGATAAGGGGTGCTGAAGTTGCCTCCAGAAGCAGCAGCTCCAGATGAGGTCAGGTGTTTATGGATATCTGTAATTTTGGAAACAAAAAAGGACATAAGTTTATTGCAAAAGTCTTGAGATTGCATATGGTAGGGAAGAGAGTCAGGAGGTTTTGTAATGGAGGTGAGGAGGGAGAACATAGTTTTAGAATTATGATGATTAGAGTGGATTAAGTGTGAGTAATAAGCAGATTTAGCTGAAGAGAGGGAATCCTTATACAAACTGACATGTTCCATGTACATATTTTTATAAATGGTGAGTCCAGTTCTGTTAGCAAGACGCTCCAGCTGACGGCCCTGGGATTTCAGAAGGCGTAGGGCGGGAGTGAACCAGGGTGCTGAACGGTTGAAGGAGATTGATCTGAATCTCATAGGAGCATGAGTGTCCAAGAGTGTGAAGATGTTTGTTATAGTAGGAAACTAATTCATCAGGTGAACAGCAGGCAGGCACACTTGGAAAATGATTGATATCAGATGCAAAGGTGACATTGTTAATGTCCTTGATATTCCTGAAAGAAATAGTGCGAGGAAGGATCAGTTTAGATAGCGGAAGGGTGATCTTAAAAGTAAAAGCATATGGTCGGAAAAGGCAACAGAGTGAGTTTTACAGGCAGAGGGGATGACACCGGAACAACAGACTAAATCCAGTATATGCCCCCCACAATGAGTTGGAGAGTCGATATATAAATACAGACCGAGGCTTTCCAGGCAAGATGAAAATTCTCTGGAGAGCGGAGAACTGATATTATCCATATGAATATTAAAATCACCCAGGATGATTAAGTTATGAGATAGAGTTGAAAGATGAGTGAAAAGCTGAGAAAAGTCATTTAGAAAATCTTTGTTATATTTTGGGGGACGGTAAACAGTGACCACGACTGTGAGCGAGGGTCCGGGCAACAGTGAGGCAGAGTACTCAAACGATGAAAATAGAGGAGAAACAGGAATCGGCAAAACTTTCCAGGTCTCGCGAACTGGAAACAATGCGAGACCTCCGCCACGTCCAGAAGCACGGGGCTGGCAATTGTAAACAAACCCCGGCGGGGCAGACGCGTTAAGGGGAATAAAATCATTAGTCAGCTGCCAGGTCTCAGTCAATCATAAAAAGTCAAGATTATAGTCCATAATGACATCTCTGATTAGTGGACCCTTGTTGTTGAGAGAGAGAATGTTCAAGAGACCAAAGTTCACGGTGGCAGAGCTACTTTTACAGGCAGAGTTAGCCACTTTAGGGAGACTAGCCAGACTACTGTGATTAGCACCTCGGCTGGCGTTGCGAGAATGACGGCGTGTGGAAAACCAAGTTGGAATGGAAGAGTAAGAGTTCTTATAAAAGCGCTTACCGCGCGGTCCACGGTGAATATATCTCCGGTTAGGCTGGAAAAAGATGTCCGATGGAATGGAACAACCAGATGGGGGCTGGAGGACATCAACATAGCATCGGAGCTTCAAAAGCTCAGCAACAGAGTACTGAAACAGAGCGTCAACTTGCAGGTGGGCAAGAGACACCAAAGCTAGCCAAGCACAAACCAGAAAACCGACCGGCGAATCCACGTCATCCTCAGGTAAGCAGCAGCGGTGAAGATGTTAGGACGCAGTCGGGATCACAGAAGAGCGTTAATCCAACAGTTACTGGTCATAAGTAGCAACCAATGTTGTACAGGCAATATAATGATTCAATTTGATCAGATTGAAGCACTACCTGTCTGAAAATTCGCTGGTATTGTCAAAATGTATGCCAAAGTTCTACCGGTGAGTAGCGGCGACAGTCACGCCAGCATTCACTCTCCCTCCAAGTGTCAACTTCAAGTACATCCAAGTGAATAATAGCCTTTTAAAATGTATTCATTTTCTTACTCCAAAGTTCCCACTTCAAGGGCTCTTCCTGAAGGGATTAGGGCATAAGGATGCTCACTTCAGTTTGGAATTTGCCTATGGTTTCGGACACCACTACAAATGGCTGTCCCTTCAAATAGTGATGGTGGGAGTATAAACTTCTTATAAAAATCTATAGGAATTCCGTCTGGTCCAGGAGTTCAACCACCTCTCAAATTCTCAATAGCACTTAAAACATCTTCTACTGATAAATCTGCTTCAGGATTGTATTTTACCTCATTAGAGATCTTAGGAATATTAACCTCATTTTAAAAAGTTTCTTTTTGTTTCCTATCTTCTGTATATTCTGAGCTGTATAAAGAGCTAAAAATGTCTTTAAACGCATTATTTATTTTAACAGGATCTGTCGTAATATCAGAGCAAGTTTTTTTTTTCTTCATCTGCATTTTTTTGCCATTTATTCCTCTAGGTGAGATTGATATGCAGTTATTCTCCCTTCAGAATTGAAGTCCACATGTTTATGTCCAACTTGAGCTCATGGAACAGAATTCCAATGGGGGAATCTGTGACCAAGAGGATGGACGGAAACTCGACGGGCTGGCTTCGAGGATCTGAAATGGAAGTGGAGGTCTGCGATACGGTGGCTTCTTCTACTTTCTACTGTTCTACTTCCTCCTAATGTGCTAACGACACGCCGTGCTTAAGACCTTTTGAGCAGAGCTGAAGAACTTACATCCACCCAGGTGTCAGATGTGGGACAAGAATTGGAGACCTTCCTGGACCTGCAGAGTGTGGCTTCATCTCCGATCAGCCCTAGTAAGCATGCTGTGTTGACTACAACGAGGTCAGTCAAATCCATCCCTTACCAGAACTCAGAACGAGCTGAAGCACTTTTATCCACCCAGGTTCCAGATGTGGGACGCGACATTGAGATCTCCATGGACCTGCAGAGTCTGCCTCTTGCGCAAGACGGTTCCTCGGGACTTCAGAGACAGCCCGCTTTTGCACAAGCGAGAGCTGGCCCAGTCTCTAGATGATCTGGAACCCGAACTAGCTGCTAAACTAAGGCCCTACACGAGACTGAGGCACACTAGAGAGGAGAAACTTACAGGACTCCAGGCTGCATTCTTCAATCTACAAATGGAGAGGCTGAACATTACTGGTATGTTCACATTTTCCTTTCCCTTGTGCGTTGAGGTTTAATTTATAAATATTTGTATATTTGTATTTGGCTAGCCATGAGTGTTAACCTGCTTGTTTGTTTATTTTTTTATTCAGACACCAAGGGCCTCTCAGACTCAGCAGATGTAATAAAAGGAGCTGGTGAGAGACATGGACTCTGGAGTCCTGGCTGGAGCCCTTAGGGGACCAAGGATCTTCAGGCATAGAGAATTAAGACCAGTTTGAAGAGAAGGAGAAGAAGTGAGCTGGTTGTGGAGCAGGAGGAAAAAAAATGAAACCAAACTTTCTAAAGCTTTCAGACATAAATTCATCAGACTAAAAGGCATCAGACTAAAAGGCATCAGACATAAATGCATCAGACATAAAGGCATCAGACAATAAAGGTATCAGACCAGACTAAAAGGCATCAGACCAGACTAAAAGGCATCAGACCAGACTAAAAGGCATCAGACCAGACTAAAAAGCATCAGACATAAAGGCATCAGACATAATGAATACCTCCCTCAATCAGGAGTAGGACAGTGCAACACACACACACACACTTCAAAATATACATACGCACAGAGGTGTAAAGTCCAGGGGTCAGAAAGTAAAAGTCCTGCCATATGTTTATTCCACCCATGACCTCAGCCAACTGATTTCACTAATTAGTTCCATCTCCTGGCTGAAAAACTGGTAATTAGCAAATCCAGGATATTGGAACAAAATACTGAGGAGGACTTTTACTTGCTGAACCTGGACTTTACACGTCTGCATACGCAATGATTCACTCTTAACAATTTGGACTCAAAAGCACTGGTCATTGTACTGTACAATCAAGCACAACTGGAAGGACAATCATATTTATAATAAACCTTGACATTTTTTACCTTTTTAATGTTAATATATGTTTTCATCTCCACCATAATATCTACTTGAGAAACTTTACTTATATTTATTGATTTTTTGAGAGTAGGTCAGAAAGACAAATGCCTAAAAATGACTGAAGAAATGACAAAGCTGAAGAGATGCTCGCAAACACAAGAAAGCGCATACAGAATCATATTAATCAACTTAAGAGATCCTTAAAAACAATCAGTGCTGTTATTCATTAAGTTTAAACCCTCATTCTTTATCCAAAGCTACATAAAAGTTGTATTTTCCTTCTCTGCACTTTTCCATTGAGGGCCACATCTCTCAGCACGAGACTGGGACACTGACCCAGCATGGGTGCACAGCAGATTAGAGACTATCAGAAAGAGCGAGCAAGTGAGCACTACCGAGTGTTGGTGAGAGAGTGGTTAGGAGCCTGAGCTGCAGGTCATTTTCTGGTAGCATATTTGTGTTTGTTTGCGGTTCAGATTTGTTTTTATTGCAAAAGATTTAGTGAAGCTGTTGCCGTTTCAATCAATATGCTCTTTGAAGAGGCTGTTGTGTTCTTGTTGAGTAAGTTATTATATGTATGTTTTATTTTAGGGGCCAAGCATCTGCAGTGTTTGTTCTTTTTCTTATTATTCTTCTCGTGCCGTGGGAGTCTGTGAACTCCCTAGACCACATTTGGGTCCTGTCACTTAAACTCTATAGCACAAAACAGTTCAAATTCTGACTTTTCTTTTGCCTTTAACTATTCAACCATGCAGTTTAGGTACATCATTCTTTGTGATGAATGCATTATTTTGGCAGGATTGGCTTTGTTCACACTCTCTTCTTGTAGTAAAATCTGAAAAATTCAGTGAAATCTGTCTTATTGTTATTTCAGTCTGAATCCTTCCTGTCTCAGCCATTTTTACAGTTGTTACATTAAATAATGCTATGTCCTATTAAATTGACTTGTAACTCCCGCTGTCGTGCTTGGCCCCTCAATTGCTGCTTGCATTTATATTGCCATAGTTGTTATTCTTGTGGAGACCAAAGATTCTTAATCCAGGATAGAGTGTAAGGCGTGAGCAACATAAGAGTAAAACTGGACACTGACTCTAGATTCAGTTTTGTAAAAAAAAATCATCAGTTTAATATTATGTTGATTTATAATGAGCATGATGTATTAGTAAAGTCAAAGGATCGTACCAGTGAAGGCTGAGGACAGCAAATGAAGACTCATAAAGCTGAATCAGAGCTGAACAAAATGAATCTTACACGGGTAGAGCGAGAAGACTCCCACAAACACACACAAACTTGTGGACATCTATTCCTTTAATGGGAATTATATGTACACTTTTCTAAAATCCCTAGGACTTGCTGCAGATTACAGGACATGATCAACAGACAGTATGTAAATAAAAGTAAAAAGAAAAAAAGTTTTGTGAACTATTTTCAATTTAATATTGTTATGGCGTACTGCCCTGGTGATTCCCTGCACTCTCAGTCCCGTGCTCTCTCTCCTGAGTACTGTCTCATTCTTCAGCTCAGTATGGATCGTTATGCTCTGATTGCATTCCACCTGTTCTGTATGAACTCTTGCCCCTAGGCTATATCTGCCTCATTAACTCGGCGTCCTGTGCGAAGTAT
Source organism: Meda fulgida (assembly GCA_030578275.1). Taxonomy (NCBI): domain Eukaryota; kingdom Metazoa; phylum Chordata; class Actinopteri; order Cypriniformes; family Leuciscidae; genus Meda; species Meda fulgida. The sequence continues at coordinate 41,549,324 of CM060618.1, forward strand.
TGTTTCACCCCGTGTTTCATGTCTGAGCTCCCTCAAGTTATTCTGATTGTCTGTGTTACCGATCCCAGCCTGTTTCTAACCATTCTGACTGTCTGCAGCCTGCCTAGCGACCTGTGCCTGTTCCTGGACTCTGATTCTCGCTGCCCGTCCTGAACTAAGCCTGTCTCCTGCTTTCCTGCCGTCTGCTGCCCGTCCCGAATCAAGCCTGACTTTGACCCTGAGTTTGTCCACCGCCCTGGGCTCCAGACTGGACCTTTCAAGTTTATCTGCCTTGTGTTCACCTTTTCTGAAACGCTTTATGTTTGCGTGAAGTCAGTCAATTAAATTGTTGCAAATGGATCTGCCTGACAAATGTGATGATTGAATGCATTATATTCTACTAACTGAAGTTGGGGTAACTAATTATAATAATAATATTATTCAAAGACAACTACACATTCTTACAAACATCCACACAATTTATACATATTCTTTCATACAACTGCACACATTCATACATTATACAAACATAATTCATGCAAGCTTTGTAGTTTTCTGAACTCTGGTATATCTTTTGCTGTTCAATCTCCAGTGGCAGTTTCTAGATCACTTTAACGGTGAATCAAATAGGTTGTGGGTAAAGATAGGATGAGAACATATACAAAACCAAGAAGGATGATACAAGCAGAGGCAACTGAAGTCAGTTCATTCAGAAACTTAACTTTTTAGATGTCGAGGTCAAGGCCTGCAGACGCTGCTTGTGGATCTTCCCCTGTTCATGAGTAAATGAACACTGCCATGGTGAGGAGCTCCATCTCACTTTGAGCTGATGGTTATCCTAAAGTTGTGTACATAAAACAAAAGAACAATCATTTTCATTGTCTTATGCCATCATAACTACACAATACACTTGGTGTCAAATCACAATAGCCTTTAATGCTCAGACATAGATGGCTTGTATGCTGTGAATAACAAAAACTACCCCACTGTTGTTGTAAGGTCGGAGGACAACAGAGCATTGATGAGCTCATAGCAAAAGACCAGGATATACAGGTCCTTCTCAAAAAATTAGCATATTGTGATAAAGTTCATTATTTTCCATAATGTAATGATAAAATGTTAAATATTTTAGCTCTTTTAATGTTTTAATCTTGATGATTTTGGCATACAGCTCATGAAAACCCAAAATTCCTATCTAAAAAAAATTGCATATTTCATCCGTGTTTTTAATACAATCACTACTTGGTTAGGAATCCTTTTGCAGAAATGACTGCTTCAATGCAGCGTGGCATGGAGGCAATCAGCCTGTGGCACTGCTGAGGTGTTATGGAGGCCAAGGATGCTTCGATAGTGACCTGATCTGATCTGCTGTTCACTGATCGATTGCTCCTGTCTGCCTTCCTGCCTGCTGTGAGTTTGTTTGCGTCGAGGCTGTAAGCTCTACGCCTCGTATTAGCTTTGTATTTCTTTCTGTTTTGAACCATCATTTACTATCATTCCTAGTTGTTTATATTACTAAATATAGTTTACCCACCATCTCAGATTAACCTTACATCGCTAGCTTCCGTTATTGTTAGCACAGAACGCGTGTTTACGCGCCACCCGCGCTCATTTATTTATTATTTATTTTCTCTCGCGCGCCCGCGCCTTTGAGTTCATAAAAGCCCAGGTAAGTAAGAATCAGTCAACACAAACGGTGAGTAATGTCTTGTCCTGTTATTGTCACCTGTGTCACATGTCATATGTTTAGTGTAGCCTTCTCCGATGGCAATATAGGATTTATTTGTGATAAATGCAAGGAGACAGTCAGGCTGACGGAGAAGATTTCAGAGCTAGAGACACGCATCCAAACTTTAATTGAGGATAGTAAGGATAGTACTAGAGCTTTAGATACTATTTTGGATGCGCCTAGCATAGTGAACTCTGTACATGATTCGGTTCCGGCTGAAGTAGAGCCCAGGCAGCAGGGCAGATGGGTGACCGTGAGAGATCGCTCTAGTCGCGGATTAAAAAACCACCCTTCCGTTCCGATTACCATAACAAATCGATTTGCCCCACTCAGTGAAACACCCACTGAGAATTCTGTTGATTGTGCCCTGGTAATTGGTGATTCGATCACACGGAACGTGAAAATAGAGACACCAGCCACCATAGTCACATGTTTGCCGGGAGCCAGAGCGCCTGACATCAAAGCAAATTTAAAAGTGCTGGCTAATGCTAATCGTAAATTCTCTAAGATCATTATTCATGGCGGCACTAATGATGTTCGACTCCGCCAGTCGGAGATCACCAAAATTAATATTAAAGAGGTGTGTAAACTCGCAAGTACGATGTCAGGCACTGTAATTTTCTCTGGCCCCCTTCCTGTTCGCAGGAGTGATGAGATAGTTAGCAGATTGGCCTCACTCAATGGTTGGTTGTCTAAGTGGTGTCCGTTGAATAATATAGAATTCATAGACAATTGTAAAAGTTTTTGGGGCAAGCCTGACCTGTTGAAAAGAGATGGTGTTCATCCCTCCTGGGATGGTGCTGCTCTTCTCTCTAGTAATATGGCACATAGTCTTAGAGCTAAAACATGACAATCTGGGGCTCAGGTCAGGAAGCAGACAGACTGGCTAAACCGACCGTCTGCTAGCGGCCTCGCGTCACCAAGGTCAGATAAATCCCATCACATAGAGCCTCTTTCACCTAGATATCATCATATAGAGACTGTGTCTGTTCCCCGAATTTGGAAATCCAAAAAACGTCAGGTAAAAAATTTAATTGATGTTCAACAAATAAAAAACAGATATAATACAGATGAACAAATGATAAAGCTTGGGTTGCTGAATATTCGATCCCTTACTTCAAAATCGCTCATAGTTAATGATATGATTTCAAGTTATAATCTAGATGTGCTGTGTTTGACAGAAACCTGGCTAAAACCAAACGATTACATTACTTTAAATGAGTCAACCCCACAAGATTACTGTTATAAACATGAACCTCGTCTAAAACGCAAAGGGGGAGGTGTTGCTGTAATTTATAGTAATATTTTCAAAACCACTAAGAAATCTATTTTTAAATATACTTCTTTTGAAGTGTTGGTGCTTAATGTAAAAATATATAGTGTAAACGATAAATCACGTTTGAGATTTCTGCTGGCTACTGTATACAGGCCACCAGGGCACCATAAAGATTTTATCAAAGAATTTGCGGACTTTCTATCAGAATTAGTATTGGCTAACGATAAAGTACTAATTGTTGGTGATTTTAATATACATGTAGATAATGAAAAAGATGCATTGGGATTGGCACTTAAAGACATTGTAAACTCAATTGGAGTTAGACAACACGTGTCAGGACCCACTCATTGTCGTAATCATACTCTAGATCTAATATTATCACATGGAATAGATGTTGATGCCGTTGAAATTCTGCAGCAGAGCGATGACATCTCAGACCATTATCTAGTCTCATGTAAATTACATTTAGCCAAGGCTGCAAAGCCGACTCCGTGTTATAAATATGTTAGACCTATAACTTCTGCCACTAAAGATTGCTTTATCAATAATCTTCCTAATCAGTTTCATCATCTCAGCATCCCGGATAGCTTAGAAGAACTCGATATTGCAACAGAAACTTTTAACTCTCTCTTTTCCAGCACTTTAGACGCAGTTGCTCCGTTGCGCTTAAAGAAGATTAAAGAAAATAGTCCAACGCCGTGGTACAACGAGCACACTCAGGCCCTTAAGAGAGCAGCCAGAAAAATGGAGCGCAACTGGAAGAAAACAAAACTAGAGGTATTTCGGATTTCATGGAAAGAGAGCTCGATTGCTTACAGAGAGGCTTTAAAAGCTGCTAGATCTGCTTATTTTTCAACCCTATTAGAAGAAAATAAACATAATCCTAGGTATTTATTTGAAACAGTGGCTAAACTAACGAAAAAGAAAGCTTTAAGCACAGAAGTTTCCAAGCAACACAGCAGTAATGACTTTATGAACTTCTTCACTTATAAGATTGATAATATCAGGGACAAAATTATAACTATGCAACCGTCTACTACAGTATCGCATCAGGGAGTGCATTGTAGTCTCCCGGAGGAAAAATTGTTTTCATTTGTTGCTATAGGAGAGGAAGATTTCTGCAAACTCGTTAATTCATCTAAATCGACAACTTGTATGTTAGACCCTATACCGACTAAGCTACTGAAAGAGATGCTTCCACAGATCATAGATCCTCTTCTTAATATCATTAATTCGTCTTTGTCTCTAGGATATGTACCAAAAACCTTTAAGCTGGCTATGATAAAACCGCTTGTTAAAAAACCGCAACTTGATCCTTCAGAATTAGTCAATTACAGGCCGATCTCAAATCTGCCTTTTCTGTCAAAGATATTAGAAAAAGCAGTATCCTCACAACTGTGTTCCTTTCTTGAAAGAAATGATATCTGCGAGGATTTTCAGTCAGGATTTAGACCGCACCATAGTACTGAGACAGCTCTCATTAGAGTTACAAATGATTTACTTTTATCATCCGATCGTGGTTGTATCTCTCTATTAGTGTTACTTGATCTTAGTGCTGCATTTGACACAATTGACCACAACATTCTTTTAAATAGACTGGAAAACTATGTTGGCATTAGTGGAATTGCACTAGCATGGTTTAAATCATACTTATCTGACCGTTATCAGTTTGTAGCAGTAAATGAAGAGATGTCTTATCGATCACAAGTTCAGTATGGCGTACCACAAGGCTCAGTACTAGGACCGCTGCTGTTCACTCTGTACATGCTACCATTAGGACATATCATTAGGAAACATGGAATTAGCTTTCATTGTTATGCCGATGATACTCAGCTGTATATTTCTTCAAAACCTAACGAAACTTACCAATTCACAAAATTAACGGAATGCATAGCTGATATAAAAAATTGGATGACTAGTACTTTCCTACTACTAAACTCTGAAAAAACAGAGATTCTAATTATTGGACAAAAAACTTCCACACGTAATAACCTAGAATACTGTCTAACCCTTGATGGCTGCTCTGTTAAGTCTTCGTCGTCGGTTAGGAACCTGGGTGTGCTCTTTGATAGCAATCTTTCATTTGAAAGTCATGTGTCTAGTATCTGTAAAACCGCATTTTTCCATCTTAAAAATATATCTAAATTACGACATATGCTCTCATTAACAAATGCGGAACAATTAGTTCATGCTTTCATGACAACAAGACTAGATTATTGTAATGCTCTACTGGGTGGTTGCCCTGCACGCTTAATAAATAAACTACAGCTGGTCCAAAACGCAGCCGCTCGAGTTCTTACTAGAACCAGGAAATATGACCATATTAGCCCGGTTCTGTCAACACTGCATTGGCTGCCTATTAAACATCGTATAAATTTTAAAATATTGTTGATTACTTACAAAGCACTAAATGGTTTAGCTCCGCAGTACTTGAGCGAGCTCTTAACGCATTATAGTCCTTCACGTCTATTGCGATCTCAAAATTCGGGCCAGTTGATAATACCTAGAATTTCAAAATCGACTGCGGGCGGTAGATCCTTTTCCCATTTAGCACCAAAACTTTGGAACAGTCTTCCTACCATTGTCCGGGAAGCAGACACACTCTGTCAGTTCAAAGCTAGACTAAAAACACATCTCTTTGACCTAGCATACACATAATATATTATAGACTTCTATAATTCAATGTTAGGCTGCATAGATTAGGTCAGCCGGAACTGGGAACACTTCCCTTACATCCTGATGTACTCGTTACATCATCATAAGAAGAATGGCATCTACGCTAATTTTAGTGTCTTTGTTTATCCCGAGGTTTTCCCGCAGCCGACCGGATCCAGGCCGTATCCAGATCTGACTAGGAGCTTTGCCTGGACCCGATGACAACGCAGTGCTGAAGTGCCAACTAGCCTCTCCCTATGGAGGATCCCTTTCCCACTCTACAGATAAAATGTTGTGATTCCGGTTCGCGTACCCACCCCGAAGTGATAAAATAAAACAAAATTCTGTATCAAATTACAGTTACTGTAAATCCGGCCTCTAGTTCATAAACGCCAGAGGAGAACTGGCCCCCGACTGAGCCTGGGTTCTCCCAAGGTTTTTTTTTCTCCATTAGGTCACCTGATGGAGTTTTAGGACACCAGTAGGTCACTTGATGGAGTTTTTCGGTTCCTTGCCACTGTTGCCTTTGGCTTGTTCAGTTGGGGATATTCAAAATAATTAGCCAAGCATTAATACCATTGATCAGCCCTACCAAACGTGGATGTTTTTTCACTAAGAAACAAACATTATGTTATTTGATTGATATTGTGAAGCTGCTTTGATGCAATTTATATTGTGAAAAGCGCTATATAAATACACTTGACTTGACTTGACTGACCTTAAGCTCATCCAGAGTGGTGGGTCTTGCGTCTCTCAACTTTGTCTTCACAATATCCCATAGATTCTCTATGGGGTTCAGGTCAGGAGAGTTGGGAGGCCAATTGAGCACAGTAATACCATGGTCGGTAAACCATTTACCAGTGGTTTTGGCACTGTGAGCAGGTGCCAGGTCGTGCTGAAAAATGAAATCTTCATCTCCATAAAGCTTTTCAGCAGGTGGAAGCATGAAGTGCTCCAAAATCTCCTGATAGCTAGCTGCATTGACCCTGCCCTTGATAAAACACAGTGGACCAACACCAGCAGCTGACATGGCACCCCAGACCATCACTGACTGTGGGTACTTGACACTGGACTTCAGGCATTTTGGCATTTCTTTCTCCCCTGTCTTCCTCCAGACTCTGGCTCCTTGATTTCCGAATGACATGCAACCACTGAGCAACAGTTCAGTGCTGCTTCTCTGTAGCCCAGGTCAGGCGCTTCTGCCGCTGTTTCTGGTTCAAAAGTGTCTTGACCTGGGGAATGCGGCACCTGTAGCCCATTTCCTGCACACGCCTGTGCACGGTGGCTCTGGATGTTTCTACTCCAGACTCAGTCCACTGCTTCCGCAGGTCCCCCAAGGTCTGGAATCGGTCCTTCTCCAAAATCTTCCTCAGGGTCCGATCACCTCTTCTTGATGTGAAGCATTTTTTTACACACTTTTTCCTTCCCACAGACTTCCCACTGAGGTGCCTTGATACAGCACTCTGGGAACAGCCTATTTGTTCAGAAATTTCTTTGTGTCTTACCCTCTTGCTTGAGGGTGTCAATGATGGCCTTCTAGACAGCAGTCAGGTCGGCAGTCTTACCCATGATTGCGGTTTTGAGTAATGAAACAGGCTGGGAGTTTTTAAAAGCCTCAGGAATCTTTTGCAGATGTTTAGAGTTAATTAGTTGATTCAGATGATTAGGTTAATAGCTTGTTTAGAGACCCTTTTCATGATATGCTAATTTTTTGAGATAGGAATTTTGGGTTTTCTTGAGCTGTATGCCAAAATCATCAGTATTAAAACAATAAAAGACCTGAAATCATTCAGTTGGTGTGCAATGAATCTAAAATATATGAACGTTTAATTTTTATCATTAGATTATGGAAAATAATGAACTATCACAATATGCTAATTTTTTGAGAAGGACCTGTAGAAAGGGGTTTGAATGATTAATAATCAAAATCTCAGCAGCTCAACAAGATCTAATTAATGCTTTCTGTGTTATAGTTCATCCAAAACACATTATGGACTTTGAATGATGCATTATCAAACATCAATTTATTTAAAATTGTAATTAAAAGAAAGTTTCAAACTACCTTTCATATGAATCCTGGCAGAGAAAGCACATGGCAAAAGATCTGGAGACTAGTGATGTTACGTATAACACTGAAGCTTCGATGCGTGTATCACACATGCGACACAATTTCTAGTGAAGCCCCGTATCGGGGTGTGTTATGGGCTGCATCCGAAACCGCATACTTCCCTACTATATAGTAGAGAGAAAGCAGTAGGTGAGCGAATAAGTATGTCCGAATCCTTAGTATCCATAAAAGAGTAGGCGAGAATTACCAGAGTGACATACTAATTCTCGCCAGATTCAGACGTACGTATACTAATAGTGCGTTCGAATATGCCTACTTTCCTACTATAAAGTAGGTCGAAAACAGTACGTGAAAGAAGAAGTACGTTCGAAACGTCAGTATTCATAAAAGAGTAGTCGAGAAGTTCCCGGATGGCTTACTGCTTCAGCCCAGATTCTCGAGTGCTCAACCGATGGATACTCGATGGACATACTTGATTCCACGAATGTCTCAAACTATCACCCTATTTCAAAACTTCTGTTGTGGATCAAAGGTGTTGCACAATGTACTTTAAATATATATTCATAATCACATTTAATTGCTGTGTTTCTTTTGTGTGAAGTGCTGTGTTTTTGTTGATTGCTGTGTTTTCTTTGCAAGTAGTATTCCCATAGCCACACCTCCATTTTCTGATAATTCAATGAACTAATAAGCGATGGATTTTGGGGTGGAGCGATGAAATAGTTTCCCCTATAGAAACGTGACAACTGTGACTGAGACGTGAACGCGCATTTGTACTGAAGCCAAACACAGCGAGACCGAGAAGAGACCACGTGGTGCGGTGCCTGCTTCAGAGAGTGAGTGTTTCACTTGCGGCTTCTGGCTTTGTGAGATTGCAGCACACTGTAGACGAGTGACCACGAAGTCGGCGAATTGCGGAGCATTGTCGGAGCAGCAGCGCGGGAGGCGACTGATGATCGGCTGAGAGCGACTACCGTGAGCGCTGGGGAGACAAGTGGAGAAAACCGGCGTGGTTCTACTGTCGTGAATACATTGGACTGGATAGCAGGGTTGCTGTCCAGTCATGCTGTGAGTACGTGCTGGCTTTTATCGTGTGGTTTGCCTATCAAACCCAGTTTATTGCCTTGTAACGGACGAGAACGAGCCTGCTTTGCATATATTTTACTTGAATGACTTTTTGATCGGCCGATATTTTAAGGGGTCCTAGTTTTAATTCATAAATTGCGTAACTGTTAGATGTGGAGGGGTGTGAGTTGGACGTCGTATGCTGGCAGTTTTTTTTCTCTTCTCTGTGTTCCAGCGTCGAGCAGACACTGGCATCTATGTGGGACTGAGCGTAAATGGATGTCAGCTGTGATACAGATGCCTTGACTAAGTTGAATTTTGACGGTCCTCAGAGCTGAAGATCGGGACTTTGGACTTGTTCTCTCTTTTTATCCAGTTGATTCATCTTTCTTGTCAACAAATTTATTGTAATAAAAAGTTTTTTTTCTGCCATTTTTTGGTGTCGTTTTCCACTGTTCCCTTCTCCGATAAAGCACCTGTTCCATAGTGAGTTCCTGGGGTCTCAGTTTAAACTCTAGGTGGCGTGGTCGGCTACAAATGTTTTTTATATAAATTTTGCCAGAGGCCATTGACACTTCCTTTTTTATCAAAAATTTGGGAAAAATGTGTATTGATGCAGCTACAGTCTTTTTGGAAGCACATGGCACTTTAGATATTTTTCAGTCAGGTTTTAAAGCATTTCATAGCACTGAGTCTGCACTTTTAAAGGTTTTAAATTACCTGTTTTTAATGACAGATTCTGGGGATTCAGCCATTTTAGTGCTTTTAGATCTCACTGCTGCTTTTGACACAGTTGACCACACAATTCTTTTATCTCGTATGGAAAACTGTGTGGGAGTCAGGGGTATTGCTCTAAAATGGTTTCAGTCTTTTTTTTTCGAGAGATGCTACTCTGTTAAAACGGGCGACTTTATCTCATCAACTTTGCCTCTTAACTGTGGGGTCCCTCAGGGATCAATTCTTGGTCCTATTCTTTTTGCAATTTACCTCCTTCCACTGGGACTAATTTTTAAAAAAACATGGCATCTCCTATCATCTTTATGCTGATGACTACCAAATTTATTTGCCAATCAGAAAGCATGAAGGCAGCTCTCTGACACCTCTACTTGACTGTTTAAACGATGTCAAAGCGTGGTTAGCACAACATTTTTTAAAATTAAATGAGTAAAACCGAGATCATTCATTTTGGCCCCACAAACCACATGAGAGATTTGGGCCGCCTAAATGACTTTGTGCATCCTGTTATAACTAATTTGAGGGTTAAAATAGACAGTGATTTTAAATTTGACAAACAAATAAATGCAGTTGTGAAATCTAGTTATCATCTTCCCCTTTTAGCTAAAGTTAAACCGTTTTTGTATTTCAAGAGTTTTGAACAAGCTACACATGCTTTTATTTCTTGTCGATTAGACTACTGCAATGCACTCTATACCAGTATAAATCATAACGCACTTTCACGCTTACAGTTAGTCCAAAAATTCTGCAGCACGACTTTTAACAGGAAACAAAAAGCGCACACACATAACTCCAATTCTCGCCTCATTGCACTGGCTTCCTGTTCGTTTTAGGATTGATTTTAAGATCTTATTGTTTGTTTTTAAAGCTGTAAATGGACTGGCCCCAACATATATTGCGGATCTCGTTCTAATTTATGCGCCAGCGAGGTCACTGAGGTCGGAGGGCCAGCTCCAGGGCTTTTTCTGTGGTGGGACCAAGATTGTGGAACGCTATGCCCCTCCATGTTCGGACTGCCCCGACAGTTGAGAGTTTAAAGTCTCGTCTAAATGTAGCGGACTTCAAGTGGTCACTTCAGGACACCATGGGAGCACAACCACACAACGAATGGAGTGATGGATACTTGGAGTTTATTCACCTTAAACAGAGTAGCGAGGCACAATTAGGGACATACCAGAAGGCCTACTCTCTCATTCCTGCATTAAAAGACGCACGTGAAAACGAGGCTCTAAATTTAACACGGTTAAAAGAGCAACTTACAAAGAAAATAATGGAATCACACTGATACACATTATGACATAACCACTTAACAGTGTTTTGACATCATAAATAAAGTGATTTCATTACAGAAAATCAGTTAATACAAGACAAATAGGAGAGAGAAAAACTACCTCCGCTTCCCCATCTGCATACACCATGCGTCTGAGCGCGAACGCTTAAAGGAGAAGCGATATAATTACCTTTGGTGTCCCATTAATTAAGGCCCCACATACAACAACTGGTAGGAACTCTCGACCGGAACCATTGGAAATAGAACATTAAATACAAGTTTTGCTGAAGTTAACAGTTTATACTACATTTCTTATTACACATGAAAAAAATAAAAAAAAATAAAACTCAAATGCCTAAATTGACCGTCTACATATTTCCCCCTTAACTTCACAAAACTTGAGCTTACACTTTTGTCACTTGAATAAGGGAGCAAATAAGGCAATTAACTTGTCACTGACAACACTATTCTGTCATACAACATACATGTTTCCCGACACTCACAGGAAAAAGAACATAAGAAAGTTGATCAGGCTCTCAGATATTCTTCTGCTAAAGAGGTGTCTTATACACCACTCAATATGACTTAAATCACTCTTTTTTGATGTTGCCTTACATTTCTTATAACTAGGCCCATATCATTTAAAACCTTAGAGACTTAGAAACTTCTTTGACTGCGTTGTGAGTTGTTCTCTGAGTCATATTCTGAATCAGTCTGTTCACAGGTCTAACTAACCTACCAACTTGTGTCCGTACCTGGGTCACTATTTCAGACACATTAGGGGGTGCGCTGGAAATGGAAAAGGTGCTGGTGGATCTCAACTGCTCTTTAGCATCGGACATTGTATCAGCCGCATGTACTCTGTCTTGAGAGTCTTTTAGATTTGATGGGATGACTCGTGAGTCGAACTGAGGGCAATTCATTTCAGACCCGGGGTCCCCGTCGTCTGATTTCCTCTCCGGCTTTCCAGGATCCATTACACTCATGTCCTCCTGCATCTAATCCACCATCCACCGAATCATCTGTGTCAGGTAATGAAGCCACCCACTCGGCAGTACGCTCTGTTTCAGGAAGGCCGCTCCCCAGTGTAGAATTATGTGTCAAAGTTTCATCTGACTGCTCCTGGCTGGTTAGTGAGTCATCGTGGAAAGATTCATCTTCATTCTCTCCTTCCTCAAGAGGCAGAAAGTTGGCTTACAACATAAGGTTACGGTGTACTACCTTCTCTCGACCCGTGCTGATATTCTTAACACGATAAGTGTGGCATCTGGGGTCTTTAGAAACCACCACATAGGGCACCGATTCCCACTTATCAGCCAGTTTTCTCCGTCCTCTTTCACCCTTGTTAGCTAACAGCACTCTGTCTCCTTCCTCAATGTCGCATCCCTTTACCTTCCTGTTGTAGAATTCAGTCTGTCGTTGCTGACTTACACTAGCATTAGCCTGAGCAAGGTTAAGAGCCTCCTTGAGATCATCTCTCATTTTTGCAACGTAGCTGCCATAGTCTGTGATGTCGTCATCTCTTCCAACACTATGGAACATAACATCTATTGGCAGACGAGGGATCCTTCCATTCATCAGATAGAATGGTGCGTAACCCGTTGATTCATGAGCGGTGCAGTTATAGGTGAACGTCAGCATTTGTAACATCTGAGGCCACTTTTGTTTAACCCTTGGGGGTAACTGCCTAGTGTGCGATTAAACCGCTCAGTGTGACCGTTCCCCATAGGATGGTAAGCCGTCGTCCTCGACCTCTTGACATCTGCAATCTGCATCAACTCTTGGATCAGTTCACTCGAAGTTTGCACCCTGGTCTGAATGGATCCTCTCTGGGAATCCATAGATGCAGAAATATCTGTCCCACAGTTGGCGAGCTACTTGCTTGGCTGATTGGTTCCTGCCTGCGTGTGCCATCTTGGTGAAATGATCTGTAATCACCAACACTTCCACCTCTGCAATCCTCTGCAGACCAAAAGTCTATACATACCAGCTCTAGAGGCCTGGTTGTCTTAACACTCTCGAGAAGTGTTCTGGCCTGACCCTGGTGACCAGCATCATCATGTACTCCCTGAAGGACTTGTTGGGTGAGTGAAGCTGGGACGACATACTGCCAACGTTTCTTTCCTGTTAGCTGGTCTTTGCATACACGATAAAAAACCCCGTCCAACATTTTCAATCTCTCCCACTGTTTAAGAGTTTTCAGGATCTTTAGCGAATCTTTTGTCCTCTCACGTCTTGATGGCCTCCTGCCACGGAAGACAAAGAACTCGAGCCAAAACAGGTTCTGCTGACTGTTTATCCTGAAGCTCTTTCAGTGTAAATACTGGCAGCACACTTTGCCCAGCTGGAATTAAGTTGTGCACATCCTGAGTTAGCCAATAATGCACTTCTCCCTTTGGCCCTGCATTCCACTCAGCCTGGTTCATCAGTATGGCCGACACTTCATCTGAGGAGAACGAGAAACCATTTGTCTCTTGGTCAGAGACAGGGGGTTTTACACTTTGACACTTAGCACTGTTTCTGAAAGCGTGCTGTACTACGTCCTCTTTGAAGTGATTGGCCTCCTCCAGCAGTCCCGCTTAAGGTTCTGTTGCCAACCTCCGACTTGCACGTCCTTGGACAAAGGGTTGTCGACTCATGGCATCTGCCACCACGTTCTTGCTCCCGGGGATGTACTGGACACTAAAGTCATATGGTGTTAACTTGGCAACCCACCTCTGCTCACATGCATCGAGCTTTGGCTTCGTCAGGATGTAGGTTAGCGGATTATTATCTGTCCAGACGGTGAAGGAATGGCCTTTCAGCCAGTGGCTGAATTTGTCACAGACAGACCACTTTAAAGCCAGGAACTCCAAGCGGTGGGCTGGGTAATTACTTTGTGCACGTGAAAGGGCCTTACTAGCGAAAGCAACAGGACGTGCTCTAGTTTCGCCTTCCGAGACTTGAGAAAGTACAGCACCCAATCCATCCAGAGAGGCGTCTGTTGACAGGATAAAAGGGCGGTTAAAATCTGGATGTGCAAGAACTACTGACTCCAAAAGGGCTGACTTTAGCTGACTAAAGGAGTCACACTGTTCCCTCTTCCAATCACTTCGTTTTAGCTTCCTGAAGACAGATGGCTTTGTTCCGCTATTCTTTTGTCCCCTCGGTGCAGCGGTCAGTGCAAACAAGGGTTTAGCTATGCTAGAGCAGTTCTGTATGAATCGCTGATAAAACATAACCATACCCAGGAATGACTTTATCTTTTTTTGGGACAGCGTAACCCCATCTTCCATCATAAGGTCAGTTTCAGTGATCGCTGTAATGGCTTGAACTTTGTCGGGGTCAGCCATAACGCCTCTCTCATCAATCACATGACCTAGGAACCGTACACTTTGCCGTAACAGGTGGCACTTTTTCGGGGCAAGTTTTAGACCATGGGTTCTTCATGTCGGCACTAATGATGTTCGACTCCGCCAGTCGGAGATCACCAAAATTAATATTAAAGAGGTGTGTAAACTCGCAAGTACGATGTCAGGCACTGTAATTTTCTCTGGCCCCCTTCCTGTTCGCAGGAGTGATGAGATAGTTAGCAGATTGGCCTCACTCAATGGTTGGTTGTCTAAGTGGTTTCCGTTGAATAATATAGAATTCATAGACAATTGGAAAAGTTTTTGGGGCAAGCCTGACCTGTTGAAAAGAGATGGTGTTCATCCCTCCTGGGATGGTGCTGCTCTTCTCTCTAGTAATATGGCACATAGTCTTAGAGCTAAAACATGACAATCTGGGGCTCAGGTCAGGAAGCAGACAGACTGGCTAAACCGACCGTCTGCTAGCGGCCTCGCGTCACCAAGGTCAGATAAATCCCATCACATAGAGCCTCTTTCACCTAGATATCATCATATAGAGACTGTGTCTGTTCCCCGAATTTGGAAATCCAAAAAACGTCAGGTAAAAAATTTAATTGATGTTCAACAAATAAAAAACAGATATAATACAGATGAACAAATGATAAAGCGTGGGTTGCTGAATATTCGATCCCTAACTTCAAAATCGCTCTAACCCTAATCCTAACCCCTAACCCTAATCGCATAGTTAATGATATGATTTCAGATTATAATCTAGATGTGCTGTGTTTGACAGAAACCTGGCTAAAACCAAACGATTACATTACTTTAAATGAGTCAACCCCACAAGATTACTGTTATAAACATGAACCTCGTCTAAAAGGCAAAGGGGGAGGTGTTGCTGTAATTTATAGTAATATTTTCAAAACCATTAAGAAATCTATTTTTAAATATAGGGTTAGGGTTAGGTTTTGAGGAAATTACAACGACTCCCCCCTGCTTAAACATTTGTTCAAGGAGGTTTGGAATAGGGAGACCGAGGAAGTGCACGGGCCTACGCATGTTTGATTACTACCCGCACCTGTGGGTGACGCTTTTTTGGACGTCTTGTTGGCCCATGTTTTGGCGTGAGGTCTTCTTGGTTTGTAGATTTTTGATCCTGGTTTGTTTCATTTTCTCGAAAATTCGGCGATCCTGTATTTTTGATTTTATTATATATATATATATATATATATCTATTGTTAAAAGAATTTTATTTTTTATTTTATAACTCGAAAGTGTCCGGTCTGTCTGGGTCAACTACTTTCTCGCCTGTTTGGGTGTTTTGGTTTACTCCCTACTCTTGTCCATTTTTAATTCATTTTTTTGGGTTAAGGTTCAGTTCTGATCAAATGAATTTTGAAAGTGTTAGAGTTGTCCGGGCCATCCCCTTCCTTGCTAGTTTTGGGCATTTGGTTCATTTATTACTCTGATTCGCCTTTTGGGGTGTGTGTGGATGCATCTGAAAGTATTAGACCTGTCTTGGGACTCTCCACTTCCTTGCTTGTCTGTGGGTTTTTGGTTCCTTCTTAACTGTTTTAGTTTTCTGATTTAGGGGAACTTGAAAGTGTTAGACCTGTCTGGGCCACCCACTTTCTCGCCTGTCTAGGCGTTCAGTTCATTCCCTACCCTAATCCGTGGAATTTAAGTTCTAGTAAGATGAACCTGAAAGTGTTAGGCTTGTCTGGGCCACCCACTTTATCACCTGTCTGGGTGTTCAGTTCATTTCTAATCCTAATCTGTGGAATTTGAGTTCTAGTAAGATGAACTTGAAAGTGTTAGACCTGTGTGGGCCACCCACTTTCTCACCTGTCTGGGTGTACAGTTCCTTCCCTGATCTGTGGAATTTAAGATCTAGTAAGATGAACCTGAAAGTGTTAGGCCTGTCTGGGCCACCCACCTTCTCGCCTGTCTGGGCGTTCGGTTCATTCCCTACTCTCATCTATTATATCTTTTTTGTGTGTGGTCCTGTATTTTTTAGTTCTAGTTTAATTCTAATTTAAAGGGATATCAAGGTGTTAGGTCTGTCTGGGCCATTCAATATGTCTGGGTGTTCAGTTCATCCCCCACTCCAAATAGTCGGTTTTTAAAGATTAATCTTATTGTGTGGATCCATTATTATCTGAAGTTTTAGTCTGATGAACCTAAAAGTGTTAGACCTGTCTGGGCCATTCACTTTTCCACCTGTCTAGGTGTTCGGTTCATTCCCTACTCTCCCTTACTGGTTGGAGAACTAATTTATTGTATGTGTATATTAGGCTCTAGTGAGATGAACCTGAAAGTGTTGGGCCTGTCTGGGCCGCCCACCTTCTCGCCTGTCTGGGCGTTTGGTTCCTACACTACCCTCATACGTCAATTGAAAAACAGTTTTTTTTGGGGATCGGATTTGAGTACTAGCTAAGATGGATCTACCATGTTAGGTTATTCATAATCCTGCCTATCTAATCGTATGGTACATTACTGGGTCGTAATGTTAGGTCCTAGTCCCTCAAAACCGGTGGTGTGAGGGTATTGTATGTGTATATTAGGCTCTAGTGAGATGAACCTGAAAGTGTTGGGCCTGTCTGGGCCGCCCACCTTCTCGCCTGTCTGGGCGTTTGGTTCCTACACTACCCTCATATGTCAATTGAAAAACATTTTTTTTTGGGGATCGGATTTGAGTACTAGCTAAGATGGATCTACCATGTTAGGTTATTCATAATCCTGCCTATCTAATCGTATGGTACATTACTGGGTCATAATGTTAGGTCCTAGTCCCTCAAAACCGGTGGTGTGAGGGAAATGTTTGAGACATTTCTTCAGTGGTGTACCTCAGGATCATAAAGTGTTTCGGCACCTTCGACAACCAGACACTCTCCTCTGAGGCGGCCCGCTTGGGTTGATCAAATCCCAGCGAATGTCTCATAGCCAATCACTAAACGGGTGTTGCTAGAATCTCAAGGCTGTGGTAGTTGGATTCTGCATAATAGTTTTTTAAGAGTTTCTCGAATTTTCGTTAACCGTAACGTTTCCCTTTCAGGTATCAGTGTGTCAGAGGTGTTGTGATGCCAATGTGCTGTTGTATGGGTGGCCTAAATTGCCATGAAAAACTGGGCACCCATTTAAGACCTGTATGCCCTAGGTCACCTTCCCTGTGTGCAAGCCCGAAGGTACAGGGGGGCTGGATACTTACCACTCCACCAGAAAGACCCTTTGTTGACACCGTTAGGTTACCCAGGTCCCCCGGAAGGAGTCTGCAGACTATTGGTCTCATCTTGGGGTATACTCTGCGTCCAGAGCGAGAGCTCTTTGGGGAGCCCCGGAGGTCAGCCAGGGGCCTTCCACCAAGGAACCCCTCCGAACTCCCTACCCAAGTCAGTTGAACCTCTAACCGGTTCCAGATTTCTCTGTCTGACTTTGGTTTGGGGCCTTCCCCGGCTAAGCCAGAGAGCGGGCCCCCCCAAAAGTCCCCGGCACCCAAGTGACCCTGGATAACCGGGGGCTCCAAGGGAGTCCTTTGCCCAAATCAACCGGATCAAAGGTCCTCGGTCACATGGAACCGCACCCCAATGATCATTGGTTGATTTTTGCCCGGAGTCCCCCGGCCCCCATGGAGAGAGCCAGAAGGACCCTGTCAGAGTCCCCCGGTCCCCGGAAACGGTCACCAACCCGGCAGTGAAGCGATTCCCTCCGCCCTTCCTGCCGTTGGTCGGGTATTCCGCCCAAGAACCAGAGGAACCCTTCGGAGGCATCCCAGTGTATCCGCCGACCCCCAGTCACCCACGGGCCCCGGATTACTCCGGTACCCACCAGCAACCCGGAGGCCGCCAGACGACCACCGCGGAAACCCCCAGAGCCTCTCCAGCCTCCCTGATGACCAGTCCCATAACTCGAGGAGAGCCCGAAACTATCGTTAGCCCTCCCTATTCGAAGCCTGGGACCCAGTCCGGAAGCCGAAAGAGGCCCCTGCGGGCATCCCTAGGACCCCCCGTCCACCATATTAAATGGACGGATTTTTAAGAGCCTAGGTCGGGGTTCAAGCTGGCGGATGCACCTGTCGATACATCAAGCTTCTACCAGCCTTCCCCCCTAGAGTAAATGCAAGAACCAAACCGACATCATCCTTACCAAGGATGACCGCTGGGAGCATCTACCCTTAAGGACTCCTATCTCCCCCTAGTGGTATATATTCTCCGGTTTAATTGTTACATTAACGGTGATTAAAAACACATTTTTTTTACATTTATTTTTTTATATCTTTTTGGACTAAATATTCTGGCTTAAGTCCTAACGTCCCTAAAAATATGTTAATAGAGTTTCTAATTAGTCGAAAAGGGGCCAAAGCTGGTCTTAATTAGTCTTCCTAGTCTTTAATTGATTCTGATTGGTTCAGGCCCTTTAACTTTGTCTTGTAATTGGTTAATTGTCTCAATTAAGTGTATTTCCTTGTTCAATTCATTTTAAAACCATTTTTAGAAATGGAATATGTTTAGTTAGACCTCAATTGTTCTTAATTGGTCTTAATTAATTCTAATTGGATCATGTTAGTGGTTCTGTCTCCTGATTGGTTGGTAGTTTCATAAGGTGTTTTTCTATGTCGTTATCTATTTCAGATTGATTTGGAAGTGGATATTATTCTTATTCCATTGGACCTTGGGTCTTATGTCCCTAAAACGTCTTAATTGATCTTGCTTGATCCTGATTGGTGTCTATCAGTAAATCTGACTCCTGATTGGTTGTCGATTCTTTTTAGTGTGTTTTAGTTTATTTTTAAACTAGTTAGGAGAGGATTGTGGTTTGAGTTAATCCTAAAACAGGTTTGGGTTGGTCTTGAATAGTCCCAATTGATTGGATTGGTTATAATCCCTAATTCTGTCCTCTGATTGGTTGCTGAGCATTGGAGTATATTCTTGTGCGATTTTAGACCTTTTTGGTGGTTTTCCTTGGTTTGAGTGTGCTATTATTTTGGTGGTATTTGATTTCGATGGTTTTCTTATGATTTTTTTGGTTTCTGAGTGGGGCGGGTTAAATCGGCTAGGGTTAGGATAGTGAGGGGAATAAGGCCTAGGGTTGGAGTGGCGGGTGCTAGGGTAAAGTTAGTGTAGCCAATGGGTAGGTTTAGGATCCGAGTGGGTATAGCCATAGAGATTATCTATGGGTAAGTTTAGATCTTGGGTATAGCCACAGGGTTTACCAATGGGTAGGTTTAGGACCCGAGTGGGTATAGCCATAGAGATTACCAATGGGTAGGTTTAGGTCTTGGGTATAACCACTGGGTTTACCAATGGGTAGGTTTAGGACCCAAGTGGGTGTGGCCATAGGGATTACCAATGGGTAGGTTTAGGTCTGGGTATAGTCCCAGGGTTAGGTTTTGAGTATATTACAACGGTTCCCCCCTAACTGAAACTAAGGCTTAGGGTTAGGGTTAGGGTTAGGTTTTTGAGGATATTACAACAGCTCCCCCCTCCCTGGCACTAGTCCAGAAAAGTGAGGAGACTGAGGAAAGCACGGGCCGACGCATGTCAGACTATACCACTGCTCCCTCCTTGGAGCATGTTCCTACTCGGAACTTGGGGCTAAAACTTGAAGATTTGAATATCTCCCCAGGTGTGTAAACCACAGGGTTACTAGGACGAGAGCAGGTATAAGCTTAGATCTAAATTGTTTAAGCGACACCGAACTCTAATCTGTATAGATACCACAGAGTTACTGTGGGTAGGTTTAGTGCGAAAGCAGGTATAGGCTTAGATCAAGATTGTTTAAGCGAAACCGAACTCCACTCGGTGTAAGTACCACCGGGCTACTATGGGTAGGTTTAGTTTTTTTGTTACTAGGACGAGAGCAGGTATAAGCTTAGATCTAAATTGTTTAAGCGACACCGAACTCTAATCTGTATAGATACCACAGAGTTACTGTGGGTAGGTTTAGTGCGAAAGCAGGTATAGGCTTAGATCAAGATTGTTCAAGCGAAACCGAACTCCTACTCGGCGTAAATACCACAGGGCTACTATGGGTAGGTTTAGTGCGAAAGCAGGTATAGGCTTAGATCAAGATTGTTTAAGCGAAACCGAACTCCACTCGGTGTAAGTACCACCGGGCTACTATGGGTAGGTTTAGTGCGAAAGCAGGTATAGGCTTAGATCAAGATTGTTTAAGCGAAACCGAACTCCACTCGGTGTAAGTACCACCGGGCTACTATGGGTAGGTTTAGTGCGAAAGCAGGTATAGGCTTAGATCAAAATTGTTTAAGCGAAACCGAACTCCACTCGGTGTAAATACCACAGGGCTACTATGGGTAGGATTAGGGAAAGAGCCGGTGTAGGCTTAAGTCTAAACTGATTTAACCGAAACCAAACCCCAAGACTAGGTAGCTAATCCACAAGAGCCCTTTACTATGGGTAGGGTTAGAAAAAGAGAGGACGTAAGCTTTTAAATCTAAAGCTATGCCAAAAACCCAAAACTCCAAACGAGTCCAGGTTCCTCCTCCTTACTCCCCCAAGAAATGGATGAGGGAAATATTCAAGACACTCTCATCAGTAGTGAGCCTCAGGCTCCTCGGGTGTTTCGGCCTTTTAAACACTAGACACCCTCCTCTGAGGCGGCCCTTCCTGGATGATCAGTCCAGGACGAGTGTCTCGTGGCCAATTGCTAATTGAACTAGACCAGATCCTTCAAGACACTGTGGTTGGGACCTGGTTACAGGATTATTACCGATACGATCTATTGGTACGATCTATTGAATCAGAACTAGCAGGTAAGATCACCGGAAAACGAGAAATCTGTGCTCTAACTCCACTCAACGTTCCCCAAGTTCTTCACCTGGTCAAAAGAAAACTCACAATGTTGCGGGCATCGAGACTGGCGGATGCGATGCATCAAGCTTCTACCAGTCCTTCGCCCTAAGAGTCAGAACTAACCAGACCGACATCATCCCATTACAGGACAACCGCTGGCAGTACCGACTCCTAGATTGGAGTTTCCGGGTAAGAGATCCCTACCTGTCTATCGTAACAGATACCACCAGATGGCACCACCCTCATGTATGCTTTTTTGACGCGTGCACCTCAACCGCGGTGACCAAAAAATATTTCCAACTCCTGCTCAATCCGACTCCCATTTTCGAAAGAAGAGAAGAAAAAGAGGAAAATAAACCGTTTCTCTACTCTCAAAACGTTATTTCTTAAGGAACCAATATCCCCAATTTCGAGACTCCTTTAGAAAAATCGATTTTTTCAAACGATTTTTTTCAAAAACCAAACTCCACAGAGTTACTATGGGTAGGATAGGGAAGGAGCCGGTGTAAGCTTAAGTCTATCTTGATTTAACCGAAACCGAACACCACTCGGTGTATAAACCACAGGTCTACTGTGGGTAGGTTTAAGGCGGGAGCCGGTGTAAGCTTAGATCTAAATTGATCAGGTAGAACCGAACACCACTCGGTGTATAAACCACAGGTCTACTGTGGGTAGGTTTAGAACGGTAACCGGTGTAAGCTTAGATCTAAATTGATCAGGCGGAACCGAACACTACTCGGTGTATATTTTTAGATACCACCAGATGGCACCACCCCCATGTATGCTTTTTTGACGCGTGCACCTCAACCGCGGTGACCAAAAAATATTTCCAACTCCTGCTCAGACCGACTCCCATTTTCGAAAGAAGAGAAAAAGTGGAAAATAAACCGTTTCTCTACTCTCAAAACGTTATTTCTTAAGGAACCAATATCCCCAATTTCGAGATTTCTTTAGAAAAATCGATTTTTTCAAACGATTTTTTCAAAAACCAAACTCCACAGTGTTACTATGGGTAGGATAGGGAAGGAGCCGGTGTAAGCTTAAGTCTATCTTGATTTAACCGAAACCGAACACCACTCGGTGTATAAACCACAGGTCTACTGTGGGTAGGTTTAAGGCGGGAGCCGGTGTAAGCTTAGATCTAAATTGATCAGGTAGAACCAAACACCACTCGGTGTATAAACCACAGGTCTACTGTGGGTAGGTTTAGAACGGGAACCGGTGTAAGCTTAGATCTAAATTTATCAGGCGGAACCGAACACTACTCGGTGTATAAACCACAGGTCTACTGTGGGTAGGTTTAGGGCGGGAGCCGGTGTAAGCTTAGATCTAAATTGATCAGGTAGAACCGAACACCACTCGGTGTATAAACCACAGATCTACTGTGGGTAGGTTTAGGGCGGGAGCCGGTGTAAGCTTAGATCTAAATTGATCAGGCGGAACCGAACACTACTCGGTGTATAAACCAGGTTAGGGTTAGGGTTAGGTTTTTGAAAAGACAACGCCTCCCCCCGGACGACCTCTCCTGGTCATCCAGTTAGATAGGAAGGACGCAGAAATGCACTGGCCGGCGCATGTTTCTGATGAGGCTGATCCACCAATACCCCCAATGTTTTTAGTCTTAGTATTACTTCCCCTATTTTTATGTTTCAAATAGCTTCTCAGTTTCAGAATCCAGCTCTTGGCCATACCCGACTCGCTCAGATCCCATCTTGCTCATCGGAAATCCTGACCGAGCTCATCCCCCCAAAAAAGAGTTAACTCATGATTGCCTTCAAACACGGAACGTCCTCCAACACAATTTAACCAAACGTGATAATCCCCCCCCTTTTTTAATGAACACATCTTCAGTGGTGTACCTCAGGATCATCAGGTGTTTCGGCTCTTTAAACACCAGACACCCTCCTCTGAGGCGGCCCGCCCAAGGGGATCAGTCCTGGGCGTGTGTTCAGACAACCTCTATGAACCTCCCACTAACTAAGTACCATTCGCATCTACCCAAAAACACCAACCCGAATACAATTTCATAACTCAAACTACAAAGGGCCTCCCCGCCAACCCAACAATCTCAAACAATTTATCTAACCCCCTAATGCTAAGCATCGATAGAAGACTGGGAATCCTGTTACGGCCATTTTAACCCAAGGCCACCCTCTCTGCGTGCTGTCCAAGTGGACCCAAAGAGGTCGGATACTTTACCTACCCAAACCAAGTAACCCCTTCGTTAACACCGCAAGGTATCCCAGGGTACCCGAAAAAGGGCCTGTGTCACGAGTTTATGATTGGCGGGTACAAGTGCCAAAATTGGCAATAACGAGTACCAAGCTTCTACCAGCCACAACCCTAAGTAAATGCAAGAACCTTAACAGACATCACACTTACCAGCGTGACCGCAAGGGAGCATAACCTTAATGAACTCCTAACTTCAAAAAACACCTATCCTAATCTACCCACTGTCACATTCCTGGTAACCTTCCAATCCTTTATTACCCATAATCCTCGGTGATCCGGCCGTCCCGTTATCGCTGTTTGGGTTAGGGTTAGGGTTAGGGTTAGGGTGGGTTAGGGTGGGTTAGGTTTAGAGTTAGGGTTAGGATTTTTGTAATTCCAATCAACAGGTCCCGAAGGGCCTGAAGACGGTTACGCACTGTCCATCCGTTCCGCTGACCGCTTTGCGATGGTGTGGGACCAGGAAGGATCCCACCACAGAGCCCCACTTCTTATTTATTTATTTATTTATTTATTTATTTATTTATTTATTTATTTATTCATTAGACCCATTATCTGAGCGTCCGGGGTGTTAGTGAGCGGGCTATTTAGCCTCGTGCTATTAAACCAGAGGCCGTTTTGTCCAGGGTTACTCTGGGTAGGGTTAGGGGTCTGCTAGAGGCTGGTCAGTCCAAGGATAGAGGGTTAGAATGGGTAGGGTTAGGGGTCTGCTAGAGGCTGGTCAGTCCAAGGATAGAGGGTTAGAATGGGTAGGTTTAGGAGTTGAGAGGGGTCATATGTCCTGGGCTGGTGATGCACAGGCGGTTGTGACGGTAGGTTTTAGGGCTGTGGGGTGTCAGCCGTCGAGGTTTAGACCACACCAGTCACCGAAGGAGACTCAGGTTTCATTCAGACCTCTGGGAAAACGTGTATCCAAACGTTTAATCCATTGTGCCTCCGCACTAAGTCGGTCACTGAGGGTCCAGGATGGGTTGGCCTGCAAGCCTGTGACCCTCAAGGCCGTCAGGCCATGCAACAGAAAGTGTTGTACCACGTGTCTGCGTTTTTCCATTTTATGTGTGATGTTATGTGCGTGCTGATATATGCGTACTCTTAGTTCGTTCTTCGTCTGGCCGACATACTGTTTGTGGCACTTAGTACAGTATAGCAGATAAACACAATTGCAGGTTTCGTGGGACAGAGACCTGGGAAGCTGAAATACTCTTTTGGAGAATCTACTGACTACTAATTGTGCTGGAGTGTAGTATTTGCATTTACCAATGCGGCCTTTGACAGGCGCTGTGTGAATCTTGCTTTGTACTAATCTGTCCAGCAAGTTGTCGTTCCTCCTATATGCCGCTATTGGCTTATGTCTTTTTAGATAGTTAGTTGTTTCTAGGAATTTTTGGAAGTTGGCTTTGAGTTCAAGATTCAGCTGTGTGCTTTGTGGTGAGAAATGGGCCACCAGAGGGAGTGTTTTGTCCCTCTGGCCTGTGTTTTCCACAGGAGGGGCCCGTGGCTTATCAAAGGTTTTCAGGATCCTTCTGAGGAAGGACCGAGAGTATCCCCTTTGTCTAAGGGCTCCAAAGAGGGTTTGTACGGCTGAATAAAAGGAGGACGGTTGTGTGCAGATCCTTTTAAATCTGAGCAATTGTGATTTTATTATTCCCTTGAATGTATGTTTAGGGTGAAAACTCTTTTTGTGTAGAAGTGAATGTGTGTCCGTCTCCTTGAAATAGACTCTAAAATCAAGAAGGCCAGTTTCCAAAAACGTGGGTCCTTTATAGGAGACCACATCCAGAAAATTAACCTCCCTGAGGTCAACTGTATATTTGATTTTTATGGATTTTTGGTGTGTGTTGAGATGGTCAGTGAAGGCAACAAAATCTTCCATAGAGTATGTCCATATCCCCCATATGTCGTCCAGGAACCTATAGTAAGCATATGGTTTTTTACTAGCTGAGGTCAAAGCTGATTCTTCCCAGTCTGCCATAAATATGTTGGCATATGAGGGCGCAAATTTCTTCCCCATTGCTGTCCCCTTGGTTTGTAAGTAGAATCTGGAATCAAATTCAAAGTCATTTCTAGTAAGATTGATATCTAATAATTTAAGTATATAATGATCTGGTCTTTTAGGGTCTGGATATTTTTCCATGAACTTTTTGACCGCTTTGAGGCCTACCTCAGTTTCTATATTAGTGTACAAGCTATCTATATCTATGGTGAAGAGAAATGCATTTTCTGGTATTTTTAAATTTTTAATTTTTGATATGAAATCATAAGTATCCTTTAGGTAACTGGGATGACGTATGGATATAGGATTCAAAAAGTGTTCTATATATTCAGCTGTATAATATGTCTCACTGTTACAGTCGGATACTATAGGTCTTCCTGGAGGGATTTCTCCAGGAATACTCCATTTTTCGGGCTCTTTGTGTATTTTAGGTAATAAATAAAATCTTCTGGGCCTGGGAGGGTTTTCTCCCAATAAATATTCCTTTTGTGCCCCACTAATTATTTTTTTATCCAGCATTTCATTTAATATCTCTTCTACCATAGTTCTGGTTTGTGGATATATGGCTCCCTCTAGTGTGCAATAATGTTCCTTCACTGCCAACTGTCTCTGTCCCTCCCAAATATACTGACTTTTATCCATAATAATAGTGGCATTGCCCTTATCAGCAGGTTTTATGATAATGTCCCTATTTCTTTGTATTTCTAATAAAGCTTTTCTTTCTCCCCTTGTTAGGTTTTCTGGTGTTTTCAATCCCCAATTTAAGTGTTTATATGCATAATTGTCAGCTCTGATTATTTGTGTGATCTGTTTAGGTAAGCTGGACAACGCTGGAGTCCAGTCAGACGATCCAGTGAATGGGATTTTTTGTTTTTGATTCTTTTTACCCTCAAAGTAAGTCTCCAATTTGATTCTGCGGTGATAGGCCTGCATATCTTTTAATAACTGTATTTTTTGAGTTTTAACTCCCATAGGTGTGGGAATAAAAGATAGGCCTTTGAGTAAAACCGTACGTTGTTCTTCGGATAAAATGAATTTCTTTGAGAGATTTATGATGAGTTTGTTCTGGTCCTTTTTTGGACTCTCATGAGTTAACAGTTTAAATGTCTCTTCCAGTGTTGCAGCATGGCTCTGGCCGTGGAGGCCCTCCAGTGTGTCCCATCGCTTTCGACCATGAATTGTTCAGTGGGAAGCGGGGGGATGCAACTGGTATTTTTCTTTATGTGAGTGTTCAAGTGTTCAATCATGACTTGCTCGTACAATGGTAGAGATCTGGTGAAATTGATCAGTGGGAAGAATACTTCGGTGTTAGGAAGTCTCTGGGCGACAGCTTTGAGGGCCTTTTGTAGTTCTGTTATGGCCGCAATCCTGTACCTCTGCTGTCTGTTATTGAAGCCAAAGGATAAAATGATTTTTTCAGGCTGTACTGTAATTGTGGCCTTTTCTATTAGGTTGGCTGCGTGCTGCAGTTTGGCCCCGGGGTAACTGTCTACCTGTAAATCAGTACAGTTGGTGGCTGGGAGTCTGGACACGTTGGAGTCACCAATTATTACATATTTTTTCTGAAGTGTTAGACTCCAATCTGCCATTTTTTTAATTGTATTTATGTGTCTAGTAGGCCACGCTATGGGGCTGTCATGAACTGTGGTCTGTATATTTGTGTCATTTGTGTTTGTTTCATCAGCAGGTGCTGCGACTGGGAGATTTTCAGTTCTCTCTTCATCTGCCGAGTTTATGCCCTCTGGTGGAGCTGTCTCAGAGGTAACTTTTCTGTCTTTTTTAGCTAAGGCCTTTTTGGGCCTTGGTTGAGGGATGTAATGTGAGGTGCTTGCCAAACATGCTTCAGGCTCCACTGTTGTTTCTCTTGGAGCGTCTGAGCTGATAGGAGAATCGTTCTCTGAAATAAACCTAGATATAGGCGAGAGGCCCTGCATGGGTTCATCTGGGGTGTCCGAGAACAGTAAAGCGTTTAGGGGTTAGGGTTAGGGGTTAGGGTTAGGGTTAGGGTTAGGGTTAGGTTTTGAGTATATTACAACGGTTCCCCCCTAACTGAAACTAAGGCTTCAAGAAGGTTTGGAATAGGGACCGAGGAGATGCACGGGCCTACGTCTGTTAGATCTTACCCATACCTGTGAGTGGTACTCCGGTCCGGGAGCCCCTTAAATCTTTATGGATTTTTGTTAGACCTAGTTCTATCCGTCGTATTGGATTTTGGAGTGAGACCTTACTCCCTCAAAGTTTTTTTTGTGAGAGAAATATTCGAGACATTTCGTCAGTGGTGTACCTTAGGATCCTCAAGTGTTTCGGCCTTTCAACAACCAGACACTCTCCCCTGAGGCGGCCCGCCAGGGTGATCAATCCCTGGCTAATGTCTCATAGCCAATCACTAAACGAGTGTTGCAAGAATCTCAAGGCAATTGTAGTTGGATTCTGCATTATGATTTGAGGATTTCTTTGAATTGTCGCCCAACGTTCCGGTTCTCTCGATTAAAAAGGACTTTGGATTGTCGTTTAACGCTCTGATTCTCCTATCTTTTGAATAGTCGTTTAACGCCCCGGTTCTAAATATCTCGATTAAAAGGATTTTGGATGTGGTCTAACGCTCTGGTTCTCCTATCTAAACAACTCTTTTGGTATCAGTGTGTCAGAGGTGTTGTAGTACCAATGTGCTGTTGTGTGGGTGGCCTAAATTGCCATAAAAGAATGGGCACCCATTTAAGACCTGTATGCCCTAGGTCACCTTCCCTGTGTGCAAGCCCGAAGGTACAGGGGGGCTGGATACTTACCACTCCACCAGAAAGACCCTTTGTTGACACCGTTAGGTTACCCAGGTCCCCCGGAAGGAGTCTGCAGACTATTGGTCTCATCTTGGGGTATACTCTGCGTCCAGAGCGAGAGCTGTTTGGGGACCCCCGGAGGTCAGCCAGGGGCCTTCCACCGAGGAACCCCTCCGAACTCCCTACCCAAGTCAGTTGAACCTCTAACCGGTTCCAGATTTCTCTGTCTGACTTTGGTTTGGGGCCTTCCCCGGCTAAGCCAGAGAGCGGGCCCCCTCAAAAGTCCCCGGCACCCAAGTGACCCTGGATAACCGGGGGCTCCAAGGGAGTCCTTTGCCCAAATCAACCGGATCAAAGGTCCTCGGCCACATGGAACCGCACCCCAATGATCATTGGTTGATTTTTGCCCGGAGTCCCCCGGCCCCCATGGAGAGAGCCAGAAGGACCCTGTCAGAGTCCCCCGGTCCCCGGAAACGGTCACCAACCCGGCAGTGAAGCGATTCCCTCCGCCCTTCCTGCCGTTGGTCGGGTATTCCGCCCAAGAACCAGAGGAACCCTTCGGAGGCACCCCAGTGTATCCGCCGACCCCCAGTCACCCACGGGCCCCGGATTACTCCGGTACCCATCAGCAACCCGGAGGCCGCCAGACGACCACCGCGGAAACCCCCAGAGCCTCTCCAGCCTCCCTGATGACCAGTCCCATAACTCGAGGAGAGCCCGAAACTATCGTTAGCCCTCCCTATTCGAAGCCTGGGACCCAGTCCGGAAGCCGAAAGAGGCCCCTGCGGGCATCCCTAGGACCCCCCGTCCACCATATTAAATGGACGGATTTTTAAGAGCCTAGGTCGGGGTTCAAGCTGGCGGATGCACCTGTCGATACATCAAGCTTCTACCAGCCTTCCCCCCTAGAGTAAATGCAAGAACCAAACCGACATCATCCTTACCAAGGATGACCGCTGGGAGCATCTACCCTTAAGGACTCCTATCTCCCCCTAGTGGTATATATTCTCCGGTTTAATTGTTACATTAACGGTGATTAAAAACATATTTTTTTTACATTTATTTTTTTAGATCTTTTTGGACTAAATATTCTGGCTTAAGTCCTAACGTCCCTAAAAATATGTTAATAGAGTTTCTAATTAGTCGAAAAGGGGCCAAAACTGGTCTTAATTAGTCTTCCTAGTCTTTAATTGATTCTGATTGGTTCAGGCCCTTTAACTTTGTCTTGTAATTGGTTAATTGTCTCAATTAAGTGTATTTCCTTGTTCAACTCATTTTAAAACCATTTTTAGAAATGGAATATGTTTAGTTAGACCTCAATTGTTCTTAATTGGTCTTAATTAATTCTAATTGGATCATGTTAGTGGTTCTGTCTCCTGATTGGTTGGTAGTTTCATAAGGTGTTTTTCTATGTCCTTATCTATTTCAGATTGATTTGGAAGTGGATATTATTCTCATTCCATTGGACCTTGGGTCTTATGTCCCTAAAACGTCTTAATTGATCTTGCTTGATCCTGATTGGTGTCTATCAGTAAATCTGACTCCTGATTGGTTGTTGATTCTTTTTAGTGTGTTTTAGTTTATTTTTAAACTATTTAGGAGAGGATTGTGGTTTGAGTTAATCCTAAAACAGGTTTGGGTTGGTCTTGAATAGTCCCAATTGATTGGATTGGTTATTATCCCTAATTCTGTCCTCTGATTGGTTGCTGAGCATTAGAGTATATTCTTGTGCGATTTTAGACCTTTTTGGTGGTTTTCCTTGGTTTGAGTGTGCTATTATTTTGGTGGTATTTGATTTCGATGGTTTTCTTATGATTTTTTTGGTTTCTGAGTGGGGCGGGTTAAATCGGCTAGGGTTAGGATAGTGAGGGGAATAAGGTCTAGGGTTGGAGTGGCGGGTGCTAGGGTAAAGTTAGTGTAGCCAATGGGTAGGTTTAGGATCCGAGTGGGTATAGCCATAGAGATTATCTATGGGTAAGTTTAGATCTTGGGTATAGCCACAGGGTTTATCAATGGGTAGGTTTAGGACCCGAGTGGGTATAGCCATAGAGATTACCAATGGGTAGGTTTAGGTCTTGGGTATAGCCACTGGGTTTACCAATGGGTAGGTTTAGGACCCAAGTGGGTGTGGCCATAGGGATTACCAATGGGTAGGTTTAGGTCTGGGTATAGTCCCAGGGTTTACCAATGGGTAGGTTTAGGACCCGAGTGGGTGCATTCATAGAGATTACCAACGGGTAGGTTTAGGTCTTGGCTATAGCCACAGGGTTCATCAATGGGTAGGTTTAGGACCTGAGTGGGTGTAGCCATAGGGATTACCAATGGGTAGGGTTTAGCTCTCGAGTTGGTGTTGCCATAGGGGTTACCAACAGGTAGGTTTAGGTCTCGAGTTGGTGTAGCCATAGGGATTATCAATGGGTAGGTTTAGGGTTAGGTTTTTGAGGATATTACAACAGGGTTAGGTTTTGAGGAAATTACAACGACTCCCCCCTGCTTAAACATTTGTTCAAGGAGGTTTGGAATAGGGAGACCGAGGAAGTGCACGGGCCTACGCATGTTTGATTACTACCCGCACCTGTGGGTGACGCTTTTTTGGACGTCTTGTTGGCCCATGTTTAGGGTTAGGCTTTGGAAAGACAACGCCTCCCCCCAGATGACCTCTCCCGGTCATCTAGTTTAGATTAGGAAGGACGCAGAAATGCACCGGCCGGCGCATGTTTTTGATGAGGCTGATTTACCCAGGTCCACTATCCCAACCACTAGCCATCTCTCCACCCTTAATCGGCTTCTCATTTTCAGGATTCGGCCATTGGCCGTACCCGACCTGCTCAGATCCCATTTTGCAGACCGGAAATCCTGACCGAGCCTATCCCCCCCCAAAAAAAGGGGGGTAGGGGCTAGGGTTAGGCTTTTGAATAGACAACGCCTCCCCCCAGATGACCTCTCCCGGTCATCTAGTTTAGATTAGGAAGGACGCAGAAATGCACCGGCCGGCGCATGTTTTTGATGAGGCTGATTTACCCAGGTCCACTATCCCAACCACTAGCCATCTCTCTACCCCCAGTCGGCTTCTCATTTTCAGGATTCGGCCTTTTTTGGCCGTACCCGACCTGCTCAGATCC
This sequence comes from Meda fulgida, assembly GCA_030578275.1. Taxonomy (NCBI): domain Eukaryota; kingdom Metazoa; phylum Chordata; class Actinopteri; order Cypriniformes; family Leuciscidae; genus Meda; species Meda fulgida. The sequence continues at coordinate 41,580,360 of CM060618.1, forward strand.
CATTTTGCAGACCGGAAATCCTGACCGAGCCCATCCCCCCCAAAAAAAGGGGGGGGTAGGGGTCAGGGTTAGGGCTAGGGCTAGGTTTTGAGTATATTACAACGGTTCTCCCCTAACCGAAACTAAGGCTTCAAGAAGGTTTGGAATAGGGACCGAGGAGATGGGTAGGTTTAGGTCCCGAGTGGGTCTAGCCATATGAATTTAGGATTAGATTAGGTTTAAGGTTGGGTTTAGGTATTCGGGGTTAAGGTTTTAGATTTGGCGGTCTTCTAGTAGTTTTGTTAAGGTTTATTATGGACCAGAAAATGTTAGACCTGTCTGGGCCACCCATTTTCCTGCCTGTCTGGGCATTTGGTCCATTCCCTAAACCCTATCTCCTCCCCCTAAAAAAAGGGGGGGGGGGGGGAAAAGGCAAGGAAGATGTTTGTTTCAAATCTTTTATATTCCGACCGGTCATTTAATCCTTTTGGGAATTAGTCTGTCTTCTGCTTTAGTTATAACTCCTCTGGAGATAGTGTAATATATTGAAAGAGGTAATTGGTTTTTAGTTTGTAACAAAAACGGAGTAGAAAGAGGTCTATCAGTTCATTTGCAGAGGGGTAAGATAAATTCCGACAGCTCTGGCTAGGTTAGGTTTTGAGTATATTACAACGGTTCCCCCCTAACTGAAACTAAGGCTTCAAGAAGGTTTGGAATAGGGACCGAGGAGATGCACGGGCCTACGTCTGTTAGATCTTACCCATACCTGTGAGTGGTACTCCGGTCCGGGAGCCCCTTAAATCTTTATGGATTTTTGTTAGACCTAGTTCTATCCGTCGTATTGGATTTTGGAGTGAGACCTTACTCCCTCAAAGTTTTTTTGTGAGAGAAATATTCGAGACATTTCGTCAGTGGTGTACCTTAGGATCCTCAAGTGTTTCGGCCTTTCAACAACCAGACACTCTCCCCTGAGGCGGCCCGCCAGGGTGATCAATCCCTGGCTAATGTCTCATAGCCAATCACTAAACGAGTGTTGCAAGAATCTCAAGGCAATTGTAGTTGGATTCTGCATTATGATTTGAGGATTTCTTTGAATTGTCGCCCAACGTTCCGGTTCTCTCGATTAAAAAGGACTTTGGATTGTCGTTTAACGCTCTGATTCTCCTATCTTTTGAATAGTCGTTTAACGCCCCGGTTCTAAATATCTCGATTAAAAGGATTTTGGATGTGGTCTAACGCTCTGGTTCTCCTATCTAAACAACTCTTTTGGTATCAGTGTGTCAGAGGTGTTGTAGTACCAATGTGCTGTTGTGTGGGTGGCCTAAATTGCCATAAAAGAATGGGCACCCATTTAAGACCTGTATGCCCTAGGTCACCTTCCCTGTGTGCAAGCCCGAAGGTACAGGGGGGCTGGATACTTACCACTCCACCAGAAAGACCCTTTGTTGACACCGTTAGGTTACCCAGGTCCCCCGGAAGGAGTCTGCAGACTATTGGTCTCATCTTGGGGTATACTCTGCGTCCAGAGCGAGAGCTGTTTGGGGACCCCCGGAGGTCAGCCAGGGGCCTTCCACCGAGGAACCCCTCCGAACTCCCTACCCAAGTCAGTTGAACCTCTAACCGGTTCCAGATTTCTCTGTCTGACTTTGGTTTGGGGCCTTCCCCGGCTAAGCCAGAGAGCGGGCCCCCTCAAAAGTCCCCGGCACCCAAGTGACCCTGGATAACCGGGGGCTCCAAGGGAGTCCTTTGCCCAAATCAACCGGATCAAAGGTCCTCGGCCACATGGAACCGCACCCCAATGATCATTGGTTGATTTTTGCCCGGAGTCCCCCGGCCCCCATGGAGAGAGCCAGAAGGACCCTGTCAGAGTCCCCCGGTCCCCGGAAACGGTCACCAACCCGGCAGTGAAGCGATTCCCTCCGCCCTTCCTGCCGTTGGTCGGGTATTCCGCCCAAGAACCAGAGGAACCCTTCGGAGGCACCCCAGTGTATCCGCCGACCCCCAGTCACCCACGGGCCCCGGATTACTCCGGTACCCATCAGCAACCCGGAGGCCGCCAGACGACCACCGCGGAAACCCCCAGAGCCTCTCCAGCCTCCCTGATGACCAGTCCCATAACTCGAGGAGAGCCCGAAACTATCGTTAGCCCTCCCTATTCGAAGCCTGGGACCCAGTCCGGAAGCCGAAAGAGGCCCCTGCGGGCATCCCTAGGACCCCCCGTCCACCATATTAAATGGACGGATTTTTAAGAGCCTAGGTCGGGGTTCAAGCTGGCGGATGCACCTGTCGATACATCAAGCTTCTACCAGCCTTCCCCCCTAGAGTAAATGCAAGAACCAAACCGACATCATCCTTACCAAGGATGACCGCTGGGAGCATCTACCCTTAAGGACTCCTATCTCCCCCTAGTGGTATATATTCTCCGGTTTAATTGTTACATTAACGGTGATTAAAAACATATTTTTTTTACATTTATTTTTTTTAGATCTTTTTGGACTAAATATTCTGGCTTAAGTCCTAACGTCCCTAAAAATATGTTAATAGAGTTTCTAATTAGTCGAAAAGGGGCCAAAACTGGTCTTAATTAGTCTTCCTAGTTTTTAATTGATTCTGATTGGTTCAGGCCCTTTAACTTTGTCTTGTAATTGGTTAATTGTCTCAATTAAGTGTATTTCCTTGTTCAACTCATTTTAAAACCATTTTTAGAAATGGAATATGTTTAGTTAGACCTCAATTGTTCTTAATTGGTCTTAATTAATTCTAATTGGATCATGTTAGTGGTTCTGTCTCCTGATTGGTTGGTAGTTTCATAAGGTGTTTTTCTATGTCCTTATCTATTTCAGATTGATTTGGAAGTGGATATTATTCTCATTCCATTGGACCTTGGGTCTTATGTCCCTAAAACATCTTAATTGATCTTGCTTGATCCTGATTGGTGTCTATCAGTAAATCTGACTCCTGATTGGTTGTTGATTCTTTTTAGTGTGTTTTAGTTTATTTTTAAACTATTTAGGAGAGGATTGTGGTTTGAGTTAATCCTAAAACAGGTTTGGGTTGGTCTTGAATAGTCCCAATTGATTGGATTGGTTATTATCCCTAATTCTGTCCTCTGATTGGTTGCTGAGCATTAGAGTATATTCTTGTGCGATTTTAGACCTTTTTGGTGGTTTTCCTTGGTTTGAGTGTGCTATTATTTTGGTGGTATTTGATTTCGATGGTTTTCTTATGATTTTTTTGGTTTCTGAGTGGGGCGGGTTAAATCGGCTAGGGTTAGGATAGTGAGGGGAATAAGGTCTAGGGTTGGAGTGGCGGGTGCTAGGGTAAAGTTAGTGTAGCCAATGGGTAGGTTTAGGATCCGAGTGGGTATAGCCATAGAGATTATCTATGGGTAAGTTTAGATCTTGGGTATAGCCACAGGGTTTATCAATGGGTAGGTTTAGGACCCGAGTGGGTATAGCCATAGAGATTACCAATGGGTAGGTTTAGGTCTTGGGTATAGCCACTGGGTTTACCAATGGGTAGGTTTAGGACCCAAGTGGGTGTGGTCATAGGGATTACCAATGGGTAGGTTTAGGTCTGGGTATAGTCCCAGGGTTTACCAATGGGTAGGTTTAGGACCCGAGTGGGTGCATTCATAGAGATTACCAACGGGTAGGTTTAGGTCTTGGCTATAGCCACAGGGTTCATCAATGGGTAGGTTTAGGACCTGAGTGGGTGTAGCCATAGGGATTACCAATGGGTAGGGTTTAGCTCTCGAGTTGGTGTTGCCATAGGGGTTAGGGTTAGGGTTAGGTTTTTGAGGATATTACAACAGCTCCCCCCTCCCTGGCACTAGTCCAGAAAAGTGAGGAGACTGAGGAAAGCACGGGCCGACGCATGTCAGACTATACCACTGCTCCCTCCTTGGAGCATGTTCCTACTCGGAACTTGGGGCTAAAACTTGAAGATTTGAATATCTCCCCAGGTGTGTAAACCACAGGGTTACTAGGACGAGAGCAGGTATAAGCTTAGATCTAAATTGTTTAAGCGACACCGAACTCTAATCTGTATAGATACCACAGAGTTACTGTGGGTAGGTTTAGTGCGAAAGCAGGTATAGGCTTAGATCAAGATTGTTTAAGCGAAACCGAACTCCACTCGGTGTAAGTACCACCGGGCTACTATGGGTAGGTTTAGTTTTTTTGTTACTAGGACGAGAGCAGGTATAAGCTTAGATCTAAATTGTTTAAGCGACACCGAACTCTAATCTGTATAGATACCACAGAGTTACTGTGGGTAGGTTTAGTGCGAAAGCAGGTATAGGCTTAGATCAAGATTGTTCAAGCGAAACCGAACTCCTACTCGGTGTAAATACCACAGGGCTACTATGGGTAGGTTTAGTGCGAAAGCAGATATAGATTTAGATCAAGATTGTTCAAGCGAAACCGAACTCCTACTCGGCGTAAATACCACAGGGCTACTATGGGTAGGTTTAGTGCGAAAGCAGGTATAGGCTTAGATCAAGATTTGTTTAAGCGAAACCGAACTCCACTCGGTGTAAGTACCACCGGGCTACTATGGGTAGGTTTAGTGCGAAAGCAGGTATAGGCTTAGATCAAGATTGTTTAAGCGAAACCGAACTCCACTCGGTGTAAGTACCACCGGGCTACTATGGGTAGGTTTAGTGCGAAAGCAGGTATAGGCTTAGATCAAGATTGTTTAAGCGAAACCGAACTCCACTCGGTGTAAGTACCACCGGGCTACTATGGGTAGGTTTAGTGCGAAAGCAGGTATAGGCTTAGATCAAAATTGTTTAAGCGAAACCGAACTCCACTCGGTGTAAATACCACAGGGCTACTATGGGTAGGATTAGGGAAAGAGCCGGTGTAGGCTTAAGTCTAAACTGATTTAACCGAAACCGAACCCCAAGACTAGGTAGCTAATCCACAAGAGCCCTTTACTATGGGTAGGGTTAGAAAAAGAGAAGACGTAAGCTTTTAAATCTAAAGCTATGCCAAAAACCCAAAACTCCAAACGAGTCCAGGTTCCTCCTCCTTACTCCCCCAAGAAATGGATGAGGGAAATATTCAAGACACTCTCATCAGTAGTGAGCCTCAGGCTCCTCGGGTGTTTCGGCCTTTTAAACACTAGACACCCTCCTCTGAGGCGGCCCTTCCTGGATGATCAGTCCAGGACGAGTGTCTCGTGGCCAATTGCTAATCGAACTAGACCAGATCCTTCAAGACACTGTGGTTGGGACCTGGTTACAGGATTATTACCGATACGATCTATTGAATCAAAACTAGCAGGTAAGATCAGGAAAAAAAACTGTACTATAACTCCACAAAACGTTCCCCAAGCTCTTACCTGGTCAAAAGAAAACTCACAATGTTGCGGGCATCGAGACTGGCGGATGCGATGCATCAAGCTTCTACCAGTCCTTCGCCCTAAGAGTCAGAACTAACCAGACCGACATCATCCCATTACAGGACAACCGCTGGCAGTACCGACTCCTAGATCGGAGTTTCCAGGTAAGAGATCCCTACCTGTCTATCGTAACAGATACCACCAGATGGCACCACCCCCATGTATGCTTTTTTGACGCGTGCACCTCAACTGCGGTGACCAAAAAATATTTTTCCAACTCCTGCTCAGACCGACTCCCATTTTCGAAAGAAGAGAAGAAAAAGAGGAAAATAAACCGTTTCTCTACTCTCAAAACGTTATTTCTTAAGGAACCAATATCCCCAATTTCGAGATTTCTTTAGAAAAATCGATTTTTTCAAACGATTTTTTCAAAAACCAAACTCCACAGAGTTACTATGGGTAGGATAGGGAAAGAGCCGGTGTAAGCTTAAGTCTATCTTCATTTAACCGAAACTGAACACCACTCGGTGTATAAACCACAGGTCTACTGTGGGTAGGTTTAAGGCGGGAGCCGGTGTAAGCTTAAGTCTATCTTCATTTAACCGAAACTGAACACCACTCGGTGTATAAACCACAGGTCTACTGTGGGTAGGTTTAGAACTGGAACCGGTGTAAGCTTAGATCTAAATTGATCAGGCGGAACCGAACACTACTCGTGTATATTTTTAGATACCACCAGATGGCACCACCCCCATGTATGCTTTTTTGACGCGTGCACCTCAACCACGGTGACCAAAAAATATTTCCAACTCCTGCTCAGACCGACTCCGATTTTCGAAAGAAGAGAAGAAAAGGAGGAAAATAAACCGTTTCTCTACTCTCAAAACGTTATTTCTTAAGGAACCAATATCCCCAATTTCGAGACTCCTTTAGAAAAATCGATTTTTTCAAACGATTTTTTTCAAAAACCAAACTCCACAGAGTTACTATGGGTAGGATAGGGAAGGAGCCGGTGTAAGCTTAAGTCTATCTTGATTTAACCGAAACCGAACACCACTCGGTGTATAAACCACAGGTCTACTGTGGGTAGGTTTAAGGCGGGAGCCGGTGTAAGCTTAGATCTAAATTGATCAGGTAGAACCGAACACCACTCGGTGTATAAACCACAGGTCTACTGTGGGTAGGTTTAGAACGGTAACCGGTGTAAGCTTAGATCTAAATTGATCAGGCGGAACCGAACACTACTCGGTGTATATTTTTAGATACCACCAGATGGCACCACCCCCATGTATGCTTTTTTGACGCGTGCACCTCAACCGCGGTGACCAAAAAATATTTCCAACTCCTGCTCAGACCGACTCCCATTTTCGAAAGAAGAGAAAAAGTGGAAAATAAACCGTTTCTCTACTCTCAAAACGTTATTTCTTAAGGAACCAATATCCCCAATTTCGAGATTTCTTTAGAAAAATCGATTTTTTCAAACGATTTTTTCAAAAACCAAACTCCACAGTGTTACTATGGGTAGGATAGGGAAGGAGCCGGTGTAAGCTTAAGTCTATCTTGATTTAACCGAAACCGAACACCACTCGGTGTATAAACCACAGGTCTACTGTGGGTAGGTTTAAGGCGGGAGCCGGTGTAAGCTTAGATCTAAATTGATCAGGTAGAACCAAACACCACTCGGTGTATAAACCACAGGTCTACTGTGGGTAGGTTTAGAACGGGAACCGGTGTAAGCTTAGATCTAAATTTATCAGGCGGAACCGAACACTACTCGGTGTATAAACCACAGGTCTACTGTGGGTAGGTTTAGGGCGGGAGCCGGTGTAAGCTTAGATCTAAATTGATCAGGTAGAACCGAACACCACTCGGTGTATAAACCACAGATCTACTGTGGGTAGGTTTAGGGCGGGAGCCGGTGTAAGCTTAGATCTAAATTGATCAGGCGGAACCGAACACTACTCGGTGTATATTTTTAGATACCACCAGATGGCACCACCCCCATGTAGGGTTAGGGTTAGGGTGGGTTAGGGTTAGGTTTTGAGTATATTACAACGGTTCCCCCCTAACTGAAACTAAGGCTTCAAGAAGGTTTGGAATAGGGACCGAGGAGATGCACGGGCCTACGTCTGTTAGATCTTACCCATACCTGTGAGTGGTACTCCGGTCCGGGAGCCCCTTAAATCTTTATGGATTTTTGTTAGACCTAGTTCTATCCGTCGTATTGGATTTTGGAGTGAGACCTTACTCCCTCAAAGTTTTTTTTGTGAGAGAAATATTCGAGACATTTCGTCAGTGGTGTACCTTAGGATCCTCAAGTGTTTCGGCCTTTCAACAACCAGACACTCTCCCCTGAGGCGGCCCGCCAGGGTGATCAATCCCTGGCTAATGTCTCATAGCCAATCACTAAACGAGTGTTGCAAGAATCTCAAGGCAATTGTAGTTGGATTCTGCATTATGATTTGAGGATTTCTTTGAATTGTCGCCCAACGTTCCGGTTCTCTCGATTAAAAAGGACTTTGGATTGTCGTTTAACGCTCTGATTCTCCTATCTTTTGAATAGTCGTTTAACGCCCCGGTTCTAAATATCTCGATTAAAAGGATTTTGGATGTGGTCTAACGCTCTGGTTCTCCTATCTAAACAACTCTTTTGGTATCAGTGTGTCAGAGGTGTTGTAGTACCAATGTGCTGTTGTGTGGGTGGCCTAAATTGCCATAAAAGAATGGGCACCCATTTAAGACCTGTATGCCCTAGGTCACCTTCCCTGTGTGCAAGCCCGAAGGTACAGGGGGGCTGGATACTTACCACTCCACCAGAAAGACCCTTTGTTGACACCGTTAGGTTACCCAGGTCCCCCGGAAGGAGTCTGCAGACTATTGGTCTCATCTTGGGGTATACTCTGCGTCCAGAGCGAGAGCTGTTTGGGGACCCCCGGAGGTCAGCCAGGGGCCTTCCACCGAGGAACCCCTCCGAACTCCCTACCCAAGTCAGTTGAACCTCTAACCGGTTCCAGATTTCTCTGTCTGACTTTGGTTTGGGGCCTTCCCCGGCTAAGCCAGAGAGCGGGCCCCCTCAAAAGTCCCCGGCACCCAAGTGACCCTGGATAACCGGGGGCTCCAAGGGAGTCCTTTGCCCAAATCAACCGGATCAAAGGTCCTCGGCCACATGGAACCGCACCCCAATGATCATTGGTTGATTTTTGCCCGGAGTCCCCCGGCCCCCATGGAGAGAGCCAGAAGGACCCTGTCAGAGTCCCCCGGTCCCCGGAAACGGTCACCAACCCGGCAGTGAAGCGATTCCCTCCGCCCTTCCTGCCGTTGGTCGGGTATTCCGCCCAAGAACCAGAGGAACCCTTCGGAGGCACCCCAGTGTATCCGCCGACCCCCAGTCACCCACGGGCCCCGGATTACTCCGGTACCCACCAGCAACCCGGAGGCCGCCAGACGACCACCGCGGAAACCCCCAGAGCCTCTCCAGCCTCCCTGATGACCAGTCCCATAACTCGAGGAGAGCCCGAAACTATCGTTAGCCCTCCCTATTCGAAGCCTGGGACCCAGTCCGGAAGCCGAAAGAGGCCCCTGCGGGCATCCCTAGGACCCCCCGTCCACCATATTAAATGGACGGATTTTTAAGAGCCTAGGTCGGGGTTCAAGCTGGCGGATGCACCTGTCGATACATCAAGCTTCTACCAGCCTTCCCCCCTAGAGTAAATGCAAGAACCAAACCGACATCATCCTTACCAAGGATGACCGCTGGGAGCATCTACCCTTAAGGACTCCTATCTCCCCCTAGTGGTATATATTCTCCGGTTTAATTGTTACATTAACGGTGATTAAAAACATATTTTTTTTACATTTATTTTTTTAGATCTTTTTGGACTAAATATTCTGGCTTAAGTCCTAACGTCCCTAAAAATATGTTAATAGAGTTTCTAATTAGTCGAAAAGGGGCCAAAACTGGTCTTAATTAGTCTTCCTAGTCTTTAATTGATTCTGATTGGTTCAGGCCCTTTAACTTTGTCTTGTAATTGGTTAATTGTCTCAATTAAGTGTATTTCCTTGTTCAACTCATTTTAAAACCATTTTTAGAAATGGAATATGTTTAGTTAGACCTCAATTGTTCTTAATTGGTCTTAATTAATTCTAATTGGATCATGTTAGTGGTTCTGTCTCCTGATTGGTTGGTAGTTTCATAAGGTGTTTTTCTATGTCCTTATCTATTTCAGATTGATTTGGAAGTGGATATTATTCTCATTCCATTGGACCTTGGGTCTTATGTCCCTAAAACGTCTTAATTGATCTTGCTTGATCCTGATTGGTGTCTATCAGTAAATCTGACTCCTGATTGGTTGTTGATTCTTTTTAGTGTGTTTTAGTTTATTTTTAAACTATTTAGGAGAGGATTGTGGTTTGAGTTAATCCTAAAACAGGTTTGGGTTGGTCTTGAATAGTCCCAATTGATTGGATTGGTTATTATCCCTAATTCTGTCCTCTGATTGGTTGCTGAGCATTAGAGTATATTCTTGTGCGATTTTAGACCTTTTTGGTGGTTTTCCTTGGTTTGAGTGTGCTATTATTTTGGTGGTATTTGATTTCGATGGTTTTCTTATGATTTTTTTGGTTTCTGAGTGGGGCGGGTTAAATCGGCTAGGGTTAGGATAGTGAGGGGAATAAGGTCTAGGGTTGGAGTGGCGGGTGCTAGGGTAAAGTTAGTGTAGCCAATGGGTAGGTTTAGGATCCGAGTGGGTATAGCCATAGAGATTATCTATGGGTAAGTTTAGATCTTGGGTATAGCCACAGGGTTTATCAATGGGTAGGTTTAGGACCCGAGTGGGTATAGCCATAGAGATTACCAATGGGTAGGTTTAGGTCTTGGGTATAGCCACTGGGTTTACCAATGGGTAGGTTTAGGACCCAAGTGGGTGTGGCCATAGGGATTACCAATGGGTAGGTTTAGGTCTGGGTATAGTCCCAGGGTTTACCAATGGGTAGGTTTAGGACCCGAGTGGGTGCATTCATAGAGATTACCAACGGGTAGGTTTAGGTCTTGGCTATAGCCACAGGGTTCATCAATGGGTAGGTTTAGGACCTGAGTGGGTGTAGCCATAGGGATTACCAATGGGTAGGGTTTAGCTCTCGAGTTGGTGTTGCCATAGGGGTTACCAACAGGTAGGTTTAGGTCTCGAGTTGGTGTAGCCATAGGGATTATCAATGGGTAGGTTTAGGGTTAGGTTTTTGAGGATATTACAACAGGGTTAGGGTTAGGTTTTGAGGAAATTACAACGACTCCCCCCTGCTTAAACATTTGTTCAAGGAGGTTTGGAATAGGGAGACCGAGGAAGTGCACGGGCCTACGCATGTTTAATTACTACCCGCACCTGTGGGTGACGCTTTTTTTGGACGTCTTGTTGGCCCATGTTTAGGGTTAGGCTTTGGAAAGACAACGCCTCCCCCCAGATGACCTCTCCCGGTCATCTAGTTTAGATTAGGAAGGACGCAGAAATGCACCGGCCGGCGCATGTTTTTGATGAGGCTGATTTACCCAGGTCCACTATCCCAACCACTAGCCATCTCTCCACCCTTAATCGGCTTCTCATTTTCAGGATTCGGCCATTGGCCGTACCCGACCTGCTCAGATCCCATTTTGCAGACCGGAAATCCTGACCGAGCCTATCCCCCCCAAAAAAAAGGGGGGTTAGGGCTAGGGTTAGGCTTTTGAATAGACAACGCCTCCCCCCAGATGACCTCTCCCGGTCATCTAGTTTAGATTAGGAAGGACGCAGAAATGCACCGGCCGGCGCATGTTTTTGATGAGGCTGATTTACCCAGGTCCACTATCCCAACCACTAGCCATCTCTCTACCCCCAATCGGCTTCTCATTTTCAGGATTCGGCCTTTTTTGGCCGTACCCGACCTGCTCAGATCCCATTTTGCAGACCGGAAAATCCTGACCGAGCCCATCCCCCCCCAAAAAAGGGGGGTAGGGGTCAGGGTTAGGGCTAGGGCCAGGGCTAGGGTTAGGTTTTGAGTATATTACAACGGTTCCCCCCTAAACGAAACTAAGGCTTCAAGAAGGTTTGGAATAGGGACCGAGGAGATGGGTAGGTTTAGGTCCCGAGTGGGTCTAGCCATATGAATTTAGGATTAGATTAGGTTTAAGGTTGGGTTTAGGTATTCGGGGTTAAGGTTTTAGATTTGGCGGTCTTCTAGTAGTTTTGTTAAGGTTTATTATGGACCAGAAAATGTTAGACCTGTCTGGGCCACCCATTTTCCTGCCTGTCTGGGCATTTGGTCCATTCCCTAAACCCTATCTCCTCCCCCTAAAAAAAGGGGGGGGGGGGAAAAGGCAAGGAAGATGTTTGTTTCAAATCTTTTATATTCCGACCGGTCATTTAATCCTTTTGGGAATTAGTCTGTCTTCTGCTTTAGTTATAACTCCTCTGGAGATAGTGTAATATATTGAAAGAGGTAATTGGTTTTTAGTTTGTAACAAAAACGGAGTAGAAAGAGGTCTATCAGTTCATTTGCAGAGGGGTAAGATAAATTCCGACAGCTCTGGCTAGGTTAGGTTTTGAGTATATTACAACGGTTCCCCCCTAACTGAAACTAAGGCTTCAAGAAGGTTTGGAATAGGGACCGAGGAGATGCACGGGCCTACGTCTGTTAGATCTTACCCATACCTGTGAGTGGTACTCCGGTCCGGGAGCCCCTTAAATCTTTATGGATTTTTGTTAGACCTAGTTCTATCCGTCGTATTGGATTTTGGAGTGAGACCTTACTCCCTCAAAGTTTTTTTTGTGAG
>CM060619.1:10000-45000 GCA_030578275.1 Meda fulgida
GACCCCAGAGACAAACACACACATATAGCAGTGTGACCCCAGAGACACACACACACACACATGCAGCAGTGTGACCCCAGAGAGACACACACACACACACACACTCACACATGGAGAAGTGTGACCCCAAAGACACACATACACATGCAGCAGTGAGACCCCAGAGACACACACACGCACATGCAGCAGTGTGACCCCAGAGACACACACACACGCAGCAGAGTGACCCCAGAGACACACACACACACACACACACACACATGCAGCAGCGTGACCCCAGAGACACACACACACATGCAGCAGTGTGACCCCAGAGACACACACACACACACACACACACACACACACACATGCAGCAGTGTGACCCCAGAGACACACACACACATGCAGCAGTGTGACCCCAGAGACACACACACACACACACACACACACACACACACACACTCACACATGCAGCAGTGTGACCCCAGAGACACACACACACACACACACATGGAGCAGTGTGACCCCAGACACACACACACACACATGGAGCAGTGTGACCCCAGAGACACACACACACATGCAGCAGTGTGACCCCAGACACACACACACACACACACACACACATGCAGCAGTGTGACCCCAGAGACACACACACACACATGCAGCAGTGTGACCCCAGACACACACACACACACACACACACACTCACACATGCAGCAGTGTGACCCCAGAGAGACACACACACACACACACACACACACACACATGCAGCAGTGTGACCCCAGAGACACACACACACATGCAGCAGTGTGACCCCAGAGACACACACACACATGCAGCAGTGTGACCCCAGAGACACACACACACATGCAGCAGTGTGACCCCAGAGACACACACACACACACACACACACACGCAGCAGCGTGACCCCAGAGAGAGACACACACACACACACTCACACATGGAGCAGTGTGACCCCAGAGACACACACACACATGCAGCAGTGTGACACCAGACACACACACACACACACACACATGCAGCAGTGTGACCCCAGACACACACACACACACATGCAGCAGTGTGACCCCAGACACACACACACACACACACACACACACATGCAGCAGTGTGACCCCAGAGAGACAAACACACTCACACATGGAGCAGTGTGACCCCAGAGACACACACACACACACACACACGCACACGCAGCAGTGTGACCCCAGACACACACACACACACACACACACACACTCACACATGCAGCAGTGTGACCCCAGAGACACACACACACACACACACATGCAGCAGTGTGACCCCAGAGAGACACACACACACACACACACACACACATGCAGCAGTGTGACCCCAGAGACACACACACACATGTGGGATATGTGTTTGTGTGCGTGTGTGTGTGCCTGTGTGTGTTTATTGTCTAGAACGATTTTATTTCGTTGCATAATGACCCTGCGCTGTAAAGAGTGTTTGTGTGTGTGTGTGTGTGTGTGTGTGTGAGACAGCAGGAGCTTCAGTCATTCGACTCGGAATAAAAGTTCTCCGTTGCTACGACAGATTTCTGTTAATTGCCGGGTTCCCGCCTGTCCTTAAGTTTTAAAGTCACTTTTACCTCATTTTAAGGCTGTAAATATGCGTACATTTCTCAAATAGTGTAATGAATGTCTATATTTCAGTTTGAATAGGTCTTAAAGGGATAGTTCACCCAAAAATGAAAATTCTGTCAGTATTTACTCGCCCTCATGTAGTTCAACCCCGTCAGACCTTCGTTCATCTTCGGAACACGAATTAAGATATTTGTGATGAAATCTGAGCGCTGGATCACTCCTCCACACTAGTCCATCGGCTTCTTCAGGGAGTGAAACTGGCCGGCCCAAAAGTTATGAAAGACATCGTTAAAATAGTCTGAGTGACTACAGTGGGTCAATCTTAAGTTTATCAAGTGACGAGAATACTTTTTGTGCGCAAAAAACGAACAAAAATAACAACTTTATTCAACTACTCATTTCCTTCCCCGTGGGCCTTGAGATTTCACGTAGTGTATCAGCGCAGCGCTTCTGTGTTATACGTCACACGCAGGCCCTGTGTATCAACCTAACGTTACGTTCACACGGATTTCAGTGCAAACAAAGCTAACGAACCTGCCCACAAAGTGCTAACGTTAGCTATCCATACCAACACATTTGGGCAAACACACTTAGATTACTAACATAACACTAAGAAATAAAGTAACTGGTTGATAAAGCACAATTACCTGTCGAGAAGGAATGTTGCAAGCTCTGCATCCAGCTTGAACCCAATTAAATCACGTAAATCTCTCCACTGGTCAAATGCCGATCCGATGTTTATCCTGGTTTTATTACGGGCACGGTCGCTTTCTTTCTGTACTTTTTTTTTCTCCAGCAGGTGTTCTCTTTTCCTGTGATGTTTTTGACCTCTTCGCTCTTGAGGTTAACCGAGGAATTGGAAACTTTGCCGCCATCACTCTTTGCTACTGCGCGAACTTCAGGCGTGTGCATGAGATTGACGTGTGCATGACTTTTGCGTGCACGACTTATGATTGACAGTCCTATCTCACACCCCCCCTGCACTGATTGGACACAATGAACCGGGAGCGGTGGATTTTTGCAAAACAAATAACACGCTCCAGGTGGAGTTAGACGCTCGGGTTTTTTTTTCTAAAACCACTTTATGTTGTTCTGTCGGAATAAAGTGTCGAATTCGCTGAATATGATCAAAAAAAGTTGCAGACGGCAGCTTTAATATTTGTAAATGGTCCTTGAATATGTTATATTTCACCAGTATCAGGGAGTGTCAGCTTGACTTGCATGATTAGGCCAATAGGGGGCGACACGTGACTGTCTTCACGAGGGAACAACTGAACCATTTAATGAACAGATTATTCCAAAGACAAGTTTCTGAAACCAATCTTTGATGCTCATATAAACTGCTCATTTGCCTCTGGACACTGAAGGATTGCATTGGCATTTGATTGAAATGTAACATCTATGCAAAATAATCCTTCAGTCATTTCTAATGTAAGGCCATTCCCGTTTTGAATATGTGATTGTGTTTTGTAAACAATAAGCATAAACATTCTGCATTTCCATTTTGTAGTGATGATCATTCATTGCAGCATTTAAACTGAACTCATGTGTACGAATCTGTAATCTCCTCGACAACTTATTTATGCCACCGTTACTGTTATCCCTTCTTCTAACACCTGAAATGCACACGTGTAGATGAGGGAGCGTGTTCTCGGGGGGGCACAGCAGGATCACTGCGTGTGTGTTTATAAGCCTGCTCATGCGGTTCACTTCACATCTGATCAACAGATACAAGTAAAATAACATTATTTAGAATTGCTAGGTTAAAAACAGATATTATATTATGTATAGTTTGATATTAGCTCACTTTTTGGCAAAAGCTCTATTGCCTTTTATTATTTGAGAAATAAAAATGTGTTAAAGTTATGCAAATGGTTAATTATTTGTATGACTACATCACAAAGAGTCAAGTCTTTCTTGTAAAAGCATTAGATTGAAAACATTGAAATTTCATAAAGTGTGTAAATAATAGAAACGGTTCAAAATCGACACTACATACTATACTCAATATACTCTACTCGCTATACTCACTATAATCTATAATCGCTATACTCTATACACTATACTCACTATACTCTATACTCGCTATTCTCTATACACTCTATACTCACCATACTCTACTCACTATACTCACTATACTCTATACACTCTATACTCACTATACTCTACTCACTATACTAACTATACACTATACTCGCTATACTCTATACACTATACTCACTATACTCTACTCATTATACTCACTATACTCTACTCACTATACTCACTATACTCTATACACTATACTCACTATACTCTACTCACTATACTCTATACTCGCTATTCTCTATACACTCTATACTCACTATACTCTACTCACTATACTCACTATACTCTACTCACTATACTCACTATACTCTTTACACTATACTCACTATACTCTACTCATTATACTCTATACACTATACTCACTATACTCGCTATACTCTATACTCACTATACTCTATACACTATACTCACTATACTCGCTATACTCTATACTCGCTATTCTCTATACACTCTATACTCACTATACTCTATACACTATACTCTATACTCTACTCACTATACTCTCTATACACTATACTCACTATACTCTATGCACTATACTCACTATACTCGCTATACTCTATACTCACTATACTCTATACTCATTATACTCTATACACTATACTCATTATACTCTATACACTATACTAGCTATACACTATACTCATAATACTCTATACACTATACTAGCTATACTCTATACTCACTATACTCTATACTCACTATACTCTATACTCACTATACTCTATACTCACTCTATACTCACTATACTCTATACACGATACTCGCTATACATGATACTCTATACTCACTATACTCTATACACTATACTCACAATACTCTATACTCGCTATACTCTATACTCACTATACTCTATACTCGCTATACTCTACTCGCTATACTCTATACTCACTATACTCTATACACTATACTCACTATACTCTATACTCACTACACCCTATACTCACTACACTCTATAATCTATACTCACTATACTCACTATACACTATACTCTATACTCACTATACTCTATACTCACTCTATACACGATACTCTATACACTATACTCACTATACACTATATACACTATACTCTAGTGTTGGGCGATATGGCCCATTTTCATATCCATGTCCTATCATCAGCTTGTGAGATCGGCGATACACGATATTATCATGAGGGCGCGGGGCTTACTTATTTGATTATTAACTTGCTTCTTTACTCATTAATTAGCTTGTTTTATTAGGCTACTTTGTTTTATGAGAATCTTTTTCTATTTTGCTAGCAAAGGTGAAGTGTTTATTAATAGGCTAAATCAGGTTATTTCCCGGTATAGTTAGGTAAAAAAAATCCTAATCATTTTTGTATCTGACTCAAGATTATTTATACATGTCAGCGGAAAATACGGACACATTATCCTCTCATGCCGTTACAGATGCATAATTTTGACTGTACTTCTGCACGAGATGAGATGTGATATTATTATTAATATTTAGTCATTTTATTGTTTTTAGTATTATTAGTGTGTAGCAATGTTCAGGGAAGAAGGAGGCGGGAACCGGCGAACAATCCAAATATAATTTATTTAAATAAAACAAACAAACGAAAATACCGCCAGCAGCCCCTCGCGGACGACTGCTGGCTACAGAAAATAAATATAACTGCCAGCAGCCCCTCGCGGACGACTGCTGGCTAAAGTAAAATACAAAAACAAAACAACTAAAATACAGGCCTGTTCCTCTCTCGATCATCAACGTCGTCGCTCCTCCTTTATGCTTCCGCTCCTCCGTGAGAGATGCGAGACCGGTGTGCCTCACATGTGTTGCTCATTAGCAATCGCACCACCGGCCTCGCGCCGTTCTCTCACGTCCCTCGGCCGTCCTCTTCGCCACATAGTGTCATTAAATGTTTTGTTAATGTGCTATGGAAACAAAATAGCCTACTGACGAACAACGATGCTGTTTTCATCTTGGATCTATATAAAAATGATGTGTCTGTTAAAACAAGCACTCTTGAGAATTTGTGAATGGATCACCTTGCAATTCCATTTTGATGTGGGATGTAGTGTTTTTAGTCTGTTTTAAAAATATTTTCTTTGAGGAGTCCTCAAACGCACGTGTCGGTGATGTCGCAAGTGTTAGGCTATGTGGTGATGTCGCTATGAATTTTGGCAAGGAAAATTAATTGTAGTTCCTAATATTAATTTAATAAAAATACTAGCTTTATAATAATAATAGTAATAAAATACATTAATGGTAAAACGAGCCAATTATCGTATTGATATCGTCAAAGGCATCAGCCATCGACGATATCTCTGACTATCGTCAATACACGATACTATTGTTTATCGGCACAACCCTACTATACTCTATACACTATCACTATACTCTATACACGATATACTCTATAAACTACTCACTATACACTATACTCTACACACTATACTCACTATACACTATACTCACTATACTCTTCATTATACTCTATACTCAATATACACTATATTCACTATACTCTATTCACTATACTCTTCATTATACTCTATACACTATACTCACTATACTCTATTCACTATACTCGCTATTCACTATACACTATACTCACTATACTCAATACCCTATACTCTATCTACACTATACGACTATACTCACTATACGACTATACTCACTATATTCTATACTCTCTGCTATACTTACTACATTATACTCTATACTCGCAATACACTATACTCCATTTACTATACTCACAATACACTATACACTAAACTCACTATACTCTCACACTGTGTGTGTGTGTGAGAGTGAGTGTGTATGAGAGAGAGTGAGTGTGTGTATGAGAGTGAGTGAGTGTGTGTGTGAGTGTGTGTGTGAGAGTGAGTGTGTGTGTGAGAGTGAGTGTGAGAGTGAGTGTGTGTGAGTGTGTGTGAGTGAGTGTGAGTGTGTGTGTGAGAGTGTGTGAGAGTGTGTGAGAGTGTGTGAGAGTGTGTGAGAGTGTGTGTGAGTGTGTGTGAGTGTGTGTGAGTGTGAGTGTGTGTGAGTGTGTGTGAGTGTGTGTGAGTGTGAGTGTGTGTGAGAGTGTGTGTGTGTGAGTGTGTGTGTGTGTGTGAGTGAGTGTGTACAGTGTGTGTGCACTGTGTGTATACTGTATGTTTACAGTGTGTGTGTATACTGTATGTGTACAGTTTGTGTGTGTGCACTGTGTATGTATACTGTATGTGTACAGTGTGTGTGTGTGTACTGTATTTGTACAGTTTGTGTGTGTGCACTGTATGTATTCTGTATGTGTACAGTGTGTGTATACTGTATGTGTACAGTGTGTGTGTGTGCACTGTGTATGTATTCTGTATGTGTACAGTGTGTGTGTATACTGTGTGTGTACAGTTTGTTTGTGTGTGTGTGTGTGTATACTGTATGTGTACAGTTTGTTTGTGTGTGTCTAATGTGTGTGTGTATACTGTATCTGTACAGTGTCTGTGTGTGGGACACACCTGTGCAGGTGAGAGGAGTGCGTCAGAGCTGATCTAACTCTTCTCTCTGTTCTCAGTCTATAATGATCCAGCGTGAGACTCTTGACATGTAAATGGCGTCTAAAGTGCGAGATGCTGTTCTCTGGTACCAGAAGAAGGTGAGAGATCAATCTATCTTCATCTTTCTGTGTGTGTGTGATTGAGTGTTCGTTCGTGTGTGTGTGTGTCCAGGTGCAGATCCTTCATCAGATCTGGAGTGTGTGTGTGTGTGTGTGTGTGTGTGTGTGTGTGTGTGTGTGTGTGTGTGTGATTGAGGTGTTAGTGTGTGTTTTTGTGTGTGTGTGTGTGTGTGTCCAGGTGCAGATACTTCATCAGATCTGGTGTGTGTGTGTGTGTGTGTGTGTGTGTGTGTGTGTGTGTGTGTGAGAGAGAGAGAGACTGTGACGTTGTTTCCTGCATCAAACATGTTTAATCAGAGAAACATGCAAGAACATGAAAACACACCAATGCGCAACACGTTTGTCGATTATAGACAACAACAAGTGACTCACTGCGCAGCGTCAGCTCACACACAAACCTGAGCTTTATTTAGACTCGGTGAGAGAAGCAACACACACTCACTCACACACACATTTTTGTACATCTATCTTTGTGAGGACATTCAAGTCAAGTCACCTTTATTTATATAGCGCTTTTTACAATACAGATTGTATCAAAGTAGCTTCACAGTGATAACATGAAAATAATACAACAAAGTTTGTTTTTAGAAGAAAATTGCGTCATCGTCCACCTAAAGTAAGGCAGAGCAATAATATTGTTGAATATTAAATGTCCCCAACTAAGCCAAAAGCCAAGGCAACATTCTTACCCTAACCCTGATTATAACCTGCTCCCTGACCCCTAACCCAGGCCTTTAAAGGCTCTCAGAAACTGACCGTACGAAATGTCCTCAATTTACTATTTATCCTCCGATGGTCTCAAACTCAAACAGTCCTCACACAGATAATTGTACACACACACACTCACACACTCATTCGCGCTCGCTGTAAGTTTAATGAGACTGAACTCATGAATTATTGAGTGTTTTCCACCTTGTGTCATGTGACTTCAGCGTCTCAGTCTTCACCTCCAGTGTGGAAATGACACTGGGTTGCTGTTGTCCCCGGCAACAATCAGACCAATCAGAGCTGTCGCCCCCGGCAACAATCAGACCAATCAGAGCTGCCGCTGCTCGTGGATTACACACATTTACACTCATGACACTGACACGCTTAACCAGTAACCCTTTATTAGCCGTCGACTCGTTAAACACACGAGCTCCGGGTTAGAGTGTGAATCTGACCGTCAGCGTCATGATCGATCAATGCGTTTATACCACAACTGAACACTCATGATGAGTGTGTGTGTGTCTGTCTATTCTTCAGATGTTTAAACACATGAATGCTCTTCAGATCATGTCTGATGTTAAACCTGTCTGTCTCTCTTCTGTGTGTGTCTCAGATCGGGGCGTATGACCAGCAGATATGGGAGAAATCAGTGGAACAGAGAGAGATCAAGGTAACCTGTGAGTGTGTGAGTGAGAGAGGGTGTGCGAGAGAGGGTGTGTGAGAGAATGTGTGAGAGGGTGTGTGAGAGGGTGTGTGAGAGAATGTGAGAGAGGGTGTGTGAGAATGTGAGAGTGTGTGTAGTTTTCTTCTTCCTCTTAAACGTCTCTCGCTCTATCACCTCTCTCTCCTCAGTTCATTAGACGGGTGAGTACCGCTGCCACTCTCAGCCTGTAAGTGGCGCTGCGTGTGTGTGTCAGACTGGCTTTTATGTCTTCACACTGAATGCTTGTGTGTGTATGAGAGAGCATGTTTAGACAAGGTCACATCAGTAACGACTGTCGTGTACTGAGATTAACTTTGGCAGACATTAAACTCCTCACTGATGATGATGATGATGAAGGCGGGTCTCGTGTAGCAGCTTAGAGTGAATCTCATTCAAATTGTTTGTGTTGGTGTTGCGCAGTGACTTGTGTGTGTGTGGCCGGATGTCTTGCGTAACAAGGTTTAGGCAGACAAATCTAAAGAGGGCAGAAAGTGATTCGATCCACTGAAGAATAAACAAGTCTCTGATTCACTGATCGATCAGGCGCCTAAAACCATCTCAACTGTGGGTTCAGGAACTACAGATGATCAGTAAGTTCAATTCAGCAATAAAATTCTCGAGACCAGGCCCTCAGTAGAGCAGAGCGCGAGACCTGGCCCTCAGTAGAGCAGAGCGCGAGACCTGGCCCTCAGTAGAGCAGAGCGCGAGACCTGGCCCTCAGTAGCGCAGAGTGCGAGACCTGGCCCTCAGTAGAGCAGAGCGCGAGACCTGGCCCTCAGTAGAGCAGAGCGCGAGACCTGGCCCTCAGCAGAGCAGAGCGCGAGACCTGGCCCTCAGTAGAGCAGAGCGCGAGACCTGGCCCTCAGTAGAGCAGAGCGCGAGACCTGGCCCTCAGTAGAGCAGAGCGCGAGACCTGGCCCTCAGTAGAGCAGAGCGCGAGACCTGGCCCTCAGAAGAGCAGAGCGCGAGACCGGGCCCTCAGCAGAGCAGAGCGCGAGACCGGGCCCTCAGCAGAGCAGAGCGCGAGACCGGGCCCTCAGCAGAGCAGAGCGCGAGACCGGGCCCTCAGCAGAGCAGAGCGCGAGACCGGGCCCTCAGCAGAGCAGAGCGCGAGACCTGGCCCTCAGCAGAGCAGAGCGCGAGACCGGGCCCTCAGCAGAGCAGAGCGCGAGACCGGGCCCTCAGCAGAGCAGAGCGCGAGACCGGGCCCTCAGCAGAGCAGAGCGCGAGACCGGGCCCTCAGCAGAGCAGAGCGCGAGACCGGGCCCTCAGCAGAGCAGAGCGCGAGACCGGGCCCTCAGCAGAGCAGAGCGCGAGACCGGGCCCTCAGCAGAGCAGAGCGCGAGACCGGGCCCTCAGCAGAGCAGAGCGCGAGACCGGGCCCTCAGCAGAGCAGAGCGCGAGACCGGGCCCTCAGCAGAGCAGAGCGCGAGACCGGGCCCTCAGCAGAGCAGAGCGCGAGACCGGGCCCTCAGCAGAGCAGAGCGCGAGACCGGGCCCTCAGCAGAGCAGAGCGCGAGACCGGGCCCTCAGCAGAGCAGAGCGCGAGACCGGGCCCTCAGCAGAGCAGAGCGCGAGACCGGGCCCTCAGCAGAGCAGAGCGCGAGACCGGGCCCTCAGCAGAGCAGAGCGCGAGACCGGGCCCTCAGCAGAGCAGAGCGCGAGACCGGGCCCTCAGCAGAGCAGAGCGCGAGACCTGGCCCTCAGCAGAGCAGAGCGCGAGACCTGGCCCTCAGCAGAGCAGAGCGCGAGACCTGGCCCTCAGCAGAGCAGAGCGCGAGACCTGGCCCTCAGCAGAGCAGAGCGCGAGACCGGGCCCTCAGTAGAGCAGAGCGCGAGACCGGGCCCCCAGTAGGGCGCGAGACCGGGCCCCCAGTGGAGCAGAGCGCGAGACCGGGGCCCTCAGTGGAGCAGAGCGCGAGACCGGGGCCCTCAGTGGAGCAGAGCGCGAGACCGGGGCCTCAGTGGAGCAGAGCGCGAGACCGGGGCCTCAGTGGAGCAGAGCGCGAGACCGGGGCCTCAGTGGAGCAGAGCGCGAGACCGGGGCCTCAGTGGAGCAGAGCGCGAGACCGGGGCCTCAGTGGAGCAGAGCGCGAGACCGGGGCCTCAGTGGAGCAGAGCGCGAGACCGGGGCCTCAGTGGAGCAGAGCGCGAGACCGGGGCCTCAGTGGAGCAGAGCGCGAGACCGGGGCCTCAGTGGAGCAGAGCGCGAGACCGGGGCCTCAGTGGAGCAGAGCGCGAGACCGGGGCCTCAGTGGAGCAGAGCGCGAGACCGGGGCCTCAGTGGAGCAGAGCGCGAGACCGGGGCCTCAGTGGAGCAGAGCGCGAGACCGGGGCCTCAATTGTGCGCGAGACCGGGCCCTCAATTCATACTTTGCACGTGACGTCACAAGTACTGGCTGGCGGGCAAGAACGTCGTATTCCAGCAACGAAACCCAGTAAACTAATCAAGGATCTTGCCAGGACGTCGCCAGTTTTACTATACAAAAGTTGGTGTTTAGAGGTGTAAACGTGCCAGATAGTTGTTGTGCGATGAGATAAGCAACCTTCACAGTATACACGTCTGTGCAGTGATCATTCCATCACTGTTTGAATATTATGGGTGTATGATCATGTAATTAATCGTGTCTTTAAGTTACCCTGTAGTTTTGTCCATCAACGCCACCAGCTGGTTTGGCGAGTCCGCTGTGTGTGTTATGAGTCTAAGCTAAGCTAACTGTATGCTAACACCGCCGCCGCGAGAGCGGCAAAATTCATTGAATATGAATGACTTCCGGGCACTTTGACGCTCTCGCGGGTGGCGGTGTGAACGCACAGTATAGCTGTCGTATTTTGCTAACAACAACAAAAGTGTGTGATCGGTTGTTTTGAGGCTTGTGATATCTATGGTTTTCAGTGAGAACCAGAGATGACCCAACAGCAGAGCTAGATTATTTACGGAGGAATTATTACTGCTCGATTATCTTTAAAAAAAATTTTTTTAAAAACGTGTCTGCTTTACACAATTGAGCTACCTTGGAGTTAATCCCAGTCCATAGTAATGCAGCTAGCTCGCTAACAGACTTGATAGCTACTAGAAAGACCTGGAACTACAGGACTCTACGTTGAAAATACCCGTTTGTCGCCCGCCAGGTATCCATGGTAGTCACGTGACTGCAAAGTATGAATAGAGCGCGAGACCTGGCCCTCACGCAAGCGGTGTTTGCGTGTGAATAAAATCAGTTCTAAATTCATAATAATCTGGTGTATTAAATGTGAGTGTGACTGAAGGAGGTGAGTGTTTAATTGCTCTGCTAATGAATTGACTAATTAAACTCATATGAAGTGTGTGACGCGCATGGTTTCAGTCTGAATGAATGATGTTTGACAGAGACAGTGTGTCAATATCTCTCTCTCTCTCTCTCTCTCTCTCTCTCTCTAGGGTCTGAGGAACAAACCGAAGAAGACGGGTCATGTGAAGCCGGACCTGATTGACGTGGATCTGGTCAGAGGTCAGACACACACACACACACACACACACACACAGATTTCTCTACGTTCACAGTTTCACAGGTCATCGGGTCGTGACTAGTGGTGTGTTTATCTGTCAGGTTCTGCGTTTGCTAAAGCGAAGCCAGAGAGCCCTTGGACGGCCCTGACCCGGAAGGGCATCGTCAGGGTGGTGTTCTTCCCCTTCTTCTTCCGCTGGTGGATCCGGGTCACGTCCAGGACCGTCTTCTACCTGCTGCTGTCTCTCTACCTGCTGCAGGGTGAGTGTGTGTGTGTGTGTGAGAGAAAGAGAGAGAGAGAGAAAGAACACCTGCTGCTGCCTCTCTACCTGCTGCAGGGTGTGTGTGTGTGTGTGTGTGAGAGAGAGAGAGATTTTTTGATTTTTAGAAAAACTTTACAGTAATCATTCACAGAGACTTTTACACATTACTTCATCTCAATTCATCGGAAAATATTAAAGCATTGTTTTCAACTTTTCAAAGTACATCTCCATAAGTCCAGATCTTTTCAAAATCCCATAAATTTTTCATATGTAAATAAAAGAAATCATGCTTAATTCTCGCTTTTACAAGCCCTTTAAACACACTATATTACATTCATTTCCATGTTTAATTTTCTGTTTTCTACTTGCATAAATAGACATTTTTGCTTGACCAATAGTAAAATTGAGCAAACGCCCCATTTTTCTCTTTGTTTTTGAATCCTTAAAACCATAAATAAACACATTTATATTAAATATTTCACCAAAATCATAAAAAATCCCTTTCAACAATTCAAACAGAGGCTTCAACCTCCCACAATGTGCAAAACAATGAAATGTTGTTTCTCTCTGTTCACAAAAAACACAGTTTTCTTTTACAAGCGGATTAAGAATGGAAATAAAAGCATTAACGGCAATAATGCCATGCATAATTCTCCATTGCAGATCTCCAGTAAACTTTGTCAATGGTGGCTTGTATAAAGTACCCCACATCGGCTTAAAACTAGAATCCACACTTAAGTGACATCGCCAAGGATTGTCAGAACGATGCATCAATTGTTCCTTATTCAGCACTTTTACACACATTTTATAAAAACTCTTTCCACCAATAAACATAATATTTTGGTCCTTCCAACCTTTTGACATTGTTAGAGGACAATTAGTATCTGTATCTGGCAAGTCTGGAGAAATCCTTATTACTGGAAACAAGTCCTCAGCATTTGACTCACTTTTTAATGTTGAAAAGTCATAGAGAAGCGTCCATTCTTCTTCAGATAATGAGTCTCGACATTTTTCCAACATCTGTCCAACTATTCTTTCGGACCGAAGTCCAAGTCTTTGAGTCAATGCAGCAGATTTACTTAAATTCCATCCAGTCACTTCCACCGAGTCCTTCATTTTTAAAATCTTCTCATTCTTCAATCTTTGTTCAAATTATGGTACTATTTCACAGGACAAATTCAAACGAGATCCATTAATTAATGGTTCTAGCATTAACCAATGCAAAGATTTTCCATCAGTGGACCTATTTATTTTCATCAAACTCCATGATTTTCAAACACCTTCATAAAAACAGGAAATTTCTTTCAAACCCATTTTTGAAGAATTTGTCCAAAATAGTTCTCTCTTTAATCCAAACTTTCCGACCACACTTAGAAGCTTAAAAGCTATATCTGTCCAAGACATTTTTCGATACAATTGTTTTTTTAACAAACTGCAGTCTAAAAGCGGCTTTCCGGCTTGCAAGGTGTATTAAACCTTGTCCTCCCTCCTCTACAGGAAGGTACACAACACTCTTTGGAAGCCAATGCAATTTGTCCCAGAAGAAATTAACAAGAGAGGTTTGAATCTTCTCTAACAAGCCCACTGGGGGTTCTAATACTGCCAGGCGATGCCATAACATAAATGCCACTAAATTGTTAATGACAAGAATTCTCCCTCTAAATGACATTTTTCTCAAAAGCCATTTCCACCTTCCCAGTCTTCCTTGAACTCTTTCAAAAACATTTTCCCAATTCTTTTGCATTGTGGTCTCATCACCCAAAAATACCCCCAAATACTTAAAACCTCTATTTGCCCATACCATCCCACCAGGCAAAATCGGGTTTTCAGCCCTCCAATCACCCATTAAAAAGGCTGAACTCTTTGACCAGTTAACTTTTGAAGAGGAAATTTTACCAAAATTTTCAACAATTTCTGTTAGTCTGTTAATGTCTTGTTGATCGTTAACCAAAACTACTACATCATCGGCATATGCTGACATTTTTACAGTTAAAGCACTATCATATTTGAAACCACAAATACTCTCCCTTATTTGACTTAACATAGGTTCCAAAGCAATTGAATACAACATACCAGACATTGAACATCCTTGTCTGATTCCTCTTCCTACCTTAAACGGAGCACTCAAGCCACCATTGATCTTCAATATGCTTTCAATGTCATCATAAAGGACCTTTATCATTTCTATAAAACCAGGAGGAAAACCAAAAGCTTTAAAAGTATCCCATAAGTAACAATGTTCCACCCGGTCAAAAGCTTTTTCCTGGTCGAGTGAGATCAGACCGCACTTCAGCCCAAAAAGCCTAGAAACCTCTATAACATCTCTAATTAGTGAAATGTTGTCCACAATCGATCTTTCAGGTATACAATATGACTGATCTGTGTGTACTATCATTCCCATCACTTCTTTTAGCCGGTTAGCCAAGGTCTTTGATAAGATTTTATAATCAGCACACAACAATGCCACTGGTCTCCAATTTTTTTTATTTCTTTTAAGTCACCTTTTTTTGGGAGCATGGTTAAAACTGCCCTTCTACAGCTCTGTGGCAGCTTTCCTCCATTTAAGCTGTCATTCAAAACTTCAATCAAATCTTCTCCCCAAAACTCCCAATAGGCCTTAAAAAAATCAACAGGCAAACCATCAATTCCTGGTGCCTTGCCCTTTTTTAAGCTTTGTAAGGAAACATATAACTCCTCCTTTGACAAAGGTTTCACTAGTTCTTCAAAAGCGTTTTTAGGCACCCGAGGAAGATCTTTATAAAATTGTTGTGCCATTAACTTATCTTCTTTATAGTCTCTGGTATACAGCTCTTCATAGAACTTAGTTGCTCTTCTGCGTATATCAGCAGTTTTCCTAAGTTCTTTTCCATCCTCAGATCTTAAACAGTGCATTAACCGACTTTGGCCATTCAAGCTAAAAAAAATCTGGATGGGGCATCCATTTCAGCTATATTCTGAAACCTTGATCTCACCAGCGCCCCCTGTGCTCTAACTCCAAGCAGATCAGCCAAAATTGTTTTTTTTATTTTTCAGAGTTTTCCAGCATCCCACCATTGTTGCAATGAAATAAAATTTTCTTTTTGCAATCTCCATTTTTCCCAAAGATACCTAAGACATTTCTTAAAATTAGAATCTTCAATAAATGCACAATTAAAATGCCAATAAGCGCTTGTAATTTTTAAAGAATTAATATACACAGAAGTAATCACCATAGAATGATCTGAAAAACCTACTGGACATATGTGACAACTTTTATAGCATTGAGACTGAAACTTATAACAATAAAATCTATCCAACCTTGCCAAAGCCATGTGATTTTCTCTTACATGTGTCCAAGTGTATTGTCTTATATCATCATGCACGTTCCTCCAGACATCACAAAGTTAATTTGATTCAATAAATTTCAACAATCGACTTCTTGAAGCGCTGTGAGGCTCTAAATGATTTCTATCGATGTCATCGGCGGTACAATTAAAATCTCCACCAAGTACCAAATAACACTCTTGACATTGCTGAATTGTATTGTCAAGTGTGTCTAAAAAATCATTCTCTCAGATGCATTGACTGGAATATAAACATTAATCAATTCCAAAATAATCTTGTCATATTTTGCTGTAACTTTTAATAACCTTCCTTTCACTATCTCTTCTACATTATGGGACTCTGGCAAGAATTTTTTGGAAAAAAAAAATCCAACTCCTGCACTAAAAACACTGTTATGACTTAAAAAAATCTGGCCATCCCATTCTTTTTGCCATTCTACAGCATTTTCTTGCGTGCTATGAGTTTCCTGTACAAATGCAATATCTATACCTTTAATCTTCAAAATATCGTATAATTGTGCTCTTTTAACAGCGTCTCTTGCTCCATTTAAATTAATGGATGAGATTTTAAAATTACTCATTAGAAGAGAGCAAACCAAAAGGCAAAACACATACACATTAATATTACTCCACCATTTGATCACTTTCATTTTGCAATATTTGAGAACTCAATTTTTGCACAATTTTCTTCAGCCGATACACATCTGGATTTGACAGACAATTTTCCCCTCTTCGCCTCATCGCCATTCTGGCTGACTCAATAAACATCGTCTGATCAGAAAAATGGTCAATGACTTCAACATTTCGCTTCCCCTTAGTGGATTGTAGAAAATGTCTTATTCGCTCCAAACTGTAACCATTAAAGTTTTCCAGATTTGAATTAAAGAGAGAATCGACAGTTTCTCTTTCACTGTCTGATTCTGAAACCTCATCTGCACTACAGGACTCCCCACTAACTCCATAATCAGCTGCAACACCATCCTGCATTTTCTTCTTAGATTAAGGCACAACTTCCCATTTATCTGTTTTTCTCTTAACTATTATAACTTTGAAAATTGTCTCATCATCTCGAAAAAGATCTGCTTGTAGCTCAATCAGATTTACTTCATCACTTCCCTGCGTTTCATTCATATTCTCCTCTACACTTCCATTCACCTCTACCTCGTCAACGTTTTTTCCTTTCTCGCCAGCTACAAGCACCTGTTCTATTTTATTGTTCTCCAGATTCTTTTCCTCCGAATCTCCTCCCACAGTGCTATTTGCCTGCGTTTCTTTCTCAGTGCATGAACGCATTAAGTGGCCCTCCTTACCACATCCAAAACACTTCAAACTCTGTTGTCGCAAAAATAACGTAGTCAAAACCGTCAATCCTAAACTTCAGAACAATATTCAAATCCTCTATATCGCTCTTCAGCACTATATATACTTGTCTCCTGAAAGAGACAACATGCTTCAATAACGGAGACTTACAACCTAGAGGAATCTTTCTTATGGTTGAGACAATCTGACCATTTCTTGAAAGTTCCCTCTCTAAAATTTCGTCCTTAATGAAAGGGGGCACATTCGATAATATCACTTTCTTCGCTGGATTTACCAGAGGAAAAACTTTCACAAAACTGTCATTCAGCGTTATCCCTTTCTCAACGACCTCATTTACTTTTTCAATCTTATCCAAAAAAAGGACAACAGCACCGTTCATCCTAGAAGCAGACCGTATACTGTTATATCCAACAATTTTTCCGATCGCTATACTAACCTCCTCCACTGAGCTCTCAGTTCCAACCGGCACTTTAATACCATGCCGCCGGGTGAGCTGGGGAAAACCCGCTCCTCCCGAACTATCCATGGCCGCCAGTTTAAGACTGGCTAAGCCTCCCCTATCCTACTCTCCCCCCCTACAAACACACACGATACCAATTTCAGCACGATATAGCAGAAGAGAAAGAACACAACAGACCGTAAAAATTGAGAAGAAACTTCAGCCACGCTCCGAATCACCCTCCACTCTCGCTCAACAGACGCTCACACATGCGCAAACGGGAAGAGAGAGAGAGAGAGAGAGAGAGAGAGAGAAAGAACACCTGCTGCTGCCTCTCTACCTGCTGCAGGGTGTGTGTGTGTGTGTGTGTGTGTGTGTGTGTGTGTGTGTGTGTGTGTGTGTGTGTGTGTGTGTGTGTGTGAGAGAGAGAGAGAATACGCCTGTGATTTACATGTGGCTTGTCCTTCTGAATCGGTCTCTACGCGTCCCTCCTTCAGGTTTAGGGTAAACTGATCTAGGTGGAGTTCAACTGCTTGAGTTTTTATAGGTTATTAAAGAGAACAAGGTGTGCGAGAGCTAATCCACATTCATTTCCTGAATGAAAACACCCTTAAAATCAGTACTGAATCATGTTTCATCGCTACAAGTGAAGCTGTATTTACTTCCGTCTGGATGGTTTTATTGATGATGTCATGCATATGTGAAATTATCACAAATGTGAACTAATGTAGGACATCTCAGGATGTCACGCTTTACACACGATCATTTAATCCAGTTTCACTAAACCTGTAAGAACCTTTAGAGTGGAAAACATCTTATAAATTCTGGGAAATACATCTAGTGTTTCATGTTCCCTTTAATAGCTATGTTTATTTTAGTTCTCTAATAGGGGCTAATAGTGTTCGCTGACTGGCCGAACGCACGAGAAACACCAGCACCCGCCATTTTAAAAGGTGTTAATTATGCCCCTATTCACAAGCTGTAATATAAATCTATGGTGTCCCCAGGATGTGGGAATCTCACTCATCCAGAATCTCAGAACTAACCTGTAGTGTGAATGCAACCAGGAAAACGTTCCTAGGGGAACCATTAGTTCTCAGGGAACCATTAGTTCTCAGGGAACCATTAGTTCTCAGGGAACCATTAGTTCTCAGAGAACCATTAGTTCTCAGGGAACCAGGGAACCATTAGTTCTCAACCATTAGTTCTCAGAGAACCATTAGTTCTCAGGGAACCATTAGTTCTCAGGGAACCAGGGAACCATTAGTTCTCAGAAAACCATTAGTTCTCAACCATTAGTTATCAGGGAACCATTAGTTCTCAGGGAACCAGGGAACCATTAGTTCTCAACCATTAGTTCTCCGGGAACCATTAGTTATCAGGGAACCATTAGTTCTCAGGGAACCATTAGTTCTCAGGGAACCATTAGTTCTCAGAAAACCATTAGTTCTCAGAAAACCATTAGTTCTCAGAAAACCATTAGTTCTCAACCATTAGTTATCAGGGAACCATTAGTTCTCAACCATTAGTTCTCAGGGAACCACTAGTTCTCAGGGAACCACTAGTTCTCAGGGAACCATTAGTTCTCAGGGAACCATTAGTTCTCAGGGAACCATTAGTTTTCAGAGAACCATTAGTTCTCAGGGAACCATTAGTTCTCAGGGTACCAGGGAACCATTAGTTCTCAGGGAACCATTAGTTCTCAGGGAACCATTAGTTCTCAGAGAACCATTAGTTCTCAGAGAACCATTAGTTCTCAACCATTAGTTCTCAGAGAACCATTAGTTCTCAGGGAACCATTAGTTTTCAGGGAACCATTAGTTCTCAACCATTAGTTCTCAGAGAACCATTAGTTCTCAGGGAACCAGGGAGCCATTAGTTCTCAACCATTAGTTCTCAGAGAACCATTAGTTCTCAGGGAACCATTAGTTCTCAGGGAACCAGGGAACCATTAGTTCTCAACCATTAGTTCTCAGAGAACCATTGGTTCTCAACCATTAGTTATCAGGGAACCATTAGTTATCAGGGAACCATTAGTTCTCAAGGAACCATTAGTTCTCAGGGAACCATTAGTTCTCAGGGGACCATTAGTTATCAGGGAACCATTAGTTCTCAGGGAACCATTAGTTCTCAGGGAACCTTTAGTTCTCAGGGGACCATTAGTTATCAGGGAACCATTAGTTCTCAGGGAACCATTAGTTCTCAAGGAACCATTAGTTCTCAACCATTCGTTCTCAGGGAACCATTAGTTCTCAACCATTAGTTCTCAGGGAACCATTAGTTCTCAAGGAACCATTAGTTCTCAAGGAACCATTAGTTCTCAAGGAACCATTAGTTCTCAACCATTAGTTCTCAGGGAACCATTAGTTCTCAACCATTAGTTCTCAGGGAACCATTAGTTCTCAAGGAACCATTAGTTCTCAACCATTAGTTCTCAACCATTAGTTCTCAGGGACTCAAGGCCTGTCACGATAACAAATTTAGCTGGACGATAAATTGTCCAAGAAATTATTGCGATAAATTATAATATTGCTGTTCTGAGACCATTTTCATCTAAAATAATGATAATGGCATGATAATGCAGGTACACCTTTTCAAAGATCAAATTTTTTTATTTCTAAAGACAACCAAAAACAATAAAAGCAATGGACTCTCAGTCTCTGTTAACAACAAATGCACTTGAATAAATACCAAAAATTATAAATAAAATGAATGTAAACAAAATTGCACTTCAAAAAATATGAAACATTAGGCTCAGACATAAATAGTGATACATTCTAGGGCTGTCAATCTTCCTCTATAATACTATTCGAATTCCATTCCTTATTTTATTTACTATACGAATATTAAATGCTCAAATTCATCCTATTATTAATATTTACGACATTACACAGGCTTATGGATCGCCAATGCCACTATAGCATGTGGTTGTTACACGTTCTGTCCACTAGAGGGACATCTAACTTACAGTAAACATTTTATTCGTGCTGAATATGGTTGACACGCTTCCGATGGTTTTTGGTTAATATCTCCGTGTAAACACCACCAAAAATGCTGAAACTTATATCATTCTTTTCAGGTCGACTAGACGGTTCTAATGAGCTCGGTGCTCGCCGAATCCGTTGGTTTTTGCGTTTTTCGCTTCAGGGGCGCTTTTTAAGTTGTTAAACATTTACCATTTTTGACAGTATTATGATGATACAACGTGGATATCGTCAAAGTCCTTTTAGTCGTTCCTAAGGAACCGAGAGTTGTCATCCATTCTCTTTGGTAAAGAGACTTTGACTTTTACAATCCCTTTATTCTACATTATAAAATGTAGATATACATTAATCCATCACATTCACATTAAACACTCTTTTTTTTTAAATAAATAAATAAATAAATAAACATATGTATGTCATGTTCTTATCACATTCAATTATAATGCACCCAATAAATAAGTTTCATTACCAATTAAAAAACAAACCCCCATTCTCAGTTACTGTAACCAGTGCTTCCTTAACACCCCATCTCCATTTAAAGAAGGGGACATTATTAACATGCTTGTAATATGTATATTCTATAACCACTCGTGCTTCCACTAAGGATTTGAAAACAGACACCATACAAATATCTTTCCCTGCATTTTTTTCCTGATGAGATTTCAAAATTGCCAATTTAGCCTGACCTATGACAAAATTAGCAATTACACATTGTTCTTGTACAGATTTCCTATAAAAACAGCCCAATATAAATAAGCTGTTAGTATACAGAAAACCCAATTTTGTTATTATTTTTTTCAACATTACAAAAATAGGATCAAGTCTAGGGCAGTCACATAACATATGAAAAATAGTATCCAACGCATCACAAAATGGACAATTTGATGTAACATTTTCATTCATCCTTGCAACAAACTAATTTGTAGCTAGGATACAATGAATTAATCTCCAATTAAGATCACCACATCTCTTAGGAATTGGAGGTTTATACAGAAGTCTCCAAGATGGAAAAATATCATCAGATATAGAGAGATAAGATCTCCATTTAGTATCAACTTTTCCTTTCAATTGACCCATATGTAAAGTTTTAACACATATGTGATACAATATTTTTTTCCCTATACAATCAAAAACCAATTTTCCATAACCCTTTAATAAGGAAAAACAACCCGAGTCATCAATGCCACATTATTTAGGAAACACCTTTAACTGAGGAAAGTTCAGCCATATAGCACCATCCTCCAAAACATGATCAACAAAGTGATCAAATGATAAAGGAAAGGAGGATTTAAAACCCCTAACAAGTCCTTCTATAATTCTAAGAGAGTTCAAGCCAACTTGATCAGCAAGTGACTGTGAAGTTCTCCATTGGCCTCTACTTAAATCAATCAAATCAATAACTTTAGTGACACCAGCATTCAAAAATCTAATGATTAAAGACTGAGATACATATGATGGAAGCTCAAAAATAGGATTAAAAAAATAGGTTCTTCCACACCATAATGCTCCTCAACAGTTCTTGATATTTCAAACAAGTCCCATGATTTGAGCACTGAGACATAAAAACTAAAAGACAAATCAGAAAAGTTTTTAACAAAAGTTTTCTTCATTAGGAATAATTGTTTGTCAATACCTATTCCACCAATATCTTTAAGTATAGATCTCCCAAAAAACACCCAGGGCACATCATTTGAACTATACAATAGTTTCTGCAATGTTTGCATCCTCATTGCCAAGATCTTTGACTCCAGATGTATAAGTCCTTGACCTCCCTCTGCCACTGGAAGGTAAAGGACTCCTGGAGGAAGCCAATGACATCCATCCCAGAAAAAATTAACCAATATCCTTTGAACACTTTTAAGCAAGTCTTTAGGAGGGTCTAGAACAGTAAACTTATGCCACAACATTGATGCAATTAAGTTATTAATGACCAAGCATCTTCCTCTAAAAGAAAGCTGCGAAAGTAGCCATCTCCATCTCTGAAGTCTACCATTAACACGATCAACTAATCCCTCCCAATTCTTCTTTTCATATTGGTCATTCCCAAAGTAAACTCCAAGCATTTTGAATCCATCCCTGCCCCATTTACACTGTTTTGGCAATTTTGGAGGCACAAGAATTTGCCAATCACCCAGCAAAAAAGATGTACATTTTTCCCAATTAATGCAAGCAGATGATACTTTTTGAAAATTATTTAAACAAGATGTTAACCTGTTAATATCCTCAGAATTTTTTATAACTATCGTTACATCATCCGCATAAGCAGTAAGTTTAATGGGGGCAATTTCAGGGGAATCAGGAATAGAAACACCACATAACTGTTTCCTCAGCAAAATTAAAAGCGGTTCTATCGACATCGCATACAGAAGGCCTGATAGGGGACAACCTTGCCTTATGCCTCGAGTTACTGAAAAAGATCTAGTCAAAGATCCATTAATCTTAAGCATACTATAAATATCACTGTACAGCAGCTTAATACAAGATACAAAGTATGGACCAAATCCAAATGCTTCCAGGATCTTAAACATGTAGTGGTGGTCTACTCGGTCGAAAGCCTTCTCCTGGTCCAAAGAAAGCAAACCAATGTCCAACTTGTGTCTTTTTGCAATAGTAATGATGTCTCTCACCAAGAATAAATTGTCAAAAATTGACCGTTTAGGGATGCAAAAAGTTTGATCCACATGGATTATGGTTGCCATATGTTGTTTGAGTCTGTTAGTCAATGTTTTTGACAAGATTTTAAAATCAACACATAACAGTGAAACTGGTCTCCAGTTTTTTAGGCATCCAAGGTCTCCTTTTTTGGGGATCAATGTTAACATTGCTCTCCGGCAACTTAAAGGCAGAGTCCCTCCATAAATGCATCCCAAAAGGACATCATACAAATCTTGGCCCATTAGTTTCCAAAAGGATTGGTAAAATTCCACCGAAAGTCCATCCAACCCAGGTGACTTCCCGAGGCTCAACTCCTGAACAGCCTGTGAAACCTCAGAGAAGGTTAAAGGATTGTCAAGCTTGATCCTTTCGTCCTCTGAAATGTTTGGCAAATCCTGTAAAAATTGGTCTGCTGTTGAGTCATCACACTGGTCAGAACAATACAAGTCCTCATAAAAAGAAATTGCACGAGACTGAATCTCTTGTTGATCAGTTGTCACTCGGCCATTTGGAAGTTTCAATTGATGAAATTGTTTTTGCTCCTTTGGCTTTTTTTCGAGTCCAAAAAAAAATGGTGGGAATGTCCATTTCATTAAGTTGGGAAAATCTAGTTCTTAAGAAAGCAAATTTTCCTCTTTCCTCCTACAGATTTTTCAACAGAAGCTTACTCTCTGTGATGTGTTCAACAGAAGTTAAGTCATCACGAACATTTCTGACGCTTTGTTCAAGGATGGTTTGTTCGAGAATCTTCATTTCTTCTTTTAAGCTTCCGATACTTTGTGCAGTATATTGTTGGCAAAAGATCTTTATATGGACTTTGCCAATATCCCACCATTGACTTAGTGACTGAAATCTATTTCTCTCTTCTCTCCAAGATTCCCAGAAAAGATTGAAAAAATGAAGAAAATTGTGATCTTGCAAAAGCCTATTATTGAAATGCCACTGTGATTTATAGATTTTAGAAGATACAACAGAGACAGCTATTGAACAATAATGGTGATCAGAGAGAAAGGAAGGAGAAATACAACTATTAAAAAACCTATCTCTATGTCTTTTTCTAACATAGAAACGATCCAATCTGGCTCCAGACAATCTATTTGAATTTCTCTTTAACCAAGAATATTGTCTAACCCCAGGAAAAGCCTCCCTCCATAAATCCACAAAGTCATGATAATCAATCAGGTTTTTCAAAATTCCAGCAGATAATGGATGGGGTTCATCATGATTCCTATCTAAAGATGGATTTATTGTACAATTAAAATCCCCCCCTATTACAACAACATTATCTTGAGGACATTGTAACAAAGCATCAGAAAGTCTTTCAAAGAAAAGAACACGCTCCTGACCAACACTTGGTGCATAAACATTAAAGAAAATATAATCAATTTCACCAAGAGTAATATCTACTCGCAAAATTCTACCAGGCATAATTTCTAGCATTACTGGTTGGTTACCAACACGAGACGAAAAGAGCATGGCAACACCTGCACTTAGATTTGTTCCATGACTCAAAGTGTTGCCCTTCCAATCTCTAACCCAGTGTGCCTGATTTTGTAAGTCTGTATGGGTTTCTTGAAGCAAGATTATATCAGCTTTTTTTAAGATTAAATAATCAAATAAAGCAGCTCTCTTTGCTGTGCCCCGGCAACCATTAATATTAAATGTCCCAATGTTTAAGAATGTCATGTGGTAAATAAAAATGGGGCACAAAAAACCCAGAAAAATAAATGCATGGGGAATCATGACTAAATTATTATTTCTTATGACAGATCTTCAATTTTTGCTTAACAGCACTCATGTGTTTCTTAAGTCTGTAACGTTTGGGCTGGTCAATTTCCTCAAGTGTAGCTTTTCTCATAGCCATAGAAACAGATTCAACAAAAAGTTGTAAATCAGGGAAAAAAGTCTCTAGTTTAGGTCTTCGCTGGTTGAATGTGGCATCAAGGAAATTAGTAATCTGCTGAACAGAATAATAAGACTTCAGTTTAAAACTGGAGGCTTTCCCTTCAGAATTTCCTAGAGAATTCATTGCAGTCACACCCGTTTCATCCGATGTGGCACTGTCAGCACTATCACAATCAATCCACTGAGATTCACCTTGTTCTAGCTCTCGTGGGGATGATATTCTGTGACAAATTTTCAACCAACATTTGAGTCTCCCTCGCAAACCTAATCTGTCCATCAGAATCATCCAATTCATTTTTTTCCGCAGTCACTATTACAGAGTCATTTCCAACTCCATCATTCAAATGTGCATCTGTATCAACAGAATGTTCATTTGTACTTACATTGCTTAGTGACTCAAGTACAATTTGATGTTCTCTATCACCAGACAGAGACTTTGTTTCAACTTGCACTTAATTTTTTTCCCTGATGTTCTCACCCACACTATGGTTTTCTGTAGCTGGAGTTACTTGCTGTACATTAACGTTAGCAGGTTCATCCTCATTTTCAACTACACTCACAGCCTCAACAGTCAATGGGCATGCCTGCTTTATATGTCCATATCTGCCACACTTGAAACATTTCATCGATTCTGTGCTAATAAATACTGTGTAATCCTTGCTTTGTAAAGTCATCTTTGCAGAGACATTTAAAGATTGACAATCTGCATTCAACAACCATGTGTGTTTGGCGCCTAAAAGACATTGTGTTTCATCTCAGGGTTTTTTAGGCCAAGAGGAATCATCTTTATAGGTCCCACTAATTTACCATAGCGAACAAGTAAGCGCTCTAATGAGTCGTTAGGAAATGAACGGAGGTACGTTAGATAACAGCACTTTCTTTGCCAGATTAGATAGCGGTAAAACTGATAAGAAAACATCCCTTACAGAAAAACCACGCTCAACCAAACCATCTACCATCGACTCCTCTTTAAGAAAAACAACGATGGCTTTATTCATTCTAGATGCCGATAAGATATCACGAGCGCCCAACTTATCTCCAATAGCATTTAAAACATCTTCAACTGTGATTGATTCGTCCGGCATGTATTTGCATCCATGCCGTGCAGTTAAAAATGAAAAACCATCTGAATGTGTCCCCATTTCAGCAGCACTTGACACAAAAAGTTCAAATTACACCCTCAAAGCGATAACAAAACCGCAAGAAAGATGTAAGGAAAACTTACAAAAAAACACCGTCAGCACTCACTCAGACGCTCACACACCTCTCGCAATCACTCATCCACGCATGCGCAAACGGAAACGAGAGAGAGAGAGAGAGAGAGAGAGAGAGGAGGAAAACAAACAAGCATGCAAATGTAAATAATCGCGGCCGGAAAAATTATCGAGCTAATTTTTTTTAATTGTGAGATTAATTGATGCATTGACTATCGCGACAGGCCTATGTGTGAGTGAGGGTGTGTGAGTGAGTGTGTGTGTGTGTGTCCAGGCACAGGTCCTTCATCAGATCTGGAGTGTGTGTGTGTGTGTGTGTGTGTGTGTGTGTGTGTGTGTGTGTCCAGGCGAAGCTCCTAGTCAGATCTGGATACGGCCTGGATCCGGCAGGCTGCAGGAAAACCTCGGGATAAACAAAGACACTAAAATTAGTGTCGACGCCATTCTTCTTATGATGCAACGAGTACATCAGGATTTAAGGGAAGTGTTCCCAGTTCCGGCTGACCTAATCTATGCAGCCTAACATTGAATTATAGAAGTCTATAATATATTATGTGTATGCTAGGTCAAAGAGATGTGTTTTTAGTCTAGCTTTGAACTGACAAGAGTGTGTCTGCTTCCCGGACAATGGTAGGAAGACTGTTCCAGAGTTTTGGTGCTAAATAGGAAAAGGATCTACCGCCAGCAGTCGATTTTGATATTCTAGGTATTAACTGGCCCGAATTTTGAGATCGCAATAGACGTGAAGGACTATAATGCGTTAAGAGCTCGCTCAAGCACTGCGGAGCTAAACCATTTAGTGCTTTGTAAGTAATCAACAATATTTTAAAATGTACTAGCTGCAGTTTGTTTATTAAGCATGCAGGGCAACCACCCAGTAGAGCATTACAATAATCTAACCTTGAACACATGAACTAACTGTTCCGCATTTGTCATTGTGTGTGTGTGTGTGTTGCAGTGGTGGCAGCTCTGTTGTTCTTCAGTGTCTCCTCTCCTCATGGCGTTCCCGTCACCGAGGTGTTCGGCTCCGTCTGGCTGATGCTGCTGTTGGGAACCGTTCACTGCCAGATCGTCTCCACACACACACACACACACACTCCCAAACCGAGCGGCGGGAGGAGGCGCAGGTCAGACTCTCTCTCTTCAGCTAATGCTCGTGTGTGTTTTTCCCTCTGAAGACACAGTTGAACACAAATGCTCTCTTGTCTTCATTTCAGCATCATTTAAATAGATCCTTTACAATCACAAATGATCAGTCATATTCCAGAAGCATGAATAGAAATTAATTCACAATTTCTTGAATCATTAATGCTGAGTTTCTTCATCTCGGCTGAGTCCTCGTCTCTCTCTCAGGCCTTTCCCTCCTCTTGACTCTTGGAATCCAGCGCTCTGATCTCTGAGGTCAAAGTTTGCCCTGATTTGCCTTTTCTAAGTATTCTGCACTTTTACTCTCTCTCTCGCTAAAGGAAGTTGAGGAAAGCGGCTCATTTGGATATTCATAGGGAAGGCGACGGCTCTAGCTCTACCGATAACACACAGGAGGGGTCACAGGGGTCGCAGGGGTCGCGAGGCCTTGTCTTCTTCTGCAGAGACTTCTGGCATGATCTCTTTAAAGTGGGGTGTGTATCTCTCTCTCTCTCTCTCTCTCTCTCTCTCTCTCTCTCTCTCTCTCTCTCTCTCTCATTTCCTCTTCCTGGGTACAACATCCCTTTCCTAAATCCATCTGTCACCATCATAGTTTTTCAGAGGTTTGGTCATTGTGTCGCTCACTGGGGATTTTGTAGCCATTTTATTTCATATTCCATTCCGTTTCAAATCCTGCACTTTCCCCCTAAAGCACAGATGTTAATGTCTCTAGAAAGCAATTGAGTTTCTGCCGCCAGTGTTCGTCTGTAGGACTAGACCAGCGCTTTGCTCGCTGGAACACACACGTGTTTGGAATCCTCAGCAGATCCGTTGTTTTTCCAGCAGGTCTAAGAAGTGTAAGCTGTCGCTGGATAAGTCTACGGAGACGGATAACGGGTACGTGTCTCTGGACGGGCGGATCACCAGTAAGAGCAGCGAGGAGGGTTTGCAGGGTTTGCAGCTGCACGAGCCTCACTGTGAGCTGAGGAGCCCTGAGGAGACGCACTGGACCGGGACACACCGGAGCCCCCTGATCCCACTGAGCCCGACACACACCACAGGGAAGGTACGGCCGTCTGACCCGAGAGAGTGTGTGTGTGTGAGAGAGATGGGTAGGGGACAGAATATACAGTTTGGACAGTATAAAACCATTACGTCTATGGAGAGTCCTGTCAAAGATAGAGTTCCAGATGTGTGTGTGCGCGTGTGTGTGTGACTTACGCCTGTTCTGTGTGTGTTAGTGTCTGCCTGAAGCTGTGGCTCCTCGCGCTGTGGAGAACATGTCTGACGAAGCGTCCAGTGAAGAAGATCCGGAGAACTACGTCTCCCTCCGCAAGAGCAGCGACTGCACACTGAGACACAGGAAAACACAGCACTATAAGAAGCATTACACCGCTGAGGTAACACACACACACACACACACGTCAAGTCACCTTCATTTATACAGCGCTTTTAACAGTATGGGTTGTTTCAAAGCAGCTTTACAGAGATAATAGGAAATTACCGTTACAGATTGTTTAGGTTTCACAGCAGATCTAGAATAAAGTTATTGTCCAGATAAAGTTAGTTGTGATTGATTTACTTCCGTTGCGAAGATCATTAGTTATTAACTTAGCGCCCGCTAACACACACCGCTCTACAGAAAACCCTTAACTTGCTCCGCCCATCCGCATAAAACAGTGCCTGGTGTCTCGAGAATGCAAACCATGAAATATGTTCGAAGGTGCAAATGATTATCCGTCTTCTCTGCGCAAACCTCAAAAACGCAGCCGGCGCGCACGTGCGCATCACGTGTGGAATATATATGTGCGCAGGGGTGTAGTCCTTCACAAATCAACCCTCAACAAACTACTTGTCTGGCCTTAAATTTATAATACATACTTTTTTTGTCGCGTCTGCGTTGCCGCGCGAACCGGAATTATCCCGACAACGTTTTATCTGTACAGAGGTGAAGGGAAGAGACTTCACAGGGAGACACTAGTTACACTTCAGGACTGCGTTGTCGTCGCGTCCAGGCACTGGCCCTTCATCAGATCTGGAGTGTGTGTGTGTGTGTGTGTCCAGGCGCTGGTCCTTCATCAGATCGGGAGTGTGTGTGTGTGTGTGTGTCCAGGCGCTGGTCCTTCATCAGATCTGGAGTGTGTGTGTGTGTGTGTGTCCAGGCGCTAGTCCTTCATCAGATCTGGAGTGTGTGTGTGTGTGTGTGTGTGTCCAGGCGCTGGTCCTTCATCAGATCTGGAGGAGTGTGTGTGTGTGTGTGTCCAGGCAAAGCTCCTAGTCAGATCTGGATACGGCCTGGATCCGGTAGGCTGCGGGAAAACCTCGGGATAAACAAAGACACTAAAATTAGCGTAGATGCCATTCTTCTTATGATGATGTAGCGAGTACATCAGGATTTAAGGGAAGTGTTCCCAGTTCCGGCTGACCTAATCTATGCAGCCTAACATTGAATTATATAAGTCTATAATATATTATGTGTATGCTAGGTCAAAGAGATGTGTTTTTAGTCTAGCTTTGAACTGACAGAGTGTGTCTGCTTCCCGGATTTAGAAAGCTAAAATTGTTTTTTTTTTATTTATTAAACAGTGCTTTAATGAACAAATTGTGTCCTTGTCTTTAAATTACAATTACAAGTAAACATTTCGCTAGGATAAAAAAAATTATCTGCTAATGCTGTAAACTATATAGGACTTGCACATTACTATAACATTAAAGCTTAACAACAGAGCCTAGACTTTTAGCCTAAATTCAGCTGATATTTATTTTTTAGATATAATAATAATCAACACTCAAATAACAAATTGTATGAAAACATGTAAACTGCACATAAGGCAGTTTTTGCATTAACATGTTTTTACTCTAAATTGTTATTGAAATATAATAATTTACACAGTTGCTGTTATTTTCATGACAGATATTTTAAACATACATTCAATAATCAAGATATCATTAACAGGTTAAGTAAAATATAATATATAGTCTAATATAGTGCATTTATTTAGTGAAAGAGTTAGCGAACCAACAAGCTGTGGACAAAAAGCTTGTGAAAAACTAAGAGTTTTGACGTATTTCCGCTGTTGAAACACTGATTGAGTGATTACACGAGTTATGATGCCTTTCAGTAAGTCAAGTGAAGTCAAGTGTATTTATATAGCGCTTTTCACAATATAAATTGCATCAAAGCAGCTTCACAGTATCAATCAAATAACATAACAATGTTTGTTTCTTAGTGAAAAAACATCCACGTTTGGTAGGGCTGATCAATGGTATTAATGCTTGGTTAATTAATTTGAATATCCCCAACTGAGCAAGCCAAAGGCAACAGTGGCAAGGAACCGAAAAACTCCATCAAGTGACCCACTGGTGTCCTAAAACTCCATCAGGTGACCTACTGGTGTCCTAAAACTCCATCCGGTGACCTAATGGAGAGTAAAAAAAAACCTTGGGAGAACCCAGGCTCAGTCGGGGACCAGTTCTCCTCTGGCGTTTATGAACTTGAGGCCGGATTTACAGTAACTGTAATTTGATACAGAATTTTGTTTTATTTTATCACTTCGGGGTGGGTACGCGAACCGGAATCACAACGTTTTATCTGGAGAGTGGGAAAGGGATCCTCCATAGGGAGAGGCTAGTTGGCACTTCAGCACTGCGTTGTCATCGGGTCCAGGCAAAGCTCCTAGTCAGATCTGGATACGGCCTGGATCCGATAGGCTGCGGGAAAACCTTGGGATAAACAAAGACACTAAAATTAGCGTAGATGCCATTCTTCTTATGATGATGTAACAAGTACATCAGGATTTAAGGGAAGTGTTCCCAGTTCCGGCTGACCTAATCTATGCAGCCTAACATTGAATTATAGAAGTCTATAATATATTATGTGTATGCTAGGTCAAAGAGATGTGCTTTAATCTAGCTTTGAACTGACAGAGTGTGTCTGCTTCCCGGACAATGGTAGGAAGACTGTTCCAGAGTTTTGGTGCTAAATAGGAAAAGGATCTACCGCCAGCAGTCGATTTTGATATTCTAGGTATTATTAACTGGCCGGAATTTTGAGATTGCAATAGACGTGAAGGACTATAATGCGTTAAGAGCTCGCTCAAGTACTGCGGAGCTAAACCATTTAGTGCTTTGTAAGTAATCAACAATATTTAAAAATTTATACGATGTTTAATAGGGAGCCAATGCAGTGTTGACAGAACCGGGCTAATATGGTCATACTTCCTGGTTCTAGTAAGAACTCGAGCTGCTGGGTTTTGGACCAGCTGTAGTTTGTTTATTAAGCGTGCAGGGCAACCACCCAGTAGAGCATTACAATAATCTAGTCTTGATGTCATGAAAGCATGAACTAATTGTTCCGCATTTGTTAGAGCATATGTCGTAATTTAGATATATTTTTAAGATGGAAAAATGCGGTTTTACAGATACTAGACACGTGACTTTCAAATGAAAGATTGCTATCAAAGAGCACACCCAGGTTCCTAACCGACGACGAAGACTTAACAGAGCAGCCATCAAGTGTTAGACAGTATTCTAGGTTATTACGTGTGGAAGTTTTTTGTCCAATTATTAGAATCTCTGTTTTTTCATTGTTTAGTAGTAGGAAATTACTAGTCATCCAATTTTTTTATATCAGCAATGCATTCCGTTAATTTTGTGAATTGGTAAGTTTCGTTAGGTTTTGAAGAAATATACAGCTGAGTATCATCGGCATAACAGTGAAGGCTAATTCCATGTTTCCTAATGATATCTCCTAATGGTAGCATGTACAGAGTGAACAGCAGCGGTCCTAGTAC
The DNA here is from genome assembly GCA_030578275.1 of Meda fulgida. NCBI lineage: Eukaryota > Metazoa > Chordata > Actinopteri > Cypriniformes > Leuciscidae > Meda > Meda fulgida. Next base: position 42,243 of record CM060619.1, read on the forward strand.
TGAGCCTTGTGGTACGCCATACTGAACTTGTGATCGATAAGACATCTCTTCATTTACTGCTACAAACTGATAACGGTCAGATAAGTATGATTTAAACCACGCTAGTGCAATTCCACTAATGCCAACATAGTTTTCTAGTCTATTTAAAAGAATGTTGTGGTCAATTGTGTCAAATGCAGCACTAAGATCCAGTAACACTAATAGAGAGATACAACCACGATCGGATGATAAGAGCAAATCATTTGTAACTCTAATGAGAGCTGTCTCAGTGCTATGGTGCGGTCTAAATCCTGACTGAAAATCCTCGCAGATATCATTTCTTTCAAGAAAGGAACACAGTTGTGACGATACTGCTTTTTGTAATATCTTTGACAGAAAAGGCAGATTTGAGATCGGCCTGTAATTGACTAATTCTGAAGGATCAAGTTGCGTTTTTTTTAACAAGCGGTTTAATCATTTTTAAATCATTTGATTTTTGGTACGTATCCTAGAGACAAAGACGAATTAATGATATTAAGAAGAGGATCTATGATCTCTGGAAGCATCTCTTTCAATAGCTTAGTCGGTATAGGGTCTAACATACAAGTTGTCGATTTAGATGAATTCACGAGTTTGCAGAATTCTTCCTCTCCTATAGCAACAAATGAATCAAATTTTTCCTCAGGGAGACTACAATGCACTTCCTGATGCAATACTGTAGTAGACGGTTGCATAGTTATAATTTTCTCCCTGATATTATCGATCTTATAAGTGAAGAAGTTCATAAAGTCATTACTGCTGTGTTGCTTGGAAACTCCTGTGCTTGAAGCTTTCTTTTTCGTTAGTTTAGCCACGGTTTCAAATAAATAGCTAGGATTGTTTATTTTCTTCTAATAGGGTTGAAAAATAAGCAGATCTAGCAGCTTTTAAAGCCTCTCTGTAAGCAATCGAGCTCTCCTTCCATGAAACACGAAATACCTCTAGTTTTGTTTTCTTCCAGTTGCGCTCCATTTTTCTGGCTGCTCTCTTAAGGGCCTGGGTGTGCTCGTTGTACACACACTCTCACTCACTCTCTGTGTGTCCAGGAGCCGCTGAAGTCGGGCTGCAGTTCTCGCTGCTCCAGCTCTCGCTGCTCCAGCTCTCGTACGCAGGACTCTGAGAGCACGAGGCACGAGTCTGAGACGGAGGATGTTCTGTGGGAAGAGTTTCTTCACTGTGTCGAGTGTCGCTCGTCCTGCAGCAGCGAGACAGACGCCGACGGGGCTAACGCTAAGAAGGAGTTCAGAGACGACCCGTTCCATCAGGTGAACATGAGCTTCAGCAGAAACATTCACATACCAGTTTAGTATTAATTACTGCTGACAAATACAGAAGCCAGAGATGATTACATCAGAAACGTCATGGATTTAAAGGGATCGTTCTGTCATCATGTGCTCTTCCTCGTGTCGTTCAAACCCACGAGACGTTCATCTCCAGAGCAAATGAAGATGTTTTTAATGAATCTAAGATTTCTGTCCCTCCATTGAGAGTGTGTTCAGCCTAAACTCTGACGCTTCAGAAAGAGATGCTGAAATAAACCCTTTAATCAAAGGCTTTTGAAGAGACTCCGTCACTCTATATGATCAGCTGATTTACTTTAGGCTTTTACTCACTGATAAACACATACAGCATCAAACATGGTGAACGGAAGCTCAAACATGCTTGAGAATAAATTCAAAATAACTCACAATTTCATGCATAACCCTTTTAATTCAGCTCAAAATATCTTACATTGGGAGTCTTTGTCGACCTCTTGTGGAACATAATGTTAGGATCCTAGCTCAAGTAAAGGGAATATAATTTTAATAACTGAACATGAATATGATCAGGAATCGCATACACAGATTAAAATTACCCGTAATGGGGATACGTTGCCAATGTATCTGTGTGGATAACTAAATACAACGGATTATAATCAAATATCCAGACAGGTAGGCAAAATAGGCCATGAAAAATAACTTCCCTGTTCTATAAAGATACTATTTAAAGTATCAACAAATTGTAAAGCTAGTAGCTTAGCACAGACCGCCGTCGGTGTGTGAATGTGAGGCAATATGTAAAGCGCTTTGGTGGCCTTTGGGTCTGTGAAAGCACTATATAAATGCAGTCCATTTACCATTTACTTAGATCGAACATTTCAGGGACGTCGTAATATGAGCAGACAGAGTCGATAAATGAAATACTGGATTTAATTAAGGAAAACTACGTATACCGGTGAACTAAAGTTACACAGAATAAATGTATATATACAACAAAAATGAAGCAACAAACAATGAGAGAGAAAGCATAAAGAGAGAGAATGAGAGAGATCACAGAATGGCAAAATTACCTGGACAGTTAACCTTTGAGAGGCAACGAGGACAGCAGACCATACCCTAAATAGGGCAGGCAATCTTGGCAGCATTAGATTTCTATAGGAAATAAAATACTTTCAAATATAGCTCTCTTGTGTGGCTGAGAAGGCGTGTGTGTGTGTGTGTGCCGGTCCTTTGGAGCTCCTCTTCCGGAGCGAGCAGGTTTAAATGTCCTTTAAAGTTTGCCAGATGATTCCAGCTAAGTTATTTTCACTCGCAAGTAGAAATGAACAAAGGAGAATACAAAACGAAAACAAAACTAACTAAAAACTGAAAAAAACAAAGAAGAAATATAACTGAAGAGAAGACAAAAAGACGACAAAAGATGTCGAAGAATACAAACAATCCAGCACAAACTCCGGTCCTCGTCCTTAAAAGGGAGACCG
>CM060619.1:50000-102500 GCA_030578275.1 Meda fulgida
AGTGTGTGTGTCCAGCTGATGGAGAGTGTGTGTCCCACTGACGGAGTGTGTGTGAGTTCCGGCTGTACGGGCTGAGGATGAATCCTCTTTAGCGTGTCGCTGACGGAGTGTGTGTGAGTGTGTGTGTCCTGCTGATGGAGTGTGTGTGTCCCGCTGACAGAGTGTGTGTGTGTGTGTCCCACTGACTGTGTGTGTGTGTGCAGGAGCTGGACGCCCCATTCCGGCTGTACGGGCTGACGATGAATCCTTTGCTGTACAACATCACGCAGGTGGTGATCCTGTCGGCCGTGTCGGGGGTCATCAGTGACATGCTGGGCTTCAACCTGAAGGTGAGAGCGAGGTCAAGGTCTCGCTTCTGTGTGTGTGTGTGTGTGTTCATGTGTCTGTGGCATTCTCAGCGTGTGTGTTTTTCCTTCACAGCTGTGGAAGATCAAATCCTGACGCGCCTCGAGTGGTTCTGCAGCGAACACACACACACACTCTTCCTGACCGTGACCTCTCGACACTGGGTTACGAGTGCTTGTGCAATTCAGATATTTATTTACCCTTTCAGTGTTTGTTTTATTCTCCAGTATTTGTTTTAGCTGTTACAATTGTTTTAAGTATTATTTTAGCTCGGGATGTGACGTTCTCATAGGAGAGATGATCCAGCATTGCAGTTGTTTTCTAGTCTGATATTTAAGACAGTGGGTTACAGAAACCAAGAGCTAGAGACCCATCAGGTCAGGGTCAAGGGTCAGGGGTCAAGGGTGGTCATGAACAGATGAAACTGATACACACGTTTATATTTGATCTGTTTTTCAGCTTTGCTCTGTGTTTATATTCTCAGAAGTGTCAGTGAGCTGAAACGAACACTGATGCGTCTTCAGTAACACTTAAACGAGTGTGTGTGTGTGCGTGTCAGCAGTTAGGAAAGCCTCAAGATGTGCACTTTACAGCAGAAAATGTTACATGTTAGCGTTGTGTTTGTGTGGGACAGACGGTGTAACGACCAAAGTGTTTATTTGTGTGTTTTGCTGGAGATGAATGTATTCGAGACTCTTTGACTGACAATTACTCTGTTTCTTTGATGTTGTGAGTTTGTTTTGGTTTTGATCTGTATAGATCCATATTTCTGTTCATGGAGGGAAAATGTTCTGTTACAAAGAAACACTATTTGAGGAAATGGAAAAAACTGCTTTCTTTGCTTTTCAGAGAATCGCGTGTTTGTAGTGTGTGTACATGATTGTCAAACGTTACGTTTCTCAGTTTTCCACTGGTTGGTACGGCCAGACGTCACGAGACTCTGGCGTCACTTAATGTACAAATAAACCTCATGAAAACTCACCAGGTATGTGCTTTGATCCATGCTAACACACACCAACATAAAGAAACATGTAGAATTTATAAATTGAACTATTCATTTAAAAAAAAAAAAATTCACATTGTGCCTACAAACAATGTTGATATTGAAACAAATATAGTGAATGTAATGTCGGCTAACTCAATATATTATGTGCAGAAAGGTGGTTAAAATCACATTACATTCTAACATTGTGCTTTTGTTTTTATTTTTAGATTGTAATGTTACAAACTAATTATATTAGCCCGATTACCCCATTATAATGGTCACTTTCATAAACTTGTAGATTTAAAATTCCACATATGGCTCATTTTTTATATCAACAACAAATATTTTAACAATATGTATTTTAGTCAGAAATATTGCGCTACTGTTCTATTGTGCTCGTCTGTTTGGCGCTCGTTCATGGACGCTTGAATGTCAGCGCAGATTCGCTAGCAGAAGCTCGTCCTCCTGACAGTGAAATGCACACATTAGTTTGCTTGTGACATTCACAGAGCTTAACTACATCTCACAGGATATTCTCCATCTGAGGAAAGCATCTCAAACGCATTAAACAGCGCCAGTGTTTATCTGTCCGTCAGCAACAGTGTCTGTCAGAGCATCTGAACTATCTTACCAGTTATTGTGAAGCCCTTAGTACAATTTGTCCTAAATGACACGCTCATATTGTGTAGTTTCACTGCAGGAGCTCACACTGCGTCCTCCGCTATTCTTCAGATGTGCTCGTATCAAACTACTGTATTGATATAGATAGTATTGCCTCATTCCATGTCGTTTAAAAAAATATCGATATATCTTTCAAACTCGATATACCGCCCAGCCCTATACTGACTTCAGCCGGACTCGCGCCGGATCTCAGCCTCGGCTCTTGACGGATCGCAGCCTCCGCTCTTGACACTGCTCTACACATCACTTGAACACGGAATGGTAAAAAAGAAAAACTTTTTTAAATCATTAGTAAAATATTTTACTTAAAATTAGAATTGCAAAAAAACAGTAAACTGCTCAGAGAAATCTAGGGCAGAGTCATACAAAACACCCACGACTGTCAATGTTTACAAAAACGTTCATATTGTTTACAAATTGATGAGAAAAAAAAACCTTCTAAATCCATTAATGAAATGTGAACAATAATTAGTTTGAAGTTTTCTAATGATTGCAGATGTAATGGTTTGTCCTAAAAAGTGTTTTTAAAAATATTTTTTTACTTTTGCAAAGGGAATCCGTGTTAAATCGTACCTTACTCCATAAGACACTCTCAGTAAAGACAACAACAAAAGACTATTTATGGAGCAAACCCAAGAGGATTTTACATCACACCGTGTAGATGCAGAGAACACTGCGGTTACATTATTAATAATCCCGACTTGAGGAAACTTCAAGCACTTGTGCTCTTTATTGCTTATCATTTTGATTTTATTTTTATTACTGACTGTTTTCTTGTCTTTTCTCAAGTAACATTTTTATTGAAAAATGTTAAGACTAGTGCCATTGAATAAAATTATTTAATTATTAAATCCTATCAATATTGAACTTTTATATAGTTAAAATAGTCAAAGGGGTGTGTTCATTAGTCCATTAGATCTGGCAATAATTAGTCACAATTAATTCAATTTTGTTTAGAAAATAAAACATCACACAGGATGATAAATCAGAATCACTAACTACTGACTTTCCTCACGCAGGGAATAACTAACTCCCAGAACAATTTCACTTTGAGGGTTTTAATAAACGAGGGAATTTCACTCCCAATCCTCTCCGGGTCAAAATGACCCGAGCAGTGAGACCGTTCTCAAAGCCAGCCCTGCAGAGATACAGTCTGCTATTCTGAACACACGGGCAGGGGGTCAGGGGTCATGTGCGGGGTCACAGGCAGTGGGTCAGGGGTCATGTGCGGGGTCTCGGGGGTCACAGGCAGTGGGTCGGGGGTCACAGGCAGTGGGTCAGGGGTCATGTGCGGGGTCACAGGCAGTGGGTCAGGAGTCATGTGTGGGGTCTCGGGGGTCACAGGCAGTGGGTCAGGGGTCATGTGCGGGGTCACAGGCAGTGGGTCAGGGGTCATGTGCGGGGTCTCGGGGGTCACAGGCAGTGGGTCAGGGGTTATGTGCGGGGTCGCAGGCAGTGGGTCAGGGGTCATGTGCGGGGTCTCGGGGGTCACAGGCAGTGGGTCAGGGGTCATGTGCGGGGTCACAGGCAGTGGGTCAGGGGTCATGTGCGGGGTCTCGAGGGTCACAGGCAGTGGGTCAGGGGTCTCAGGGGGTCAGGTGCGGGGTCACAGGCAGTGGGTCAGTGGTCTCAGGGGTCACAGGCAGTCGTTAAGGGGTCATGTGCGGGGCCACAGGAAGTGGGTCGGGGGTCACAGGCAGTGGGTCAGGGGTTATGTGCGGGGTCGCAGGCAGTGGGTCAGGGGTCATGTGCGGGGTCTCAGGGGTCACAGGCAGTGGGTCAGGGGTCTCAGGGGGTCAGGTGCGGGGTCACAGGCAGTGGGTCAGGGGTCTCAGGGGGTCAGGTGCGGGGTCACAGGCAGTGGGTCAATGGTCTCAGGCAGTGGTTAAGCGGTCATGTGCGGGGCCACAGGCAGTGGGTCAGGGGTCAGGTGCGGGGTGTCAGGGGTAATGTGCGGTGTCTCAGGAGGTAGTGGGTCAGGGATCAGGCGCGGTGTTTCAGGGGTCACGTGCGGGGGGTCAGGCGCGAGTCGCGGTGTCTCATGGGTCAGGGGTCATGTGCGGTGTCTCAGAGGTCAGGGGTCACGTGCGATATGTCTCAGGGATCAGGCCAGGCTCTCGCTCTCCGGGCTGGCCTCAGACAAGCTGGAACGTTGTTGGCTGAAGTCGATGAAGATTCCCTCGGTGTCGGAGTCCACAGACTCTGGGAGCTGATCCACCACGGTCTCGGGACTGGAGGAGGAGGCCCGGTCCGGCTCGCCACTGGAGCAGAGCTCGGGCATTATGGTAGAATCCTCACAGACGTTCATGATCGGGCTGGGCGGCGCCTCAGTGAACACGGGCTCCTCCTCGAACGAGGTCATCCGACACACGGAGTGGCGCCGCACCCCGCCGGGCTCGGGCTCGTGCTCGTGCTCGCTCACCGGCGTCAGCATCGGGACGTTGTAGCTTTTGGACCGAACAACGAGGCTCTTCAGCGGCGAGTCTGCGCGTGGCCAGCGCCTCAAGAGCCGCTTCTCTGAGGACGACACACACCTGATCACACACACACTCATACAGATGAAGGGGTTCTCACCGCAGTGACCAGCTCTTAAAGGGATCGCTGACCTAAACACACAAGTTCTCATCATTTGCTCTTCCTCGTGTCGTTCAAACCCACGAGACGTTCATCTCCAGAACAAATGAAAATGTTTTTAATGAATCTGAGATTTCTGTCCCTCCATTGAGAGTGTGTTCAGCCTAAACTCTGACGCTTCAGAAAGAGATGCTGAAATAAACCCTTTAATCAAAGGCTTTTGAAGAGACTCCGTCACTCTATATGATCAGCTGATTTACTTTAGGCTTTTACTCACTGATAAACACTGATCAACATACAAAGAACACATCAGATACGGCAAATGAAGCTCGAGTATGTGAATAAAAGCCTAAATCTGTTCATTATTAAAAATATCTTTGTGTTTCGAAGATGAATGAAAGTCGTGTTTATTTATAAAGCACAATTAAAACAACTTAATGTTGACCATTGTGCTTTACAATCACACAATAAAAGTACACAAATAAAATGTACTCTCAGACAAACAATGACTAACAACATCTGTTAAAGGAACACGCCGACTTTTTGGAACTTTAGCTTATTTAACTCTGCAGGATACGGTGAATAAGTCCACACTAGAGGTGTCCCCGCCTGAGGATTTCCATAGTCGAATAATGGTTGAATCGTGTGTGTGGGGGGTTGGGGAGAGGGCGAGGCTTTAACATTTTAATGCCGCGATGTACAGAATATCACACAAAGATATAGAAGAAAATGTATAAAAACATTTCGGAGCAATAAAACTAAGAAATAACTGCAGAAAGGCCACAATGCAGACAGGATTTGCATTTCACATGCAAATCAAATTAAATCGGCTAAATTGCCTGAGTGCAGCATCGATGCACCGAAAAATAATCAATTAATTTACAGAGTTAAATTAGAACAGAATATACCTTTCTAATAAGTTAAATTACAAAACAAAATAGGTCTGAATCAAGTCACAAGATGCAGAACAAATGTGTGAAAAGTGCCTAAAGTGCAGGGGAACATATATTCAAAACAAGCCACAAATAGTTAATTTAGATAACCCTGAGTGATCAATGAATAAAATAATAAAATAAAAATAAAGAAATGATTAAAATAACAAAACAGAAGACCGTGGTGAGTGGTAGAGAGTTCCTCAGTGTTGCGCCAGAGAATGTGTAATACGGGAACTTCCACTCAGTAAACTTCCGGCTTCTGAACTGGTTGCAGTTCCACTCTGGCTCCACATGAGGGCGCTCACGGGACGAGTGTAGTTCCACTCTGGCTCCACACGAGGGCGCTCACAGGACGAGTGCAGTTCCACTCTGGCTCCACACGAGTGTGCTCACAGGACGAGTGCAGTTCCACTCTGGCTCCACACGAGGGCGCTCACAGGACGAGTGCAGTTCCACTCTGGCTCCACACGAGGGCGCTCACAGGACGAGTGCAGTTCCACTCTGGCTCCACACGAGGGCGCTCACAGGACGAGTGCAGTTCCGCTCTGGCTCCACACGAGGGCGCTCACAGGACGAGTGCAGTTCCGCTCTGGCTCCACACGAGGGCGCTCACAGGACGAGTGCAGTTCCACTCTGGCTCCACACGAGGGCGCTCACAGGACGAGTGCAGTTCCGCTCTGGCTCCACACGAGGGCGCTCACAGGACGAGTGCAGTTCCACTCTGGCTCCACACGAGGGCGCTCACAGGACGAGTGCAGTTCCACTCTGGCTCCACACGAGGGCGCTCACAGGGCAAGAGCAGAATGAATGGAGGTCTATGGAGCTACACCCCTCATTCCACTTTTCTCAGGATATCATTTTTTGTCTAGTAATTTGAATGTATTAGAAAGGAGATGCAAAGAAATTATACATTGCTGGGTGTTAGATTTTTAAGAGTGACTTATTTGCTTTAAAAAGTCTTTTAAAATGTCAATGACGTCATACACATCGTACGACCAGAGATACGCTTAACGGCAATCCTTCAGTCACTGGTACCTTCACCTCGGCACTTTCTTTTCTCTCAAGGCATCGACAGCACACCGGACACAGTAAACACACCTGTAGAAGAGTTGTCCGCCTTAACATTCAGGCTCTCTGTAGACGGGCTCTGGTTGCGCTAATCACTCCGCCCAAGTAGCAGTGCTTCGCCTTCTGAGAATATAGTTCCCAGTATGTATACGGTCATGTGACCTTGTTATGTGGGTTAGGGCTAGGCTAGCGGTGTGTGCGTCAGACAGATACAGCAAGCACGGAGATGAGAAGGGTGTGTGTGGACTTATCTAACTCTGAGTGATACGGGGAATATGATAAAGTCGGCGTGTTCCTTTAAAAGCCTCTTGCCAATTAGCCTTCTGAACCTAATGCTAATGTAACTTCAGGATTCGTTTAAAAGACCCTACAGAGACGAGTTTGTGTTCGTAACGACATGATGGAGAGTAAATGACTGACTTTTAATTTTTGGGTGAACGATCTCTTTTATTGAACCATTTGTTTCATGGTTCTTTATAGTGATTTTGTTTCTCGCACTGTTTGTGGAATGGAAAGGATCGATGGATGTTTAATATTCTTATAGGAATAATCAATGCTAATCAAGAACACTGTGTGTGTGGGGGAAAATGAGGAGAAAGCGCTCACCCAACACACACGAAGACTGCATGATGGAGCCGTCGCTGGAGAAAAGCCCGTGAGTTCCCAGATACGGCGAAACCACCATCTGGACCAGCGACTCCAGCTTCAGGTAATCCCCACACACACCTTTAGCCTCGTGCACACCCTGACAAACACACACACACAAACCTTTAGCCTTGTGCACACCCTGACACACACACACACCTTTAGCCTCGTGAACACCCTGACACACACACACCTTTAGCCTCGTGCACACCCTGACACACACACCTTTAGCCTCGTGAACACTCTGACACACACACACACTCTGACACACCTTTAGCCTCGTGCACACCCTGACACACACACACCCTGAAACACACACACACCCTGACACACCTTTAGCCTCGTGCACACCCTGACACACACACACACCCTGACACACCTTTAGCCTCGTGAACACCCTTACACACACACACTCATTTAGCCTTGTGCACACCCTGACACACACACACACACACACCTTTAGCTTCGTGCACACCCAGACACACACACTCACTTTTAGCCTCGTGCACACCGACACACACACACCTTTAGCCTCGTGAACACCCTGACACACACACACCCTGACACACCTTTAGCCTCGTGCACACCCTGACACAAACACACCCTGACACACACACACACCCTGACACACACACACACCCTGACACAGCTTTAGCCTCGTGCACACCCTGACACACACACACACCCTGACACACACACACACCTTTAGCCTCGTGCACACCCTGACACATACACACCCTGACACACCTTTAGCCTCGTGCACACCCTGACACATACACACCCTGACACACACACAAACCTTTAGCCTCGTGCACACCCTGACACACACACACACCCTGACACACCTTTAGCCTCGTGCACACCCTGACACACACACACACACACACACCTTTAGCCTCGTGCACACCCTGACACACACACACACTTTAGCCTAGTGCACACCCTGACACACACACACACACCTTTAGCTTCGTGCACACCCTGACACACACACACCTTTAGCCTCGTGCACACCCTGACACACACACCTTGAGCCTCGTGCACACCCTGACACACACACCTTTAGCCTTGTGAACACCCTGACACACACACAGACAGACACACACACAGACACCCTGACACACCTTTAGCCTCGTGCACACCCTGACACACACCCTGACACACACACAGACACCCTGACACACCTTTAGCCTCGTGCACACCCTGACACACACCCTGACACACACACAGACAGACACACACACAGACACCCTGACACACCTTTAGCCTCGTGCACACCCTGACACACACACACACATCTTTAGCCTCGTGCACACCGTGACACACACACACACCTTTAGCCTTGTGAACACCGACACACACACACCTTTAACCTCGTGCACACCCTGACACACACACACACACACACCTTTAGCCTCGTGCACACCCTGACACACCTTTAGCCTCGTGCACACCCTGACACACACACACACCTTTAGCCTTGTGAACACCCTGACACACACACAGACAGACACACACACAGACAGACACACACACAGACACCCTGACACACCTTTAGCCTCGTGCACACCCTGACACACACACATACCTTTAGCCTTGTGAACACCCTGACACACACACATACCTTTAGCCTTGTGAACACCCTGACACACACACACACACACCTTTAGCCTTGTGAACACCCTGACACACACATACACCTTTAACCTTGTGAACACCCTGTCACACACCCTGACACACACACACACCTTTAGCCTCGTGCACACCGACACACACACACACACCTTTAGCCTTGTGAACACCCTGACACACACACACCTTTAACCTTGTGAACACCCTGACACACACTCACACACACACCTTTAGCCTTGTGAACACCCTGACACACACACACAGACACCCTGACACACCTTTAGCCTCGTGCACACCGTGACACTCACACACACACACACACACACACACACACACACACACACCTTTAGCCTTGTGAACACCCTGACACACACACACCTTTAGCCTTGTGAACACCCTGACACACACACCTTTAACCTTGTGCACACCCTGACACACACACACACACACCTGCAGGATGAGCAGCATCTGGATGATGGAGGGAGGCACACACACACACACACACCTGCAGGATGAGCAGCATCTGGATGATGGAGGAAGGCACACACACACACACACACCTGCAGGATGAGCAGCATCTGGATGATGGAGGGAGGCACACACACACACACACACACCTGCAGGATGAGCAGCATCTGGATGATGGAGGGAGGCACACACACACACACACCTGCAGGATGAGCAGCATCTGGATGATGGAGGGAGGCACACACACACACAAACACACACACACCTGCAGGATGAGCAGCATCTGGATGATGGAGGGAGGCACACACACACACACACCTGCAGGATGAGCAGCATCTGGATGATGGAGGGAGGCACACGAGCGCGTTGTCGACTCAGAGCTTCTTCCAGCTTCGTGTTCAGAGTGATGATGTTCCTGAAATGCAGCAGGGCCAGCTGACGGACCGACGGCTCCTTCCCCTACACACACACACACACACACTCTTTCACAAGAGTCTCTGATATACCAACAGTTCATCCATACAAACAATCACACATGCTGTTCAGTAGTTCAGTGTAATGGACCCGTGTGTGTGTGTGTGTGTGTGTGTGTGTGTGTGTGTGTGTGTGTGTGTGTGTGTGTGTGTGTGTGTGTGTGTGTGAAGCACCTGTACGGGGTGGAAGATGGCCTGCAGTGTGGACAGAACATCACAGAAGAAGAAGTCCCACGTTTCTGCCAGAGAATCCAGCAGCTTCTGACCTACACACACACACACGCACGCCATTGTTTAATGGTTTTTATACTGAGCTAATGACATTTTCTATTCACTAACTTTAAACCTACCCATCACAGAAAACTTTTTGCATTTTAATGAAAATCACTTAGTGTGTTTATTTTGTGCTTTGAATCATAAGGACATTAGCACGTCTCTGTCATGTAGGGTGTGTGTCCTGTAACCTGAATACACACTACAATATCAGCAGTTTGGGTCTTTAAAATAAAAGTCAAACTAGTGAACACACTCATTCACTCAGACTCACTCACTCAGATTAGGGCTGCACAATCAATCGCAATTTACACACACAGTCTGCGATTATCTTTTATGTGCAGCTTGTCAGTGAAGCACGGCTCAGTAAACGCTGCTCACTCTGAAAGCACTGAGTTCGAGTCGCTTATAACATTCATTTGAAAAAGCAACACGTCAGACATCTTTCCAGACATGAGACGCATTTATGAACCTCTTGTCCAACAAAAGACAACATTTAATAACACGCTTTTACTCCAAACTCACTTCATCAGGACAGCTGAGCTCCACCTTCTGTGAGATGATGCGCTTCTGACACAGAATAAGGCAGTCGTGTGTTTATTACTCATGTTTAATCTAAGCGTTTCAATCTTCTGTTTATTCAGATACAGCGATAAGGGTTTCCTGGAATGATGCGTTATTGTACTTCTGCGGCGGGGCTTATTTATCGTGTCTGCTCGAGAGCGCCCTCTGGCTTTCAGATGGAGCAGCTTTCACTACCGTCAGCCGCTGCACTGACAAGCTGCACATTAAATATCACAGCCTTTGCCAAATCGCGTGCGGTTTTACTGCGATTAATCGTGCAGCCCTACACTCAGATGGACACTCACACTCAGAAACACACCCTCTCACACACACACACAGTGCTCCAAACCCAAATATGTTCTGATGTCGGAATCTCATTCATTGGATCTTAAAATATAAAATCATCTTACCTTCATAAAAGCGAATTTTCTCTCGAAGAATCACCATTCCCTTCGTCAGCAGCTGATTCTGTGACGCAATCACACTCAGTTCACATACTGGTCAGACTAAGTACAGGCTAGTTAGTACAGGCTAGTTAGTACAGGCACAGGCTAGTTAGTAAGGGTTTTAAAAATAGTTTGATCACCTGCAGATACTCTGTGAAGAAGGAGCCCAACTCAGTCTTCAGGAGCTGCCTAGACACACACACCTGTCACGTTATTGCCCCTTGTGACGCGTGTAACCGTGTCTAGTGAAGGCAACTGTCTATTGCTTTGGCAATATTGTGTTATTTCACACAGTCGTGCCAATAAAACTCCTGGTCTCTCACCTGACGCCTTCATTCAGTGCGTGGAGCTCGTTCTCCCCCAGATCCCTCCGCTGGAACACGGAGATCACGGCATTGTGGATGCTGTCACACACACACACGTTACATGTGTCCGTGATGTTTCAGGCTGGATGAACATGTAAACCGCAATGCACATTAAATGTTTTGTGTAATGAATTGATGAAAATAGATTAATGAAGATGAAGATCTCACTGAAGGCCCCAAACACGTGACGTCATTTCAAACAAAATCAGGCCAAAACAAAGTTAATTTAGAGTTCCAAACTGCCATTGGTCCATTTCGATGCTGTATTATGTGGGCGTGGCTCTGAGGCTCCGCCCTCGTCGAGGTGTAACTCAGACGCGAGTGACACATGAACACAGAGCTCTATAGAGGACACTGAAGCTGTCACGACTGAGAGCCACACTGACACGTTTACATGTCCTATTACGCTGTTCTAAAGCTATCCTACAGGCTTACATGCATCACAGCTCAAAAAACACTTTCATTTTCTCATAATATCCATCGCACATCAATACATTTTTCAATGATTCTCAAACGACTTGACGGATGAATCAGTCTCTCTAAATCCCTCCTTTCCGTGAGCTGCTCTGCTCTGATTGGCCAGACGCTCAGTCTGTTGTGATTGGTCTACTCTGCTCTGAAACGCGAGTTAATTTACACAATATAAACTTACAAAATATAAAAAATTACGTATTTTGAACACCCGGTAGAAAATATATACATTAATAATTATCATACTTACAGGATGTGATTCTGAGAGTGAATTGACCCGTATTTCTCGAGCAAGAGTTTATCGAATCCTGCGTTGAATTCCGTGATTAGAGAAGCAGTCGTCAGTAAAGTGACGTTTGAGGGCGTCAAGTTGTTTACGGGCCGACAACAATATAGACAATTATGCAAGTATCTTTCCCAGTGACGTAGAGCCGTAACGCAGTGTGTGTGAGAGAGTGTGAGTGTGTGTGTGAGAGAATGTGAGTGTGAGCGTCACTAACCTTTCCCAGTGACGTAGAGCCGTAACGCAGTGTGTGTGTGAGTGAGTGAGTGAGTGAGTGAGTGTGTGAATGTGTGTGTGTGTGTGTGTGTGAGTGAGTGTGTGTGTGTGTGTGTGTGTGTGTGTGTGAGTGAGTGAGTGTGTGTCACTAACCTTTCCCAGTGACGTAGAGCCGTAACGCAGTGTGTGTGTGTGTGTGAGTGAGTGTGTGAGTGAGTGAGTGAGTGAGTGAGTGAGTGTGTGTGTGTGTGTGTGTGTGAGTGAGTGAGTGAGTGAGTGTGTGTGTGTGTGTGTGTGTGTGTGTGTGAGTGTGTGTGTGAGTGAGTGAGTGAGTGTGTGTGTGTGTGTGTGTGTGAGTGAGTGAGTGAGTGTGTGTCACTAACCTTTCCCAGTGACGTAGAGCCGTAACGCAGTGTGAGTGTGTGTGTGAGTGTGTGTGTGAGTGAGTGAGTGAGTGAGTGTGTGTGTGTGTGTGTGTGTGTGTGTGTGAGTGAGTGTGTGTGTGTGTGTGTGTGTGAGTGTGTGTGTGAGTGAGTGAGTGAGTGAGTGAGTGTGTGTGTGTGTGTGAGTGAGTGAGTGAGTGAGTGTGTGTCACTAACCTTTGCCAGTGACGTAGAGCCGTAACGCAGTGTGTGTGTGTGTGTGTGTGTGTGTGTGTGTGTGTGTGTCACTAACCCTTGCCAGTGACGTAGAGCCGTAACGCAGTGTGTGTGTGTGTGTGTGTGTGTGTGTGTGTGTGTCACTAACCTTTGCCAGTGACGTAGAGCCGTAACGCAGTGCGATTCGAAACACAAGCGACTCGTTTAAGCGGTTCAGAGTCGATTCTTTCTTTTGGGAGACAATAACTTTATTTATTGTGTACTTTCAACTTTACAACTTTGCAAAATGTTTGCATTCACAAACGGCTATATTACACACTGCATGAAAGGGAATATTCGAAATATTCCATATTAGTGCACTTTAATTCTGTAAAGCCGCTGGTTTAAAGCAATCTATTGTATAAAGTATAAATAAACGTGACTAGAGAGTCTGAGTCTCAGAGCTAGTGCAAACACAGCACTAATCAGATGCTTCCTGAACTGCTGTTTACTGACATTGTTGTTGTTGTTGTTGTTGTTGTTGTTGTTTTTGAAAGGAAAGTGCGAGGCACATATTTACATATTCATCTCAAAGTGGGCGGAGTCGGGATGTTTGCTGACAGCATCACTGCAGCATTAAACAGCTTTACCTCTAAGTGAAGAACAGAGTAGAACTTCTCTGTGAGTGTGTGAGGGCCTTCAGAGACAAAATGCTCCATCAGCTGAACGTGACACACACACACAGCATCAGTGATATCAAACAATCATTGTTCTCCAGCCACTAGTGTGTGTACGAAGAGAAACAGAGGATTCTCTTCACACACAAACTATAAGGACTGATTTGTGTCCTTTACACACATCATGTGAGATACACACACACAACAAACAAACAAACAGAGGAAACTGGTTTTGTAGGAATTTCTCCTCAAAAGATGAGAACAAATGAGCTTTTATACAGTGTGTGTGTGTAACATCGACATGAAGCTGTTTGTCTGCTCACTCTCTCAAACACACACACCGCAGTGAAGGATGTTAATGTAATGTTCTACCTTCTTAACTAGGCCTACAGTTTGGTTTCAAATTTGGTTACAAAAATGAACAAAACCTCTTTTTGTGGACATTGTCATTTCTAAAAATGATAATATATGTCAAGTATGTATTTAGTCCTTCATTTATTCCTTTTTAAAACTTAACCCTAAAAATGGGCCAGTTTGGTTTAGATTAGACTACAGAATTTATAACTAGCTGACTATGTAAAATCAACAACTGCACTGCGCTAACATTTACATAGCCAAGAAAATGTGATGCATATATGTGTCTGTGATTGTGTGTTTGTGTGTGTGTTTCTGTGAGTGTGTGTGTTTCTGTGAGTGTGTCTGTGAGTGTATGAGTGTGTCTGTGAGTGTATGAGTGTAAGTGTGTGAGTGTGAGTGTGTGTGTTTCTGTGAGTGTGTCTGTGAGTGTAAGTGTGTGAGTGTGAGTGTGAGTGTGTACCTGATCCAGGTGGTGTTGTTTCCCGCTCGCTGCTGCTGGTTGTTCCTGTCATCCAGCGCTGATCTCTCTGAACGACCCAAATCACTCAGACTCGGAGAACTCATCAACTTCAGCCCGTGAAGAGTCCTCATCATCACACACACACATACACACACAAACACACACGCACACCAGTCAGAATAATACAGGAGTGAAAGTGCGTGTGTGTCGCCTGTCTCTATTGTCTGTCTCTGTCAGTGGTTAGAGGGAGGGACTCAGTGAGACAATGTGCACGAATCAACCACTTCCCTACTGACACACACACGCGCATGCACAACTGCAATCAAATCAAAGAGTAAAACAGTTATAGAAGTTTAGGTTTACTGTAAAGCACATGTACTGAACTAAATTTTTATTTTACAAAATAATTTGCACTTTAGAAATAAGCCACATATGCCTAAACAAGTTATGTTGTAAATTTAAAGTTGATGAGAAATTGAAGTTCCTGTTTTGCGCTTTACCAAAAACAGCCACTGGGTGACACACACACACACACACGCACAGCCTTGAGTCTCAGACATTTACGGCAGTATGAGATTTGTCAAGATAAGAAAAATATTTGATTATAAAATAGTGCAGAAAAAAGCTTTCGAATGATACCTAATTTAAGATGATTACTAAAATATGTGAAAGGAATACATCAATAAGAAATGTGCACAGTTAACAGGTTAAGAAAACATTATCTTCATTATTTCTTACTTTCTTACTTTATTTCATTTTTTTTAATAAGGACGTCCCAAAAGGAGATTTTGTCAGGTTTAAATTCACTGCCAACTGTAAATTTGTCCCCAAAATCTGTTGAACACACACCCGACGGATGAACACACACCCGACGGAAGAACACACACCCGACAGAAGAACACACACCCGACTGATGAACACACACCCGACGGATGAACACACACCCGACGGATGAACACACACCCGACTGATGAACACACACCCGACTGATGAACTCACACCCGACTATTGAACACACACCCGACTGATGAACACACACCCGACGGATGAACACACACCCACACCCGACGGATGAACACACACCCGACGGATGAACACACACCCGACTGATGAACACACCCGACGGATGAACACACACCCGACGGATGAACACACACCCACCCCCGACGGATGAACACACACCCACACCCGACGGATGAACACACACCCGACTGATGAACACACACCCGACGGATGAACACACACCCACACCCGACGGATGAACACACCCGACGGATGAACACACACCCACCCCCGACGGATGAACACACACCCACACCCGACGGATGAACACACACACGACTGATGAACTCACACCTGACGGATGAACACACACCCGACGGATGAACACACACACGACTGATGAACTCACACCCGACTATTGAACACACACCCGACTGATGAACACACACCCGACGGATGAACACACACCCGACGGATGAACACACACCCGACTGATGAACTCACACCCGACTATTGAACACACACCCGACTGATGAACACACACCCGACGGATGAACACACACCCGACTGATGAACACACAGCCGACTGATGAACACACAGCCGACGGATGAACACACACCCGACTAATGAACACACACCCGACTGATGAACACACACCCGACGGAAGAACACACAACCGACTGATGAACACACACCCGACTGATGAACACACACCCGACTGATGAACACACACCCGACGGATGAAAACACACCCGACGGATGAACACACACCCGACGGATGAACACACACCCGACGGATGAACACACACCCGACTGATGAACACACACCCGACGGAAGAACACACACTCGACGGAAGAACACACACTCGACGGAAGAACACACACCCGACGGATGAACACACACCCGACTGATGAACACACACCCGACTGAAGAACACACCCGACTGATGAACACACGCCCGGCTGATGAACACACACCCGACGGATGAACACACACCCGACTGATGAACACACACCCGACAAATGAAGACACACCCGACGGATGAACACACACCCGACGGATGATTACACACCCGACGGAAGAACACACACCCGACTGATGAACACACACCCGACTGATGAACACACACCCGACTGATGAACACACACCTGAATGATGAACACACACCCGACGGATGAACACACACCCGACTGAAGAACACACCCGACTGATGAACACACACCCGGCTGATGAACACACACTCGACGGATGAACACACACCTGAATGATGAACACACACCCGACTGATGAACACACACCCGACTGATGAACACACACCCGACGGATGAACACACACGACTGAAGAACACACACCCGACGGATGACCACACACCCGACTGATGAACACACACCCGACGGATGAACACACACCCGACTGATGAACACACACCCAACGGATGAACACACACCCGACGGATGAACACACACCCGACTGATGAACACACACCCGACTGAAGAACACACACCCGACGGATGAACACACACCCGACTGATGAACACACACCCGACTGATGAACACACACCTGACTGAAGTGTTGACCCCTGACAGTGACCCCTGGTGTGTACAAACACACACACTAGTGTGTGAAGATGAACTAAATCTACAGATGAATGTGACACACACACACAGTCAGACGTTCAAAGTCACATGACACACAACAGATCAATCAGCTTCAGATATTGATTACACTGATTTGATTTTATCCCGTGAGAAAGAGAAAGAGTGTCATGATACTACAGACATAAACATGGAGATCATTGAGACCAATATCACACACACACAGTCTCTACTCACTCCAGTAAGTGCACAGGCACATAATAGTCCCACTCCATGGCCAGTTGAGCTTCACTGTAACTCATGAGCGGCTCGAACTCTCTGACTCTCGTCAGCGGCTGATCATGGAAGTGAAAGAGAGAGAGGAACACACACAGCTTCCTGTAAGTGAGTGTGTGTGTGTGTGTGTGTGTGTGTGTGTGTGTGTGTGTGTGTGTGTGAATGAGTGAGCGATAGTGTGTGTGTGAATGAGTGACTGAGTTAGCGAGAGAGTGTGTGTGTGTGTGTGTGTGTGAGTGAATGACTGACTGAGTGAGTGAGCGTTGTGTGTGTGTGAATGAGTGACTGAGTGAGTGAGCGTTGTGTGTGTGAGTGTGTGTGAGTGTGTGTGTGTGTGTGTGTGTGTGTGTGTGTGTGAATGAGTCACTTAGTGTGTGAATGAGCGAGCGAGAGAGTGTGTGTGTGTGTTTTTTACTGAACAAACAAATCAACACCAATAAGGAAGGAACATGGAGAACTGAAAGAGGAGCATGGACTGACAGGGACACACCCGAGCTGACGAGATCAGATACACCTGGGAAACTACAAACTGACTACAAAAAGGCACATGGGACAGAAAACAGGAAATATAACAGCTGGAGGTCCTCCCATGGCGCAGCGTAAAGGCCAGTACGAGGTCACGGCAGGATAAGGAGGCCCTTGAATGCTTGGATAAACAGACGGTGCGGGTGGATGTTGATGGTGTCCATCGCTATGCTACTCCTCTCCTCCGCATTAAGAACTTCCCTCAGCTCTGCACACCAAAGGAGGCAGTACTTCCTCAGCTTTGAAATACGGAAAGGCGGCTGTCGAAGAACCCGGAGGCGGCCCAAGTCTACAACGCAGAGATTCAGAGACTTGAACAGGCCGGCTATGTGGCGAAACTAACCCATGGCACAGAGAACACCTCAAGCAGCTGGTACATCCCTCACCACCTTGTCGAGCATAATGGCAAGCACAGAGTGGTTTTTAATTGCTCTTTCCAGTATAGCACCACCGACTTGAACAAACTCTTGCTCCCTGGTCCAACGCTTGGTTCACCTCTCCTTTCAGTTCTCTTGCGCTTCAGAGAACATTGTGTGGCCTTCAGCAGTGACATACAGGGGATGTTTCACCAAGTCAGGCTCCTTCCGGAGGATGAGCCTCTTCTCCGCTTCCTATGGAGGGAGCTCAAGCGTGATGAACAACCCACAGTCTACCAGTGGAGGGTGCTTCCCTTCGGCACTACCTGTAGCCCCTGCTGTGCTACATACGCCCTACAGAAGCACGTCACTGACCATACTCAGTCAGCTGATGCAGTGAGAGACTCCGTGTTAAGACATTTCTACGTGGATAACTGTCTTCAGAGTGTGCCTACAGTTGAAGATGCCAAGCCCATCATCGACAAGCTGCAGACTCTCCTTGCCGAGGGAGGCTTTGAGTTACGCCAGTGGGCCAGCACCCACCCAGACACCATCCGTCACCTCCCTGCTGAGGCGAGATCGGCTAGTGCTGAAAAGTGGATCGCCCAAGGTCACCCAGGTCAAGAAGAATCAGCCCTGGGCCTGCAGTGGGACTGTCAAGAAGACACCCTATCCTTCAAGTGTCGAGAGGCTGTAGTCACTGAAGAAGTTGTCACTATGCGCTCCATATACAAGGTGGTGGCAAGCCAATATGACCCCCTTGGCTTTCTAGTACCTTACACCACCAGGGCCAAAGTGGTCATCCAACACCTGTGGGACAAGAAGCGGGACTGGGATGACCCTGCTCTGCCAGATCACTTGTTAGCCGCATGGAGAGAGTGGGAGGATGAGTTACCTCAACTACAGAGCATAGCACTTCCGAGGTGTTACACCAGTCGTGAGTTAGACTCTCCTACCTGCGAACGTGAGATCCACGTGTTCTGTGATGCCTCAGAGCGAGCCTATGGCTCTGTGGCATACTTCCGAACCGAGAATCCACATGGAGTCATCCAAGTAGCTTGCGTCACTGCAAGATCCAGAGATGCTCCAAGAAAGCAGCAGTCAATCCCTCGCTTGGAGTTATGTGCTGCCCTGACCGGAGCACAAATGGCTCGGATCCTTAAATCCGAACTCACACTGCCCATTCAGCGGGTGGTGCTTTGGTCGGACTCTACTACCGTGCTCCAGTGGCTGCAGTCGGAGTCATGCCGATTCAAAGTGTTTGTCGGCACACGTGTCGCAGAAATTCAAGATCTCACCGAGGGCGACACATGGCGGTACGTGAACTCTGCACAGAACCCGGCCGACGACATAACGCGTGGTAAACCTCTCAACACATTGACACCAGACAGCCGCTGGGGTCAAGGCCCAACCTTCTTGGGGTGTGACCCAGACAAATGGCCACAAAGTCCTCAGATTCAGACAGAGGCAGATCAGGGTGAAGAACTTAAGAAATCTCCATTCTGCGGCCTCACTACTACAATGCCAAGTCATCTCCCTGACGTTAAGCAGTTCTCTTCCTTTAAGGACCTCCTGACAGCCACAACTAAGACTCTACATGGGGCGGCCCCAGGTAACGTCACAGCCTACAGGCAAGCCCAGCTGACTCTGCTACAACAGGTCCAACAAGACAGTTTTCCTACTGACTATGCCCAGCTGCAGTCAGGAAAACCAGTCGCCAAGAGCAGCAGACTTCTCAAGTTGGCACCAGAGTTTGACCACAGGGACCAGCTCATTCGTGTTGGCGGACGTCTGCGCCATAGTAACCAGCTGGAACTGAATACTGTTCACCCAGTGGTGCTGGATGCCAAACACCCAGTCACGCAGCTGCTCATCCAAGAGTATGATTGCCATCTGCGCCATCCAGGCCCAGAGAGGGTCTTCTCGGAGATGCGCCGCAAATATTGGCTACCAGGAGGGCGAGAGGCTATCCGCCGCTTTCAGCGCAAGTGCCAAGAGTGTCAGAAATGGCGTGGAAAGCCACAAATCCCTAAAATGGCAGACCTTCCTCCATCCAGAGTCCGACTTTTCAAGCCGGCATTCTACTCAACAGGAGTAGACTGCTTCGGGCCATACTCGGTAGCGATTGGAAGGAGGAGTGAAAAGCGCTGGGGAATAATCTTTAAATGCATGACCACCCGAGCTGTGCATATCGATCTGCTCTCCAGTTTGAATGCAGACTCATTCCTCATGGCTCTGAGACGGTTCATCGCCCGCAGAGTAAAGCCGTTTGAGCTAATCTCAGACCAGGGGACTAACTTCAGAGGTGGCGATCGAGAGCTCCGGGAAGCATTCGCCGACCTTGCTCCGGACGTCAAAGTTCAACTCGCCTCTCAGCAGATTGACTGGAAGTTTAATCCACCTAACGCCCCCCACTTTGGCGGCTGCTGGGAGCGCGAGATACGCTCAGTAAAACAAGCCCTACAAGTAACCCTTGGAGCTCAGCTTGTGACAGATGAGGTACTGAGAACCCTACTAGTTGAGATTGAGGGGATTCTCAATTCCAAACCATTAGGCTACACATCTGCAGACATCGCTGAATCTGATCCAATAACTCCCAACTCATTGCTCATTGGGCGGCCAGATGCTTCTCTCCCACAGGTGGTGTATTCTGACTCCGAGCTCCTAAGCAGTAGGCGTTGGCGCCATAGCCAGCTGTTGGCTGACCACTTCTGGAAGCACTTTATCCGTTTCTATCTGCCCAGCCTCCAGGCCCGACAGAAGTGGAGTGCTGAAAACCCAGACCTGCACATCGGCAAGACGGTTCTCATCATTGACCCGCAGCTCCCTCGCTCACTGTGGCCAGTGGGTACAGTGACCAACATCTTCCCTGGCCTTGACGGTAAAGTACGATCTGCCGAAGTGAAGGTCGGAGACCGGTCGTACACCCGCCTTGTGGCTCGACTCATCCAGCTTCCAAAGCTGTCAGACTAACCACTACTGGATGAGTGGGTGCCTTTTCTTCTTCTGCAGATTCCCTTCAGTAATCTGGGGGCGGCTGTAAAAAAGGCCCCCTTGTGGAAGCTAAGTGTCAGATACTTTACTGTGACTTTCTCTCTCCTACTGGAAGACGCCTCGCTTCACCTGGGCTCTTAGCCAATCACAAGTTGATTCAGGATCGCTGCGCGCGAGTATTATTCTGTCAGAGGTTTCTGTCAGTAGTGTATGCGAACTGCACGGACTTACAACCCGCCTTGATTCAACTGTTTTATTCTGTGTGCGTCTTTACAAGTAAGAATCTGTATTTTGTTGATCTTTTACTGGCATTGCAAAGGCTAGATTGGTAGTGTTTCGTCTGTTTAGTGTTGCTAAATGTGAGCTCAGGCTTTCCTGCTCAGCTAGTCCTCGTGTCGTGATGCTTTCTATTGATGTATAAGTTGCCACTCGGGCATTATTCTTTGGTTATACATCGTGAAATACCAGTTAAACACTTTCTGTGCATAGTTTGTAAGCTATCACGGTGATATTTGCCTTCAGTCCAGTTCATCGGTTATAGGGCGCGCGCCTCCCGCATATACACTGGTCATCACGTGACACCTCTCAGAGCAGTTTGGTTTAGTTATTTATGTGACCAGCAGAGGGAGTCATTGTATTGCGAATGGTTTATCCTTTGTAATTGTTACAATTGTAGTTGTTTAGATCCACAGAACAGCCTGTTTTCATTCTGTTAATCCCAGTTTCGGTTATGTTCAAATATTACTGTATTTTATTCCTGCTATATTATTAGAATAGGATACAGTTGATACAAATAGAGGTTGTCGCTGTGAGCTCTACCTAAAGATCCATAAGCTATCTAAATCAAAGCAGCCAGTCATCTTCTTCACAATAACAAAAGTCCATTTATGCTTCCATGTTTATCTGACACTCAAGACAAAAACCATGAGTCTCTCTCTCGCTCTTATTTTGAATAAGTAATTACTTAAAAAGGTATGTTCTATATAGTGCTGGTTCAATAAACACACCAGTCGCCAGAACACATCTTTATCTTCATCCCGCTCAGAAATGTTCTCGTTGCCGAAATGGTGCTTTTAATGCACACATACATGTTACATAAATAAATAAACAAATGAATGAATAAATAAATCAATCAATCAGGATTGCTCAATAAAGCTGTGCACCATTAGGCTGATTAAGGCTGACTGACATTCAGAACATTTCGGCAACGAGAAGATAAGAACTTTCTCTTCATATCTTTTTGAAGATAAAGATGTGTTCTGTTCAATCAGATCAGAGTAAATCGAGAGTCAGTGATAAGCTCATCTGATTGGCTGCGTGATGAAGGTGGCCCCGCCCTCCTCTTCACGCAGAACTCCGTGAGGATAGTGCCACCTGCAGAATGGGATCACCAAAAACACTAATTTAACTCCTTTCGCGGCAAAGATAACAGACGGCCCCAGATTATTGTTGTTAAACATTCATTACTCGTTAAAACATCACACTCTTACTTATTTTATCTGGTCAAGCTGAGCATCATTATAAAGATTTAAGACTCCAGCTTCGATAGTTGGCCACCGTTTATGATGAAACTGGTTTGCAGTGACATTAATTTCTTAATTTATGACAGGAGTGCAAAATTATTAATCTGTAACGTTCGTTATTTTGAATAGAAATCATCACTCAAAAAGCAGTAATTCACGTCTTCTCCGGTTTATTTGTGTTCACATACATGCAATACAGCATTCGCCAGGGCTCTTAGTCCAATGGTGCGCATATTTGGAGAAATAATGATTTATCATCACGTTTGTAAAATATTTTATAATACAGAATTGACATTTTTATTAATTTCCCACGAAATTATGCGATCTGAAGCTCAAACAGCGAGATCTGTCTCCTCTTCCTGATTTAGGTCAGTTATGATCTCAGCACGCTCTCATTTGCTGTACAACTGTCAATCATCTCACATGGTTCACCGTGACCATAATCCTGCCCGTCTGCATGACGCGGCCCTGTACACGTCCTCATCTGACCTCCGTGATAACAAAGCTAAGACACATCTCCTTTCACCTGAAACAAGAAGCTAATAAATGCACGATTTCAAGTATGTGGTGTGTAATTTTCGTGCAATTTTGGGTATTTTCATATGAATAAAGAATGTTTACAGTATTGCTAAGCAAGGTGTAACGTTAGTCATTAGCTGTAAATAAAATGCTAAATATAACATATTTCAACATATTTTTTGACTAAAAAAAACATTTAAAACCGCGAACGGAATATGATGCAAATACTCTATGGTGGTTTAAAGTGAGCTTTAAGTAAAAGTGTAATAGTAATCTTTTAAATTGTCATGCAGCTTGATGCTACGCGTTGCTCAAATCCATCCGCTGCAGGAGATTTTCAATTCCATAATCTTATTTGTTAAAGGGTTGTTAGAAAAAAAGACATTATTTTAAGACAATAGGTGGATATTAATACTATGTACAAACTAAACCACCTGTATCCTAGAACTGCAGTCCTAAAACGGCAGCGGCCGCTATATCATCCCATTCTGTAGGTGGCGCTGTCACAAAAACTAGGGTCCTAGAGCTGGGGTCCTAGAGCTGGGGTCCTAGAGCTGGGGTCCTAGAGCTGGGGTCCTAGAGCTGCGGTCCTAGAGCTGCGGTCCTAGAGCTGCGGTCCTAGAGCTGGGGTCCTAGAGCTGCGGTCCTAGAGCTGCGGTCCTAGAGCTGCGGTCCTAGAGCTGGGGTCCTAGAGCTGGGGTCCTAGAGCTGGGGTCCTAGGGCTGGGGTCCTAGAGCTGGGGTCCTAGGGCTGGGGTCCTAGGGCTGGGGTCCTAGAGCTGCGGTCCTAGAGCTGCGGTCCTAGAGCTGCGGTCCTAGAGCTGGGGTCCTAGAGCTGGGGTCCTGAAACTGCGGTCCTAGAGCTGCGGTCCTAGAGCTGGGGTCCTAGAGCTGCGGTCCTAGAGCTGGGGTCCTGAAACTGCGGTCCTAGAGCTGCGGTCCTAGAGCTGGGGTCCTAGAGCTGGGGTCCTAGAGCTGCGGTCCTAGAGCTGCGGTCCTAGAGCTGCGGTCCTAGAGCTGGGGTCCTAGAGCTGCGGTCCTAGAGCTGGGGTGCTAGAGCTGCGGTCCTAGAGCTGCGGTCCTAGAGCTGGGGTCCTAGAGCTGGGGTCCTAGAGCTGGGGTCCTAGAGCTGGGGTCCTGAAACTGCAGCCTCCGGGTGTGCAGGAACATACTACTGGGAAGCGCAGGGAAAAGAGACGCAACTGTACTCGGGTTATTTCGGGAACTGTTTTGCCTCACGCAAACAAGTCATTTAGACATTTGCAACAGTTTATTATTGTACACAAAGTTTGATTTTACGCAGTTAATCTGTTTTGCAGTTCCTGCCTCTGTTGTTTTCGCTTGATAATGGCTGTTCTCAGGCCTGCAGTTCTTTTGCCCGCATTAGTGCACAGAAACCGCGGCAAAAGTGCGATAAATAGAAGTCCGAAGAATATTGAGTTAGCATTCAAAATACATGAATTACACTTACGACTAACAGTTAATACAGCATTTTTTTCCCTTGCACTTGAAAGGCAATTTACACCTTTACAAATCTTCACAAAGAGAGACACTCTCCCCCTCTCACACCTACACTCTTTCCCCCTCTCTCTCTCACACACACACACACACTCTCCCCCTCTCACACCTACACTCTTTCTCTCTCTCTCTCGCTCACACACACACACTCTCAGAGAGAGACACTCTCTCACACATACACACTCTCCCCCTCTCACACCTACACTCTTTCTCTCTCTCTCACACACACACACACACACTCACACACACTCTCTACCCCTCTCACATCTACACTCTTTCTCTCTCTCTCTCTCTCTCACACACACACACACACACACTCACAGAGAAAGACACTCTCTCACACACACTCTCCCCCCCTCACACCTACACTCTCTCACACACACACACTCTCACACACACTCTCTCCCCCTCTCACACCTACACTCTTTCTCTCTCTCACACACACAAACACACTCACAGAGAAAGACACTCTCTCTCACACACACTCTCCCCCTCTCACACCAACACTCTTTCTCTCTCACACACACACACTCACAGAGAGAGAGACACACTCTCTCTTACACACACACTCACCCTCTCACACCTAAACTCTTTCTCTCTCTCTCTCTCTCTCTCACACACACACACACACACACACTCTCTCACAGAGAGAGACACACTCTCTTACACACACTCTCCCCCTCTCACACAAACACTCTTTCTCTCTCTCTCTCACACACACACACACACACACTCTCACAGAGAGAGACACTCTCTCTCACACCAACACTCTTTCTCTCACACACACACTCTCACAGACACACTCTCTCTTACACACACTCTCCCCCTCTCACACCAACACTCTTTCTCTCTCTCTCTCTCTCTCACACACACACACACACTCTCCCCCTCTCACACCAACACTCTTTCTCTCTCTCACACACACACACTCTCACAGAGAGAGAGACACACTCTCTCTCTCTCTCTCACACACACACACACACCTCTATAGAGGACTTTGCACTGTGGATGTCGCAGTGTCTATCTCAGACCTGTGGGTGGATCCCAGACTTCCTTCTGCTGAATTTATTGAATATTTTAATATTGTCCATATTCCCTGACTCAATCACACAGAGCCCACGAAAGACTTCAACAGTGAGTTTTATTCATTTATATCACTGATTAACTCGAACCACCTGCGGCTGCAGGTGTGTCAAACTCTCAAGGACATAAAGACAAACACAACCAATACAATAAGAGTGGAAAACGCTAGAATATAATAAAAAAAAACACTGATAATTCACCACGTCAAGTTTAAAATGTGAATAAACTCACCGTTTCTCTCCTCAGCAGCTTTTGTGAGGTAAATCTCTGCGTTTCTTTACTTCAGGTTTTAGTTTGGTCGAGTTTTTGTTTATTTCTAGTGTGTGTTATATTAACATGACATTAATTATTTTAATTTTTAGTTTCATTGAGTTTAATCGAGTTTATCGATGTTTAATTCGCCTCTCGCGTTTCGCGTCCGTCTCTCTCTGCCGCGCGCGTGCACATCTAAGCGTGTGCACGAGGAAAGCGCGAGTCCGGCGGAACGTATTTGCAAGATATTTAATTAAAACGACCAATTATTTTATCCAACTCTTTTTAACCTACACAAGATTTTGTTTTGCACACAAGAAAAATGATTGTAACCGACAATCTGATAAATAAAGAAACGACAAATTTGATTATTAATGATTAAAGGGATACATAATATTTTTTTAAAAATATGTACAAGTGAAGTGGCTAATCAACCAACAATACATTAGAGCTGTAATATACATGTCTTTAATGTCATTAGTTTTATTTATTTGAAATATACATAAGGCTCTGAATAATGAGAAATATCATGTGCTGCAAATAACAGACGGATGTCTGCAGTTTCTGTAGAACACACTTAAACATGTTTAGCTGTAAACAGTGTGTGTGTGTGTGTGTGTGTGTGTGTTGGGTTCAGGAGAAAGAAGAGATTCAACACAAACACACTGTAGATACAGGTCTGTTGTGACACACACACATTCTCTCTCGCGCGCGCGCGCACGCACGCACACGCACGCACACGCACGCACACACACGCACACACACACACACACACACACTATCTCTCTCTCTCGCGCGCGCGCGCTCACACACACACACAGATCTAGGCTGAGTTTCACACAAGCGTCGGAAAACTATATCGTAGAACTATTGCCACCAATGGTCTAAACTAGGGTTGCCAACTGTCCCGAATTAGCCGGCACGTCCCGATTATTGGGCCTAATTTATTTGTCCCGATGATGTACACGCTGACCTGACCACTGACTGATACAACAGCAACACACCTGAGAACGATCACGACACCGGTCATCAACCAATCACGCGCATCAGACCATACCAACAACAAACTCTGCATTGAGGATTAATTATTCTTTTTGGACAAATCATTGTTTAATTTGCGACCAGAATCTTTGGTGAATTCAAACAACGTGATTATTGTTCATGTGTCACACATCCAGACACGCGAGAAAACATGCAATCTTCCTGAGGGAACACTATACTGATGTGATTTGCAGCCCAAGAAACTTTTCTGATTATTTTTTTTTTTTTTTAATTTAAGTCAGGATTCTTTGATGAATATAAGGTTCAAAGGAGATTTATCCGAAATAAAAAAAGCTTTTGTAACATTATAAATGTCTTTACTGTCACTTTTGTTAAATAAAAGTATAAGCTATTTATTTCTTCAAAATGTAGTGTATACTGTTACAACAGCTTTTTATTTCAGATAAATGCTATTATTTTGAACTGTGTTTTGTGTGTAATGTGACTTTTTTGTGTGACCTTAAAATTCGTTTTAAAATTGTAGTAGGCCTACATAAATGGGTTAAGCAAAACAAATGTTTATGTCTGAGAGCCTTTTAAACACGAACCTGAGATGACGTGTGATACAGTAGCCTACAAATATTGTAGTGTCCCTTATTTTCCTGTAAAGAACCACGATTGTCCGGCATTTTTCTTTTCTGAAGTTGGCAACCCTAGTCTAAACACACAGTACTGTACAAATTTACAACAAAATGAAACATCACTGACCGTACTCAAGCTGGACTAAGACGCTGTTTTCTTCTAGAAACAAACTTTGTTGCATTATTTTCCTGTTATCTCTGCAGTTGCTTTGAAACAGTGTGTATATAACAGTGGCTTTTAGTTTTGCTCTTTCGAATCTTATTTGATTTCCTTCTTACTGATACTTTCTGCTGGTGTGTGTTTCCAAAACACAAGCCGTAAACCTTGAACAACCCACAGCGTATCTGAAGAAACACACACTCGTTTAACCCTGAGGATCCGAGTCAGTGTGAATAGAAGACAGAAACACACACACACACACACACCACTGAGGAATGGTTGGACAACGACAGCAAAAGACTTAGGAAAGTATAAGAATCCTTAATCTCAGTCATAAGCAACTTCAACTATATAGGACCTACATAACAATAACAATTAGCCATCCACAACTAGCCGTCCACAACTAGCCGTCCACAACTAGCCTGGGTGGTAGTGCCTCACTAAGGTGAGTGATCTTAAATTGAGAAAAGCCCTGAGCATGTACAGACTCAGTAAACCGAGAGAGAGAGCGAGAGAGAGAGAGAGAGAGAGAGCGAGAGAGAGAGAGAGAGAGAGAGAGAGAGAGCGAGAGAGAGAGAGAGAGAGAGCGAGAGAGAGAGAGAGAGAGACACACACACACAGTGCTCATCGCATCTCTTCTGCATAGAGAACAAAGACAAAAGAGGTTCTCATGACGACGGCTGTGTTTCCGAGGCGTTTATTCATGGCCCCCTCGAGCTTCTGTCCCACTTCAGCGCGTCCACACGAGAGCAGAAACAGAGCTAACAGAAGCGCCTCGTTCGCAGTAAATACCCTCGTCGTGTAGCTTCAGGCCTTTATAGGGCTCAGTAGATGTGCAAGAAGAAAGCAACTTAAAGACTTAAAAAATAATTTTTCAGATTTTAATAAACAAATCATAAAGCAGGTTCTTGGCAACTGAAGGCCTGGCAGAGATGAAGCCCCGGCTGGAGACAGAGAACACGATTCATGTTGTTCTGCAAAACACAGTTCATTTCCTTCCTTCCATTCACACTTTCTGCTGGCCTCCGTGTTTCCAGCTGAACACACTCCGCGCACAGGTGACGTTACAGACACGGAAGAGCTCGGACTATCAGCTCGTGTGTTTACTGACATGAGCTTTTACATGTATCAATTTAGTCATGCATGTATTTATTATCTGGGTACATGTTTCTGTACTGCTGATTTTCAATATTAACACTTGAAATCATAAACATTGATCAGCAAACATAAACAAGCCTTGAGTTCACCATGTTTGATGCTGTATGTGTTTATCAGTGAGTAAAAGCCTAAAGTAAATCAGCTGATCATATAGAGTGACGGAGTCTCTTCAAAAGCCTTTGATTAAAGGGTTTATTTCAGCATCTCTTTCTGAAGCGTCAGAGTTTAGGCTGAACACACTCTCAATGGAGGGACAGAAATCTCAGATTCATTAAAAACATCTTCATTTGTTCTGGAGATGAACGTCTCGTGGGTTTGAACGACACGAGGAAGAGCACATGATGAGAACTTGTGTCTGTGTTTGATCTGAAGAAAACGCCACATGGTTGCATAAAATCCTTCATCCATGATCAGTGTTGGATCTCCAGTGGGAATCTACGACAGAATGACGTTGACCTCGGCTAGCTTCGCGGCGGGGCGTCTGGGTTTGCTTTCGTGCGTGTGGACCCTGGTGTGGTTCTTCAGTTTAGCGGCGCTAGCGAAGGCTTTGGGACAGTATGCGCAGGCGTAGGGCCGCTGGTCGGAGTGTGTGCGCCGGTGTCGTGCTAACTCCGACGAGCTACGGAACCGGCGTGGGCACGCTGCGCAGGCGAACGGCCTCTCGCCAGTGTGTGTGCGCTCGTGCAGCGCTAGCTCGGCGCCGGTGAGGAACGTGCGCTCGCAGTGTGTGCAGGCGTAGGGCCGCTCTCCCGTGTGGATCAGGTGGTGTCGGTTCAGCGCGAAGGCCTTAGCGAACATCTTCCCGCAGTAGCGGCAGGGGAACGGGCGCGCGCCGCTGTGCGCTAGCAGATGCTCCTGAAGCGAGCGCTTGAACTTGAAGGCTTTGCTACACTGCGGGCAGGGGTGCGGGCGTGCGTCGCCGTGCGTCTTGTCATGTTTGATGAGCTCGCCGAGCGAGAGAAAGCGTTTGCCGCAGTGTGAGCACAGATAAGGTCTCTCGCCCGTGTGCATGCGCTCGTGACGCCGCAGGATCGAGACCTGCGTGAAGCTCTTGCTACAGTGCGGACACGCGAACGGGCGCTCGCCGGTGTGTGTGCTCATGTGTTTCTGAAGCCCGGAGCGAAGCCCGAAGCGTTTCCCGCAGAGCGAACACTGATGCGGGCGCTCGCCAGTGTGCGTTAGCTGGTGCCGCCTCACATCGCTACGCCGCGTGAAGGTTTTCTCGCACTGCGGGCACTTGAACTGGCAGCGTCTGCGGTGGCTCTGCCGGTGAGCGGATCTCAGGATCAGTGTGTCGAAGCCCTCGCCGCACTGCTCGCAGCGGTAGGTGTGTGTGGCGCTGTGGCTCCGCCGGTGCGTAGCAAGCGCGGCAGGACTAGCGCTAGCGTCTCCACAGATGGAGCAGTAATGCGGCGGCTCGCCCGCGTGGCTCCTCTTGTGGTGCGCTGTTAGCTCGCGCAGGTTAGCGAAGGCGCTCTGGCACTCGCGGCAGGTGAAGCTAGCTTCGCCGTGGATCTTGCGACAGTGTTTGGTCAGGTCCCAGGCGTGCTGGA
This sequence comes from Meda fulgida, assembly GCA_030578275.1. NCBI lineage: Eukaryota > Metazoa > Chordata > Actinopteri > Cypriniformes > Leuciscidae > Meda > Meda fulgida. Next base: position 80,636 of record CM060619.1, read on the forward strand.
AGGTCTTCTGGCACTGCACGCAGTGGAACGGGCGCTCGCCGGTGTGTGTTAGCTGGTGCCGCTGCACGTCTGAGCGTCGCGTGAATTTGCGCCCGCAGGTGGAGCACGCGTGACGAGCGCGAGGGTTGTCGGACGGCTCGGTTCTGCTGGTTCTGCGTGTGCGGGACGGGCCGCTAGAAGCTTCTGCAGCATCTGTGAGAAACATCAGAGAGGACATTGTGATGGAGTTAAAGCTGCATTCTAGTGTTGTCAAAAGTACAGAATTGAGCGGAATCGCAACACCTCTGATTGGCCGTTGTCTTCACGCGCTCATCAAATATGTCTGTGATTGGCTACATATAATCAAGTTGTTCTAAATTTGAAGTTGATGTTACAAAACGAAAGAGGTTTTAGGGTAGCTGTCGAATGAAGCCCCATTTATGATGATTATTAAAAAAAATTGTGATAACAGTCCCGCTAGAGAGACTATTTTGTTAAAATCAGGTTAAACAGTGATTTATCTCAGCGATCTCATTCTTCACTAGTAGCTCTAGCGGTAAAGCCTTTTAAACTAGTAAAAGCAGAACTCTCTCACCTTTACAGTCTCCATGTGGTGTGAGCGCACTCCTGAAACGGGAAAAATATTTACATTTAATCATTTAGCAGATGCTTTCATCCAAAGCGACTTAAAAATGAGGAGAACAATATCAGCAGTGAAACTAACAATATGCAAGTGCTATGACCCTTCCCAGTTTTGTCTAACGCATTTTATTTTTTAATTTTGTTCAATAGATATAGAACAGAAGAGAAAATAAAGTGTTAGTATTAGTGGATGCAAGAATATCTTGAAGAAAATTGAGCCGCATCTTCTGCGTGTCCCTCACCGCTGCTCCGCGCGGTTCTGCGGCTCGACGGGCGCGGGGCGCTCGCGGGTCTTTATGGCCGCGGACTCTGTGGTTTTCCTCGGCCTTCCTCGCCCTCTCCGCACCGGGGGCTTCTGGGTAACGTCTGACACGGCCGCCGTGGCTTCCTGCGGGGTTATGTCACTTCCTCCGTCAGGTGTGTGTGTCTGGGGCTCGTGGTTCGGCTGGTCCTCCTGTAGACCGTGGCCAGGTGTCTCGGGCTCGTCTCGGGCCTCGTGTGGAGCGGCAGCGAGGAGCGCAGGATCTTCACTCGCTCCCACAGGAGGATCTTCACTCGCTAAAGGCTCGTCCTCCAGCAGCTCCACCTCCTCCATCTTCTCCACCTCCACTTCCTCCTCCATCACCTCCACCTCCTCCTCCACCACCTCCTCCTCCACCTCCTCATGGCTGCTCAGCTCCACCATCTTCTCCTCCTCCACCTCCTCCTTCTCATCCACCTCCTGCTCCTCCTGCTCCTCCACCTCCTCCTTCTCCTGCTCCTCCTCCTCCTTCTCCTCCACCTCCTTCTCCTCCACCTCCTCCTCCTTCTCCTGCTCCTCCACCTCCTTCTCCTCCACCTCCTGCTCCTCCTCCTCCTCCTTCTCCTCCTCATGGCTGCTCAGCTCCTCCACTTCATGGCTGCTCAGCTCCTCCACCTCCTTTTCATGGCTGCTCAGCTCCTCCACCTCCTCCTCATGGCTGCTCAGCTCCACCTCGGTGTAGTCGGTGATGATGATGGAGTCGGGCTGGGCGAACAGCACCTGATCCGAGGCCAGATCCGCTCGAGCCGATGGAGGGATGGAGAGCGAAGACATGATGCAGTCACCGGAGGAGCGAGGAGCAGCGCCTGAGAGACACACACACACACACACTATCAACCAGTGATGGGAATAACGGTGTTACTTTTTTCAGTAACAAGTAATCAAATGAATTACTGTTATCAACACCGTTATGGACAATAAAATGCGGCGTTACTTGAGCTCACTGAAGCGGTTTTCATCCGAGTAGGCTCTCTCTCAGCCATAGGCCTGCAAAGTATTTTCTTGTGTGTGTGTGTGTGTGTGTGTGTGTGTATGTGTGTCTCACTGGACTGGACTAAAGTCAGGCGAACATGCGAGAGAGAGAGCGAGCGTGTCCGAGCGTTATATAGTTTGTTTATAAATAAATTAAATATTCAGCATTAGAATAATCTCTGTAGCCTATTGGTATCAGCAACATTTGAATTAGTTTACATGGTTATAAAAATAAAATCTAAAAATAACCTGCAGGGAACATTCCCAGAAAACATCTTTGTTTGACCGGCTGTGAACACGTGTGGCAAACACGCCTAGAATTCCGCTTAAATAACCTCTGATGATGACGTTCTCTGTATCTAAAAATATTATATTTTATTATTATTATTTATTTTTGATACATTTCTTAAGGAGCATAATTTATTTTTAGACTTGTTTGTTGGCCAGTTGTGGTAAAATGCCCAACACTGCTCACAAGACTTGAGCTTTCGTTCCTTTCATTAAATGAAAAATACTTTAAATAAAGCATTTATTCATCTTACTGTTCATTTCAACTGCAGTGAACAGTAAAACTTTGTGATACAAACCAGAAAGTTTATGATTACAATAATAAACTTATAGAAGTTTGCAACATTAAGCATCTTAAACATCTGTACAGCTAAAACAACTGGAAACTAATGAATTCATTAGTTCAATGAGTCCCGGCGTTAAAAATAAAGTCCTATAATGACAAATGGCTCTATTGCTCATTCATCTTAAAGCCGTTAATAAAAACTGTTTTGCATATGACTAAAGCACAAATAAAACAGAAGTGTGTTGTTTGCCTGTCTGCCAGCTGTGTGTGTCTGCGCTGAACAGCCAGTGCTGCTGCAGGAGGAGCTGCAGGTCGCTCGGGTCGCTGCGCATGCAGTCCTCCAGGCCAGCGGGGGCAGGAGAGAGCCACGACACCGTCTGAGAGAGAGAGAGAGAGAGAGAGAGAGAGAGAGAGAGAGAGAGAGAGAGAGATGATGTGGGCGGGACAACCTGTCACTCACAGGAGATCCGCCAATAGCAAACCACAACCATTCAATCAATTCCACACAGACACAATCAAGCCCCGCCCACATGTGTTTCAGAAGCGCTTCACTCGATATACGACACAATAGAGGAGAGAAGTCCAGCGCAACTTCCCTTTCATGCAGACTTTAAAATACGTTTGAAAGCTTTTCACAAGATTTAATATCTGGTTATAGTATCTGTGAAAGAGTCTGCACCTTCTTCAAGTCTGGCACAGGAAGCAGTTTCTCCAGGCTGGAGAGCAGATCCCACATCACTTCCTTCAGCGCTGTGTCGAACCTAGCGCCATATTCCACAGGAAACACTTCCTGTGTGAGAGAGACAGGATGTTCACACACACACATACACACACACATCAGTGAAGAATGAACCTGATGTGTTTCTAACCTGGAAGAAATAAGCTTTCTCAGCCGGGTCTTTCAGCAGCGCCAGAACCAAAGCTTTGAAATTAGTGACGCAGGTTCTCAAATCAGCATCAGGAGCCTGAACACAAACCACCATTATTACTGATCAGACGAGAGAAAACATGAACTGAATAATAACAGCAGAATCCCTCTCCTTGCTTCATTGATTATGTTTATTACTGTGAAGCTGCTTTGAAACGATCTGTACTGTATAAAGCTGAATCGACTTCAGTGTAATAATACAGTTAAATACTGCCTGAAATGCATCCACATGCACCTCCTCTACAGGCTTACGGTTAGTGTATAGTTTATAGGATTAGTGTATAATATATAGGGTTAGTGTATAATATAAGGTTAGTGTATAGTATATGAAGTTAATGTTAGTGTATAGGGTTAGGGTCAGTGTATAGTATATAAGGTTAGTTTTGTACCGGCTGTCCAGGCACCGCGTCGGGAAGATGGAGTTTGTCCAGGTGAGCCTGAATGATCCTGAGATCCACCGGACCGCGACACAACTCCAGAACCATCTGCAACACAACACACAGTCACACGCACAGTCACACGAACAGACACACGAACAGACACACGAACAGACACACGAACAGACACACCCACACAGTCAGACAGTCAGACTCACACACACAGTCGGACGCACAGTCAGACACAGTCACAGTCAGACGCACAGTCAGATACACCGTCACACGCACAGACACACGCACACAGTCAGACAGTCAGACTCACACACACACAGTCGGACGCATAGTCAGGCTCAGTCACAAGCAAAGTCAGACACAGACACAGTCCCAGTCAGACGCACAATCCCAGTCAGACGCACAGTCAGACACAGTCACACACAGTCAGACACACAGTCAGACGCACAGTCACAGTTAGACACAGAGTCAGTCAGACAAAGACACAGTCAGACGCAGTCACACACACACAGTCAGACAGTCAGTTAGACACTGTCACACACACACACACACACACACAGTAACAGTCAGACACACAGTCACAGTCAGACACAGTCAGACACAGTCAGACACAGTCAGACACAGTCAGACACAGTCAGAGTCAGACACAGTCAACAGTCAGACAGTCACAGTCAGACACACAGTCGCAGTTAGACACACAGTCAGAGTCAGACACACAGTCAACAGTCAGACACAGTCAACAGTCAGACACAGTCAACAGTCAGACACACAGTCAACAGTCAGACACACAGTCAACAGTCAGACACACAGTCAACAGTCAGACACACAGTCAACAGTCAGACACAGAGTCAACAGTCAGACACAGAGTCAACAGTCAGACACACAGTCAACAGTCAGACACACAGTCAACAGTCAGACACACAGTCAGTCACAGTCACACTCAGTCAGACTCACACGGTCACAGTTAGACACACTCAGTCAGACTCACACGGTCACAGTTAGACACACTTGGTCAGACACAGACACGGTCAGACACAGACACACACTCGGTCAGACACAGACACAGACTCGGTCAGACACAGACACAGACTCGGTCAGACACAGACACACACTCGGTCAGACACAGACTCGGTCAGACACAGACTCGGTCAGACACAGACTCGGTCAGACACAGACTCGGTCAGACACAGACTCGGTCAGACACAGACTCGGTCAGACACAGACTCGGTCAGACACAGACTCGGTCAGACACACACTCGGTCAGACACACACTCGGTCAGACACACACTCGGTCAGACACACACTCGGTCAGACACACACTCGGTCAGACACACACTCGGTCAGACACACACTCGGTCAGACACACACTCAACAGACTCGGTCAGACACAGACTCGGTCAGACACAGACTCGGTCAGACACAGACTCGGTCAGACACAGACTCGGTCAGACACACACTCGGTCAGACACAGACACACACTCGGTCAGACACAGACACACACTCGGTCAGACTCGGTCAGACACAGACTCGGTCAGACACAGACTCGGTGAGACACAGACTCGGTCAGACACAGACTCGGTCAGACACAGACTCGGTCAGACACAGACTCGGTCAGACACAGACTCGGTCAGACACACACTCGGTCAGACACACACTCGGTCAGACACACACACACTCGGTCAGACACACACACACTCGGTCAGACACACACACACTCTGTCAGACACACACACACTCGGTCAGACACACACACACTCGGTCAGACACACACACACTCGGTCAGACACACACACACTCGGTCAGACACACACACACTCGGTCTGACACACACACACACTCGGTCAGACACACACACACACTCGGTCAGACACACACACACACTCGGTCAGACACACACACACACTCAGTCAGACACACACACACACTCAGTCAGACACACACACACACTCAGTCAGACACACACACACACACTCAGTCAGACACACACACACACTCAGTCAGACACACACACACTCAGTCAGACACACACACACTCAGTCAGACACACACACTCAGTCAGACACACACACTCAGTCAGACACACACACTCAGTCAGACACACACACTCAGTCAGACACACACACTCAGTCAGACACACACACTCAGTCAGACACACACACACTCAGTCAGACACACACACACTCAGTCAGACACACACACTCAGTCAGACACACACACACTCAGTCAGTCAGACACACACACACTCAGTCAGTCAGACACACACACACACACACACTCAGTCAGACACACACACACACACTCAGTCAGACACACACACACACTCAGTCAGACACACACACACACACACACACTCAGTCAGACACACACACACACACACTCAGTCAGACACACACACACACACACACACTCAGTCAGACACACACACACACACACAGTCAGACACACACACACACACTCAGTCAGACACACACACACACACTCAGTCAGACACACACACTCAGTCAGACACACACACTCAGTCAGACACACACACTCAGTCAGACACACACACTCAGTCAGACACACACACTCAGTCAGACACACACACTCAGTCAGTCAGACACACACACTCAGTCAGTCAGACACACACACTCAGTCAGTCAGACACACACACTCAGTCAGTCAGACACACACACTCAGTCAGTCAGACACACACACTCAGTCAGTCAGACACACACACTCAGTCAGACACACACACTCAGTCAGACACACACACTCAGTCAGACACACACACACACACACACACTCACTCAGTCAGACACACACACACACACACACACTCAGTCAGACACACACACACACTCAGTCAGACACACACACACACACACTCAGTCAGACACACACACACACTCAGTCAGACACACTCAGTCAGTCAGCAACACACTCACACTCAGTCAGAGATACACTCACACTCAGTCAGACACACACACTCAGTCAGACACACACACTCAGTCACTCAGTCAGTCAGACACACTCAGTCAGACACACACACTCAGTCAGACACACACACTCAGTCAGACACACACACTCAGACACACACACACACACTCAGTCAGACACACACACACTCAGTCAGACACACACACACTTCAGTCAGACACACACACACTTCAGTCAGACACACACACACTTCAGTCAGACACACACTTCAGTCAGACACACACTTCAGTCAGACACACTCACTGACCCCACACACACACACTGTGTGACACACTGACCCGCGCTCTCAGGCCCAGCATCAGCTGTGTTCTCTGCCTGTATCCCAGCACCTGCGGCAGCGTATCCGTCACCATCGACACAAACTCCTCCAGCTTCCCATAATGCACCAGGCTCTTCTGCTGCAACACCTGCCACATGAAGGCAGACATGAGGTGTAGAGGAGGAACCAGCAAACGCAGAGACGCCAGGGGGAGCCAGCCTGCGGACACACACACACACATTCAGAATCGGACACACACACACAGTCAGTCACACATTCAGAATCAGGCACACACAGAGTCAGTCAGTCACACACATTCAGAATCACACACACACACACACACACACACACAAAGACATTCAGAATCAGACACACACATACAAACGGTGTTAAAACTGAGAAATATAGAAATTACAGGAGAGCCAGCAGAGGATCACAGAATCATCTATTGCAATTAAGTTGTAAAATGTATCAGAAGTCACTGACATCTGCATACAAAAGTCTCCAGAATACAGTTACAAAACAAAGAAAGTTTCAGGTCCAAGATTACAAAAAGGACAATGTAGAAGAAATAGCAGTTGAGATTTGAATAGACAAACAAACGTTTTTTATATCACGTGACTCCCTGCAAGTATAACACACACACACACACACACACACACACACACTCCTGTAACAGCCATTCAGGTAGAAATGGGAGAATTACCACTAGAGTTAAGGAGGAAACAGTTAATGGTTAACTATTGGGCTGGTTTAAAAGGACATAATAATTCACATCCCACTAAGGCAGTATTGCAGGAAAGCTGGGAGTATGGGAAAAATGTAAAGGAAAATTTTGGACGGATTGGAAAAGAAATAGCCAAAGAACTAGAAGTGTATAATTTGAGGATGAGTCCCACGATAGTTTATCCAGAGATTGCGCCATGGAAGATAGTTTGGCCAGAGGTAGACTGGTTTGTGTTACAGGAAAAAAGGAAGGCTCAGGAGGATATTAATTTAGAGAGAGTGTTCAAAAATCGGTTGTTGGAAAAATATAATACATATATACAGATTTATACAGATGGAGCTAAGAATCCAGAGACAGAAGCAACAGGATTATGGGTAGTGATACCAGATAAAGGAACAGGAATCAATAGGAGAACATCTAATCAGTTAGGGGTTTATACAGTGGAAATGCTGGCTATATTAATTGCATTACGATGGGTAGAAAGGACGGGACAGAAAAAAGTATTGTTATGCTCGGATTCATCAGCAGTTTTAACAAGTCTTCGGTCATTCAAATCCAAAAGTCGTCAAGATATTCTGTGGGAAGTACTCCAGTCAGTAACAAGAATAGTTAACCAAGGTGGACAGGTAAAGTTTATATGGGTACCAGGACATGTAGGGGTAAGGGGGAATGAAATGGCTGATCAATTAGCAAAAAGGGCATTAACAAAAGGAAATATAGAAATGCAAGTTAGTATTAGTAAAGCAGAAATTAAAAGTGTGAAATGGGAGAAAATAAATCAAAAGTGGCAAGAAAGGTGGGATAGAGAGAGGACAGGGAGACACTTATATCAAATTCAAAGGGAAGTTAAAGATACAAGGGTTGGAAGTGGAAATAGGAGAGAAGAAATTGTGATCTCTAGGATAAGAATGGAACATTGTTTATTAAATAGAACGCTTAAGTTAATAGGGAAACATAATACTGGATTGTGTGATGGATTCCAGGAAGAGGAGTCTGTAGAGCATATTTTGAGATGTAGTAGGTATGGAGCACGGAGAGAGATGACGAGCAATAAGCTGAGGGAGATGACGAGTAATAATGATGAGTAATAAGCTGAGGGAGATGATGAGCAATAAGCTGAGGGAGATGACGAGTAATAATGATGAGTAATAAGCTGAGGGAGATGACGAGAAATAAGCTGAGGGAGATGACGAGTAATAAGCTGAGGGAGATGACGAGCAATAAGCTGAGGGAGATGAGTAATAAACTGAGGGAGATGACGAGTAATAAGCTGTGGGAGATGACGAGTAATAAGCTGAGGGAGATGACGAGCAATAAGCTGAGGGAGATGACGAGCAATAAGCTGAGGGAGATGACGAGCAATAAGCTGAGGGAGATGACGAGCAATAAGCTGAGGGAGATGACGAGCAATAAGCTGAGGGAGATGACGAGCAATAAGCTGAGGGAGATGACGAGTAATAAACTGAGGGAGATGACGAGTAATAATGATGAGTAATAAGCTGAGGGAGATGACGAGTAATAAGCTGTGGGAGATGACGAGTAATAAGCTGTGGGAGATGACGAGTAATAAGCTGAGGGAGATGACGAGCAATAAGCTGAGGGAGATGACGAGTAATAATCTGAGGGAGATGACGAGTAATAAGCTGAGGGAGATGACGAGTAATAATGATGAGTAATAAGCTGAGGGAGATGACGAGCAATAAGCTGAGGGAGATGACGAGTAATAAACTGAGGGAGATGACGAGTAATAAGCTGAGGGAGATGACGAGTAATAAGCTGAGGGAGATGACGAGCAATAAGCTGAGGGAGATGACGAGCAATAAGCTGAGGGAGATGACGAGCAATAAACTGAGGGAGATGACGAGCAATAAGCTGAGGGAGATGACGAGTAATAATGATGAGTAATAAGCTGAGGGAGATGACGAGCAATAAGCTGAGGGAGATGACGAGTAATAAACTGAGGGAGATGACGAGTAATAAGCTGTGGGAGATGACGAGTAATAAGCTGAGGGAGATGACGAGCAATAAGCTGAGGGAGATGACGAGCAATAAGCTGAGGGAGATGACGAGCAATAAGCTGAGGGAGATGACGAGCAATAAGCTGAGGGAGATGACGAGCAATAAGCTGAGGGAGATGACGAGTAATAAGCTGAGGGAGATGACGAGTAATAATGATGAGTAATAAGCTGAGGGAGATGACGAGCAATAAGCTGAGGGAGATGACGAGTAATAATGATGAGTAATAAGCTGAGAGAGATGACGAGCAATAAGCTGAGGGAAATGACGAGTAATAATGATGAGTAATAAGCTGAGGGAGATGACGAGCAATAAGCTGAGGGAGATGACGAGCAATAAGCTGAGGGAGATGACGAGCAATAAACTGAGGGAGATGACGAGTAATAAACTGAGGGAGATGACGAGCAATAAGCTGAGGGAGATGACGAGTAATAAGCTGAGGGAGATGACGAGCAATAAGCTGAGGGAGATGACGAGCAATAAGCTGAGGGAGATGACGAGTAATAAGCTGAGGGAGATGACGAGTAATAAACTGAGGGAGATGACGAGTAATAAGCTGAGGGAGATGACGAGTAATAAGCTGAGGGAGATGACGAGTAATAAGCTGAGGGAGATGACGAGTAATAAGCTGAGGGAGATGACGAGTAATAAGCTGAGGGAGATGACGAGTAATAGGCTGTGGGAGATGACGAGTAATAATGATGAGTAATAAGCTGAGGGAGATGACGAGTAATAATGATGAGTAATAAGCTGAGGGAGATGACGAGTAATAATGATGAGTAATAAGCTGAGGGAGATGACGAGTAATAAGCTGAGGGAGATGACGAGTAATAAGCTGAGGGAGATGACGAGTAATAAGCTGAGGGAGATGACGAGTAATAAGCTGAGGGAGATGACGAGTAATAAGCTGTGGGAGATGACGAGTAATAAGCTGTGGGAGATAACGAGTAATAAGCTGAGGGAGATGACGAGCAATAAGCTGAGGGAGATGACGAGTAATAATCTGAGGGAGATGACGAGTAATAAGCTGAGGGAGATGACGAGTAATAATGATGAGTAATAAGCTGAGGGAGATGACGAGCAATAAGCTGAGGGAGATGACGAGTAATAATGATGAGTAATAAGCTGAGAGGGATGACGAGCAATAAGCTGAGGGAGATGACGAGTAATAATGATGAGTAATAAGCTGAGGGAGATGACGAGCAATAAGCTGAGGGAGATGACGAGCAATAAGCTGAGGGAGATGACGAGTAATAAGCTGAGGGAGATGACGAGCAATAAGCTGTGGGAGATGACGAGTAATAATGATGAGTAATAAGCTGAGAGAGATGACGAGCAATAAGCTGAGGGAAATGACGAGTAATAATGATGAGTAATAAGCTGAGGGAGATGACGAGTAATAAGCTGAGGGAGATGACGAGCAATAAGCTGAGGGAGATGACGAGCAATAAGCTGAGGGAGATGACGAGTAATAAACTGAGGGAGATGACGAGCAATAAGCTGAGGGAGATGACGAGTAATAAGCTGAGGGAGATGACGAGCAATAAGCTGAGGGAGATGACGAGCAATAAGCTGAGGGAGATGACGAGTAATAAGCTGAGGGAGATGACGAGTAATAAACTGAGGGAGATGACGAGTAATAAGCTGAGGGAGATGACGAGTAATAAGCTGAGGGAGATGACGAGTAATAAGCTGTGGGAGATGACGAGTAATAATGATGAGTAATAAGCTGAGGGAGATGACGAGTAATAATGATGAGTAATAAGCTGAGGGAGATGACGAGTAATAAGCTGAGGGAGATGACGAGTAATAAGCTGAGGGAGATGACGAGTAATAAGCTGAGGGAGATGACGAGTAATAAGCTGAGGGAGATGACGAGTAATAAGCTATGGGAGATGACGAGTAATAAGCTGTGGGAGATGACAAGTAATAAGCTGAGGGAGATGACGAGCAATAAGCTGAGGGAGATGACGAGTAATAATCTGAGGGAGATGACGAGTAATAAGCTGAGGGAGATGACGAGTAATAATGATGAGTAATAAGCTGAGGGAGATGACGAGCAATAAGCTGAGGGAGATGACGAGTAATAATGATGAGTAATAAGCTGAGAGAGATGACGAGCAATAAGCTGAGGGAGATGACGAGTAATAATGATGAGTAATAAGCTGAGGGAGATGACGAGCAATAAGCTGAGGGAGATGACGAGCAATAAGCTGAGGGAGATGACGAGCAATAAGCTGAGGGAGATGACGAGCAATAAGCTGAGGGAGATGACGAGCAATAAGCTGAGGGAGATGACGAGCAATAAGCTGAGGGAGATGACGAGTAATAAACTGAGGGAGATGACGAGTAATAAGCTGTGGGAGATGACGAGTAATAAGCTGAGGGAGATGACGAGCAATAATGATGAGTAATAAGCTGAGGGAGATGACGAGCAATAAGCTGAGGGAGATGACGAGTAATAATGATGAGTAATAAGCTGAGAGAGATGACGAGCAATAAGCTGAGGGAGATGACGAGTAATAATGAGTAATAAGCTGAGGGAGATGACGAGTAATAAGCTGAGGGAGATGACGAGCAATAAGCTGAGGGAGATGACGAGTAATAAACTGAGGGAGATGACGAGCAATAAGCTGAGGGAGATGACGAGCAATAAGCTGTGGGAGATGACGAGCAATAAGCTGTGGGAGATGACGAGTAATAAGCTGAGGGAGATGACGAGTAATAAGCTGAGGGAGATGACGAGTAATAATCTGAGGGAGATGACGAGCAATAAGCTGTGGGAGATGACGAGCAATAAGCTGAGGGAGATGACGAGCAATAAGCTGTGGGAGATGACGAGTAATAAGCTGTGGGAGATGACGAGTAATAATCTGAGGGAGATGACGAGCAATAAGCTGTGGGAGATGACGAGCAATAAGCTGAGGGAGATGACGAGTAATAAGCTGAGGGAGATGACGAGTAATAAGCTGAGGGAGATGACGAGCAATAAGCTGTGGGAGATGACGAGTAATAAGCTGAGGGAGATGACGAGTAATAAGCTGAGGGAGATGACGAGTAATAATGATGAGTAATAAGCTGAGGGAGATGACGAGCAATAAGCTGTGGGAGATGACGAGCAATAAGCTGAGGGAGATGACGAGCAATAAGCTGTGGGAGATGACGAGCAATAAGCTGAGGGAGATGACGAGCAATAAGCTGTGGGAGATGACGAGTAATAAGCTGTGGGAGATGACGAGTAATAATCTGAGGGAGATGACGAGCAATAAGCTGTGGGAGATGACGAGCAATAAGCTGAGGGAGATGACGAGTAATAAGCTGAGGGAGATGACGAGTAATAAGCTGAGGGAGATGACGAGCAATAAGCTGTGGGAGATGACGAGTAATAAGCTGAGGGAGATGACGAGTAATAAGCTGAGGGAGATGACGAGTAATAATGATGAGTAATAAGCTGAGGGAGATGACGAGCAATAAGCTGAGGGAGATGACGAGTAATAATGATGAGTAATAAGCAGAGAGAGATGACGAGCAATAAGCTGAGGGAGATGACGAGTAATAATGATGAGTAATAAGCTGAGGGAGATGACGAGTAATAATGATGAGTAATAAGCTGAGGGAGATGACGAGTAATAAGCTGAGGGAGATGACGAGCAATAAACTGAGGGAGATGACGAGCAATAAGCTGAGGGAGATGACGAGTAATAAGCTGAGGGAGATGACGAGTAATAAACTGAGGGAGATGACGAGTAATAAACTGTGGGAGATGACGAGCAATAAACTGAGGGAGATGACGAGCAATAAGCTGAGGGAGATGACGAGTAATAAGCTGAGGGAGATGACGAGTAATAATCTGAGGGAGATGATGAGTAATAATCTGAGGGAGATGATGAGTAATAATCTGAGGGAGATGACGAGTAATAAACTGAGGGAGATGATGAGTAATAATCTGAGGGAGATGGGAGTTCATGACATTAAAAGGGTTATTGAGTAGTGATAGGGTTCAGACTAGAATTCTTATGACTTTCTTAAGATAAACAGGTTTTTTTTAATAGGATATAAATAAAGGTAGTATGGATGAGGGTTAAAGTATAAATATTGATGTTGTAATTGTGGTGATAATAATAATTATTGTTATTATTATTATTATTATAATTATTAACATGCAGAATGAATGGGATGAGGGGTGTGTGTGTGTGAGTGGGAGAGGGGGATTTAGTCTGTAAACCTATTTTCTGCTCCACACTCCAGAGCAGAAGGTGGCGGAAATGCACCAATAAGTTGGATGCCAACCGCCGTAAAATAGCAACAAGAAGAGGAAGAAGACACACAAACACACACACACACACACAGTCAGTCACACACACACACACACACACAAAATCAGACACACAGACAGAGACACACAGACAGAGACACACACACACACACAATCAGAATCAGACACACACACGCAGTCAGTCACACACAATTAGAATCAGACACACACACACACACACACACACAATCAGAATCAGACACACACACACAGTCAGTCACACACAATCAGAATCAGACACACAGACAGACAGAGACACACACACACACACAATCAGACACACAGACAGACAGAGACACACACACACACACACACACAATCAGACACACAGACAGAGAGACACACAGTCAGTCACACACAATCAGAATCAGACACACAGACAGACACACACAGAGAGACACACACACACACACACTATCAGACACACAGAGAGAGACACACAGACACACACACACTCAGAGATGACGAGTAATATGAGCTAAAACATGACAATCTGGGGCCCAGGTCAGGAAGCAGACAGACTGGCTAAACCGACCGTCTGCTAGCGGCCTCGCGTCACCAAGGTCAGATAAATCCCATCACATAGAGCCTTTTTTCACCTAGATATCATCATATAGAGACTGTGTCTGTTCCCCGAATTTGGAAATCCAAAAAACGTCAGGTAAAAAATTTAATTGATGTTCAACAAATAAAAAACAGATATAATACAGATGAACAAATGATAAAGCTTGGGTTGCTGAATATTCGATCCCTTCAAAATCGCTCATAGTTAATGATATGATTTCAGATTATAATCTAGATGTGCTGTGTTTGACAGAAACCTGGCTAAAACCAAACGATTACATTACTTTAAATGAGTCAACCCCACAAGATTACTGTTATAAACATGAACCTCGTCTAAAACGCAAAAGGGGAGGTGTTGCTGTAATTTATAGTAATATTTTCAAAACCACTAAGAAATCTATTTTTAAATATACTTCTTTTGAAGTGTTGGTGCTTAATGTAAAAATATATAGTGTAAACGATAGATCACGTTTGAGATTTCTGCTGGCTACTGTATACAGGCCACCAGGGCACCATAAAGATTTTATCAAAGAATTTGCGGACTTTCTATCAGAATTAGTATTGGCTAACGATAAAGTACTAATTGTTGGTGATTTTAATATACATGTAGATAATGAAAAAGATGCATTGGGATTGGCACTTAAAGACATTGTAAACTCAATTGGAGTTAGACAACACGTGTCAGGACCCACTCATTGTCGTAATCATACTCTAGATCTAATATTATCACATGGAATAGATGTTGATGCCGTTGAAATTCTGCAGCAGAGCGATGACATCTCAGACCATTATCTAGTCTCATGTAAATTACATTTAGCCAAGGCTGCAAAGCCGACTCCGTGTTATAAATATGTTAGACCTATAACTTCTGCCACTAAAGATTGCTTTATCAATAATCTTCCTAATCAGTTTCATCATCTCAGCATCCCGGATAGCTTAGAAGAACTCGATATTGCAACAGAAACTTTTAACTCTCTCTTTTCCAGCACTTTAGACACAGTTGCTCCGTTGCGCTTAAAGAAGATTAAAGAAAATAGTCCAACGCCGTGGTACAACGAGCACACTCAGGCCCTTAAGAGAGCAGCCAGAAAAATGGAGCGCAACTGGAAGAAAACAAAACTAGAGGTATTTCGGATTTCATGGAAAGAGAGCTCGATTGCTTACAGAGAGGCTTTAAAAGCTGCTAGATCTGCTTATTTTTCAACCCTATTAGAAGAAAATAAACAATCCTAGGTATCTATTTGAAACAGTGGCTAAACTAACGAAAAAGAAAGCTTCAAGCGCAGAAGTTTCAGGCCAACAAAGTAATGACTTTATGAACTTCTTCACTTATAAGATTGATAATATCAGGGACAAAATTATAACTATGCAACCGTCTACTACAGTATCGCATCAGGGAGTGCATTGTAGTCTCCCTGAGGAAAAATTTTATTCATTTGTTGCTATAGGAGAGGAAGAATTCTGCAAACTCGTTAATTCATCTAAATCGACAACTTGTATGTTAGACCCTATACCGACTAAGCTATTGAAAGAGATGCTTCCAGAGATCATAGATCCTCTTCTTAATATCATTAATTCGTCTTTGTCTCTAGGATACGTACCAAAAACTTTTAAGCTGGCTATGATAAAACCGCTTGTTAAAAAAACGCAACTTGATCCTTCAGAATTAGTCAATTACAGGCCGATCTCAAATCTGCCTTTTCTGTCAAAGATATTAGAAAAAGCAGTATCCTCACAACTGTGTTCCTTTCTTGAAAGAAATGATATCTGCGAGGATTTTCAGTCAGGATTTAGACCGCACCATAGCACTGAGACAGCTCTCATTAGAGTTACAAATGATTTACTTTTATCATCCGATCGTGGTTGTATCTCTCTATTAGTGTTACTTGATCTTAGTGCTGCATTTGACACAATTGACCACAACATTCTTTTAAATAGACTAGAAAACTATGTTAGCATTAGTGGAATTGCACTAGCATGGTTTAAATCATACTTATCTGACCGTTATCAGTTTGTAGCAGTAAATGAAGAGATGTCTTATCGATCACAAGTTCAGTATGGCGTACCACAAGGCTCAGTACTAGGACCGCTGCTGTTCACTCTGTACATGCTACCATTAGGAGATATCATTAGGAAACATGGAATTAGCTTTCATTGTTATGCCGATGATACTCAGCTGTATATTTCTTCAAAACCTAACGAAACTTACCAATTCACAAAATTAACGGAATGCATAGCTGATTTAAAAAAATTGGATGACTAGTAATTTCCTACTACTAAACTCTGAAAAAACAGAGATTCTAATTATTGGACAAAAAACTTCCACAAGTAATAACCTAGAATACTGTCTAACCCTTGATGGCTGCTCTGTTAAGTCTTCGTCCTCGGTTAGGAACCTGGGTGTGCTCTTTGATAGCAATCTTTCATTTGAAAGTCACGTGTCTAGTATCTGTAAAACCGCATTTTTCCATCTTAAAAATATATCTAAATTACGACATATGCTCTCATTAACAAATGCGGAACAATTAGTTCATGCTTTCATGACATCAAGACTAGATTATTGTAATGCTCTACTGGGTGGTTGCCCTGCACGCTTAATAAATAAACTACAGCTGGTCCAAAACGCTGCAGCTCGAGTTCTTACTAGAACCAGGAAATATGACCATATTAGCCCGGTTCTGTCAACACTGCATTGGCTGCCTATTAAACATCGTATAAATTTTTAAATATTGTTGATTACTTACAAAGCACTAAATGGTTTAGCTCCGCAGTACTTGAGCGAGCTCTTAACGCATTATAGTCCTTCACGTCTATTGCGATCTCAAAATTCGGGCCAGTTGATAATACCTAGAATATCAAAATCGACTGCGTGCGGTAGATCCTTTTCCTATTTAGCACCAAAACTCTGGAAAAGTCTTCCTACCATTGTCCGGGAAGCAGACACACTCTGTCAGTTCAAAGCTAGACTAAAAACACATCTCTTTGACCTAGCATACACATAATATATTATAGACTTCTATAATTCAATGTTAGGCTGCATAGATTAGGTCAGCCGGAACTGGGAACACTTCCCTTAAATCCTGATGTACTCGTTACATCATCATAAGAAGAATGGCATCTACGCTAATTTTAGTGTCTTTGTTTATCCCGAGGTTTTCCCGCAGCCTATCGGATCCAGGCCGTATCCAGATCTGACTAGGAGCTTTGCCTGGACCCGATGACAACGCAGTGCTGAAGTGCCAACTAGCCTCTCCCTATGGAGGATCCCTTTCCCACTCTACAGATAAAACGTTGTGATTCCGGTTCGCGTACCCACCCCGAAGTGATAAAATAAAACAAAATTCTGTATCAAATTACAGTTACTGTAAATCCGGCCTCTAGTTCATAAACGCCAGAGGAGAACTGGCCCCCGACTGAGCCTGGGTTCTCCCAAGGTTTTTTTTTGTCCAGTAGGTCACCTGATGGAGTTTTAGGACACCAGTAGGTCACCTGATGGAGTTTTAGGACACCATTAAGTCAAGAGTTTTTCGGTTCCTTGCCACTGTTGCCTTTGGCTTGCTCAGTTGGGGATATTCAAAATAATTAACCAAGCATTAATACCATTGATCAGCCCTTCCAAACGTGGATGTTTTTTCACTAAGAAACAAACATTATGTTATTTGATTGATATTGTGAAGCTGCTTTGATGCAATTTATATTGTGAAAAGCACTATGACTTGACTTGACTCAGTCACACACACACACACACACACACACACACACAGTCAGTCACACACAATCAGACACACAGACAGACAGTCAGTCACACACACACACACACAATCAGACACACACACACACACACAGTCAGTCAGTCTCTCTCTCTCTCTCTCACACACACACACACACACACAATCAGACAAACAGACAGAGACACACACACAGTCAGTCAGTCAGTCTCTCTCTCTCACACACACACACACACACACACACACACTCAGACACACAGACAGAGACACACACACACAGTCAGTCAGTCTCTCTCTCTCTCTCTCTCACACAGTCAGTCACACACAATCAGAATCAGACACACACACACACAATCAGACAGACAGAGACACACACACACCCACACACAATCAGACAGACAGAGACACACACTCATTCACACACACACACACACACACACACACACACACACACACACAGTCAGTCTCACACAATCAGAATCAGACACACACACACACAATCAGACAGACAGAGAGACACAAACACACACACACACACACACACACACAATCAGACACACAGACAGACAGAGAGACACAAACACACACACACAGTCAGTCAGTCAGTCAGTCACACACACACACACACACACACACAATCAGAATCAGACAGACACACACACAGTCAGTCACACACAGTCAGTCACACACACACAATCAGACACACACACACAGTAAGTCTCTCTCTCACACACACACACACAGTCAGTCAGTCACACACAATCAGAATCACACACACACACACACACACACACACACAATCAAACACACAGACAGAGAGACACACACACACAGTCAGTCAGTCTCTCTCACTCACACACACACTCAGACACACAGACAGAGACACACACACAGTCAGTCAGTCAGTCAGTCAGTCAGTCACACACAATCAGAATCACACTCACACACACACACAGTCAGTCACACACACACACACACACACACACACACACACACACACACACAGTAAGGCTCTCTCTCACTCACACACACACACACACACACACACACACAGTAAGGCTCTCTCTCACTCTCACACACACACACACACACACACACACACACACACACACACACACACACACACACACACACACACACACACACACACACACACACACACACACACACACACACGCACACACGCACACACACGCGCGCTGTATGCGCTGATTAGCGCAACAATGATCGTCTTAATGGTCCGTCAGTGAAACTGCACGCGCTGCTTCTGATGTAATTCTGCCGCTGTTTGAATGATCCATCGCGCACTGAACTCTGACCTTTAGTTTCCTTAAAATCAGCTGTTTGTGTTATTTACCTGTGTGTGTGATTCCAGCGCAGTTTTCTTCGTCCATAGGGAATGTTTTTGAAGCTTTACAGTGAGTTAGGCTACGTGCGTGACGTCACATCCGGTCTGAAATGCTTAAAATAAAAGCACCGCGATGCGACAAAACCGCGCAAGAGTCTTTTAAAATCTATTTTAATATTTGTAATAATAATAATTAGAAGAAGATGAGATTTTATATTTTTTCTTATCCTCTTTTTTAATCGTAAAGAATTTTGTGGGCAACAAAGTTGTTATATAATCATATAAATAAAGAAAAGATAAAGAAAAAAGAATGAGTATATATATATAAAACACCTAAGAAATATGTGTGTGTGCGTGTGTGTGTGTGTGTGTGTTATGCGTGTAAACAACACACATTAAGTGTGTTTTGTGTGTCAAGAGAATCCTCTGTTTCTTTTCTTACATTTATTTACACGGCCATATACTGGCATCTAGTGGCGACACTATAGTATTACATATGCATTTCTTCATTTCTCCCTCTGTCTTTCATGCACTGGACTTCAAACACATTTGCTCTGTTAACACTGTATTAAGGGAAAATAAAATGAAATATATATTATGTAAACTATTAAACGAAATTATATATAAATAAATTGTGCATAATTTAAAGGCGAACATGTATTCCTACTCTTCAAATTACATGTCAGTTATACAACATTAAAAAAGCTTTCAAACTATTTAAATCCGTTTATATTTACAATTTAAATCAATTTATATTTACAGCCTCGTTGATTCAGAAGCTTCATGTCTCCGTCCAGATAACAAGCACATATTATAGCGTATATCTATGCTTCTTATCAATGAAAGACGCATAAATGTTCACATATATCCAGCAGCGTGTGTCGCCCTCTAGTGCTGCGCATGCGCAACTGCAGCATTAAACACCAACAACATGCGCGCGCGCGTCACACTCAAGAGTTCACCGCTTTATTTGTTTCGCCATACGTGTATTTATCAGTATGAATTTACCTGACTGACTTTAAAGTCAATACATCCGAACGTATTTGTGTTATTTAAAAAAAAAACTCTGTAAAAGCGGCTGCAGATGCGCAGATGCGGAAGTGACGCGCATAAAACAGCGCTCCCGGTGACTCGCCTTCCCTGCGGAGTCATGCATAGACATAATAAATACATAGACACCCTATTGGCTGCTGGAGCGTACGTCAACGGCGCCGCCACATCAAGGAGGGCAGCTTGCCCATACCTCTCATCATGGGAATTGAGAGAAATGTCTGTGTCGTGCGCTGCTTGGGGCTGTACAAGTCGCCACACAATTGAAAACAGGTCTCGGGGAATTACCTTTCCCAAACAAGACTGAACATTTTTCCTGGTTGTATTTGGTAATTATATAATTAGTAATAGTAACGTACACCACGTGCAAACAACTGAAATCGGCTGATAAATGTAAACGTTATTATTGTTTTTATGCAGGAAAACCGCAGCTCACCCGTTTACTTGCATTTGTTCACAGCGCAGTCTTGCCCTCCGCAAAATGGCGGACACGTTGACGTATCGCAGCAACGCTCCAAAGCGGCCAATAGGGCGTCTATGTATTTATTATGTCTATGGAGTCATGGGTAATGAAGTTTTTCACCAGGGGTTCAAACTGGCGAAAAACCATTGGATTATTATAGATAATGCGGGCTGACGGCTTCAACTAAAGCATAAATCATCGATTAACAATCTTGGAGCTCACAGTAGGGCTGTCTTTAAATGTTTATAAGTTATCGTTAAAAATGTATTCCCCTATGGAGAAAATTAATGAGATTTTAACTTCCGGAACTCCTCTTTTCGATTAAACATACATTTTCGAGAAATCTCATTACTTCTAATAACGATGTAATTATTACATCTTATGGAATATTGTTAGAACTTTACCCCAGTGTTAATTTTCGTATTTACGAATGTATTTACTTTAAAAAAAAAACGTGTTGACCAATTTGTTTCTTTGTTTCCTCTATATTCTTGTTCTCTGTAATGTTGAAATTGAGTTTTGTAAATAAAATACATTTGTGTGTGTGTGTGTGTGTGTGTGTGTGTGTGTGTGTGTGTGTGTGTGTGTGTGTGTGTGTGTGTGTGTGTGTGTGTGTGTCGCCCTCTAGTGC
>CM060619.1:110000-135000 GCA_030578275.1 Meda fulgida
TTCTGTGATGAACGTTCCTCTACAGGGATCAAGGGTTTGCCTGCCGGAGATTCAGAGCGAGTGTGTGTGTGTGTGTGTGTGTGAGTGTGTGTGATCTGTGAACCCCAATGACTGGAAGGAATCAGATCAGCCTTCACACGCTCAAAATCGGTCAGTACTCTTTATCTGCTATAATCCTTAAGTACTTTTTGCTCATATTTATTTACATATTTATACATTCATTGAGTTATTATTTTGACAACATAAAACATTCAATCTGAAAGCCCACGAGCAGTGTCTATAATCAATAAATGCTGTAAACTTAATTTAATCTTAACAAATATCTCAGCGAACAGGAAACAATCTCAGAAGTTTCTCTCAAAGTTATGATCAAACGTTCTTCCGGTAACATTAATAGAGCGTTTTTTTCAAAGTTATCTAGTCTTTAATAATTTTCTCAGAACATTAGAACAAAAACATTATTTACACATCGATCATGGAATGTTTCAGTTGGATTTTCAGTTTGTTTTTAAATGTAATGTTTTTTAAATGTTTTTATTTGTTTTAGAACGTTCAGATTCAAAAGTAACGTTCCATAATGTGTGAAGAATGATACAATGTTACTGTTCCCGTAACGTTCACAGAACCAAGAAGAAACGCTTTGAAACATTTAAACGTTCAGGGAACATTCAGAAATAATATTTTCATAACTTAATGTGAACGTTATCAAAACGTTCTCTGCTTGTTAGTTTGTCACTGTTTGTTACAAATCATTGTGAACTAAGATGAAAGAACAAAATACTGTTTTATTTCCAGTTATTGCAGCAATATTTAATGCACATTGAACTTGATATTTTTCATGTGTTTGTGATATGTACAGTATTTTCTGGCGTATTTCACAAGAGCTGATGATGATCTCTTTGGACTTGGATTGATCAGATAAGGTGTTCTGGTTTCCTCAGGTGTGTGAGTTCCTCAGTTCCTCGATCCTGTCATCATCATGTGTGTGCGCTCGGGCTGGATCTGGGCCTCGGTGTCGGCCCTGCTGGCGTGTCTCATCCTGCAGGCCTGGGGGGCCCCGGAGCCCGAAGGAGACACCTGTTACTCCCGCCAGCACCGAAACGTGGCCGTGAACACGCGCGTGGCTCTGCGTCAGGAGGGAACCGTGATGGAGGCGCGAGCGAAGCCGGCGGAGAAAGACTGTATACTCACCTGTTGCTCTGAGGACCTGAGGCCAGGTAATGCGTTCATTACACCTGAGGCCAGGTAATGTGTTCCTAACACCTGAGGCCCTGAGGCCAGGTAATGTGTTCCTCACACCTGAGGCCAGGTAATGTGTTCCTCACACCTGAGGCCCTGAGGCCAGGTAATGTGTTCCTCACATCTGAGGCCCTGAGGCCAGGTAATGTGTTCCTCACACCTGAGGCCAGGTAATGTGTTCATCACACCTGAGGCCCTGAGGCCAGGTAATGTGTTCCTCACACCTGAGGCCCTGAGGCTAGGTAATGTGTTCCTCACACCTGAGGCCAGGTAATGTGTTCCTCACACCTGAGGCCAGGTAATGTGTTCCTCACACCTGAGGCCAGGTAATGTGTTCATCACATCTGAGGCCCTGAGGCCAGGTAATGTGTTCATCACACCTGAGGCCCTGAGGCCAGGTAATGTGTTCCTCACACCTGAGGCCAGGTAATGTGTTCCTCACACCTGAGGCCAGGTAATGTGTTCATCACACCTGAGGCCAGGTAATGTGTTCCTCACACCTGAGGCCAGGTAATGTGTTCATCACACCTGAGGCCAGGTAATGTGTTCATCACACCTGAGGCCCTGAGGCCAGGTAATGTGTTCCTCACACCTGAGGCCAGGTAATGTGTTCCTCACACCTGAGGCCAGGTAATGTGTTCATCACACCTGAGGCCAGGGATCAGGGTTCCAGACTAACGGGTTTTGAAAGCGACAAAAAATTCTGTATTATGAATTTTTAAGGCGCACATATATATTCAAATATTTTAAGTTTGCATAAAGATGATAATGTTTTTTTTTTAATGTTCAGCGCCAGCACTTTGTCGAGGTTTGCGTTCTGGAGCTCCAAACATTGCTGTTGTGCGAATGGGCCGACAATAAAGCACTGAGCTTAATTCGGGGTGTAGATCAAATTAACTTTAATTATTATCATTCACAATATCTTAATATTGATTCAAAGCAAAATTAGTGAAATTACTGATAGATATTAGTGAGTGAAAATATCTAATAAGACAATAAGCGCTCCTCTGAAGCCACCTACTGGTTATAATGGTAATTTAATATTTTTTTATTTTGAAATAAGTGTGAGTTTTCCTTCATCTTGAAACGTTTAGTTTTTCAAATGGGGACAATCTTTGAAGGATGAACACAATTTTTTGGTCATCACATTAAATATAAATTTAAATTTAAATATGATATTATAGTTTTGAAGTGCTGGAAAAAGATGTGTAGTACTCATAAGCGTTTGACTATATCTGCCACAATACCACAGTTACTGTGAGTGTTACTACAGTAAATCTGTGGGTCTGTGGACTTAAAGCCTTCTATAACTTGTTCATTCATGGCACAGAGTTTCTCCTGGTTTCCACATTAGCGCTGTTTGATCTGAGACCCATTGTTTATAACAGAACTCTTGCAGCGATGTTATTAATTCTGTGGTGAATCAGATGTGTTTCTTCATGGTCCTCTTCCTGCAGGGGTGAAGTGTAACCTGGTGGTGTATAAGCCCCCGCAGCGGGCCGGGGACCAGAACTGCCTGCTGTTCCACTGTCTCAGCGAGAGGGACTGTCCGCTGATGCCGGCCAGCACTGGAGTCAACACCTACAACATATTCAAGGGTGAGTACAACAACAACAACAACAGAACTCCCTGTGTTCAATTTAAAGGATTAATTCACTTCAGAATTAAAGTTTCCTCATAGTTTACTCTCCCTCACGCCATCCAAGATGTTTATGTTTTTCTTTCTTCAGTTGAAAAGAAATTAAGAAAACACTCCAGGATTTCCTCCATATAGTGTCTTCAATGGGGTCCAACGGCTCGAAGGTCCAGATGTGAGTTTCAGTGCAGCTTCAGAGTCTCGACACGATCCAGCCGAGGAATACGAGTCTCATCTACACAAACCAGCGGCATTTATAACACAATACACATTTATATAATTTACCCACAGATGCTGGTCTTGCTCTCGCTGTGATGCGGCACACATTACATCAGCAGGGTGAAAGGTCACACAGACCTTTGACCCTGAACAGACCCAGTGTTTATTAAGCAAATGTGCAAAGACTGAGTCAAACGCCATAAAAGAAATTAAAAAAAGTTTAAACAACGATGTTGGATGGTTTTGAAGATGGAGGAGATAATGAGATGGAGTTTTTCTCCCTACTCCACATCTTCCGCCTACGTCTGGTTAGAGACTTTGAAGCTGCACTGAAACTGCAATTCGGACCTTCGAGCCGTTGGACCCTATTGAATTCACTTATATAATTTCTTTTCGACTGAAGAAAGAAAGACGTGAACATCTTAGATGACGTGGAGAGAGTAAATTATCAGAGAATTTTATTTCTGAAGTGAACTTATCCTTTAAAGCACTTCATTGGCTTGATTGTGTTTACATACTACACAGCCAAAGCATTATACACAAAACAAAGAACAAACAGAGAAATATATACAATATAACAAGAACAAAAACAGGTAACACTTTACAATAAGCTGCCATTAATTAACATTAACTAACAATGGGCAGTATGTCAGGTAGTTGCAGTTAAGGCAGCTTTATTAAAAGTACCACAAGCCAAACAGTCCCAAATCCAACAGGCGTAATCCAGAACAGGCAGAGGTTAGGCAATTAGCCAACAATTAAACTCAGGAAAGGCAATGAACAATAATCCAGAGAACCAGTCCAAAGCCAAAAACTACAAAGAGCTTGCAAAAAGATATGATTCTTTATTATAGGGTGTCTAAGTATGTGTGTGAATTGATATCAGGTGTGTGTGATCAGAAGACTGGTTATTTAGAGCGCTACCAGATTTAGAGAATCTGTTGGGTTATCACTCCATGGCAGTAATGGAGGCTGGTATCCAAGAACACAACAGGGAAGGAACTGGGACCAGTCTCCTGGGTTGGTAAAAGAGAATGTGCGAAGGAACCGTCCGGTTTCTTGGTTTGCCAGTTCTGGCCTTTGGCTTGGGGCTGGTATCCTGACCTTAGGGTCCCTGTTTCCCCCTTCATGCACACGAGAAGTAAACTGTGGTCCTCTGTCACTCACAAAATCCTCTGGAATCCCAAAATAAATTCACATTTCTCCCCTTTCACACATAGTTTATGTTGCGAGAGACGCTGGAGGACTTGATCAACATGGGTCGAAAAGGAAGGTGAATGAATACACTAGAATATTGTCTATGAAGGCAATCACAAATTGTCTTAAGTAATCTCGTCATTGATGAGACACTGGGAAACAGAGGGGGCGCTAGAGATCCCATATGGCACAACACAGCACTCACAGTGGCCAGATGTGGTACTGAAGGCCATCTTCCATTCATCCCCTTCACGTATGAGTAAGTTTGTAAAAAACTGTGCATTAGGGAGCTGTTCTGACGGATACCTGTATTTGACCTTACATTGGTTGAAGCCCTGATAATCACTCCCTTTTTACAACAAAAAAGAAACCAGGCGATGCAGGGGATGTTGAAGGTCTGAGGTACCCTTGTTGTAACTCCTCCTGTACATATTCTTCCATAGCTTTCTGTTCCGTTAAGGAGAGTAAGTAGACTTTGGTGCGGGGGGGAATGGTTCCAGGAAACAGGTATATTGTACGATCATATGAGCGATGTGGAGGCAGGCCCTCGCTTTGGTTTTACTGAAAGACTCACTCATGTCTCGGTGATTATCAGGGCTCTTCACGGTGGCGGTACCTATGCTTAGCTCTGGAAACAGAAGTGATTGTAGCAAAAGAAAGACCAGTGGGTGAGTTGCTTGTCTGACCAGGACAGCTGCGGGTTGTGAATTTTCATCCAAGGAAGGCCCAGAATTTTGGGATGTTTGGGAGACTTGGTTATCAGCAGAGAAACGTATTCTTGATGAAGACCTCCTACTTGGAGGAGAAGTGGTAAGGTGCGGTGAGTGATGAATCCTCCTCCAATAGGACCACCGTCAATGGCTTGGATCTGTGGTTTGGCTCGGTTTCCTGCAGCTCCTGAGTCAATTGTTGCCGTGATTTGAAAGAACAGTCCTGAGTGTTGTAGAGTTATAGGTGATGTGAGTGCATTTCCATTAAGAGACTGGAACAGACTCACCGTTTGAGAGCGTGAAACTGGATTTCCTCTCGTTGAAGGACCAGTGGGATGACGTGGGGAACACTGTCGGAGACGATGGCTCGACCCAACTGCATGGGGTCCACTGACATAACGGGGATTGGACACGTCACTCGGACATTAGACGAAGGTTGATTGAAAATGAATAGGTTTAGACAGATGGCAAGATCTCTGAGTGAGTTTACCTCAGTAAGCTGAGCGAGGGGATCTCTGAGTAAGTTTACCTCAGTAACCTGAGCGAGTGGATCTGTGAGTGAGTTTACCTCAGTAAGCTGAGCGAGTGGATCTCTGAGTAAGTTTACCTCAGTAAGCTGAGTGAGTGGATCTCTGAGTGAGTTTACCTCAGTAAGCTGAGCGAGTGGATCTCTGAGTGAGTTTACCTCAGTAAGCTGAGCGAGTGGATCTCTGAGTGAGTTTACCTCAGTAAACTGAGCGAGTGGATCTCTGAGTGAGTTTACCTCAGTAAACTGAGCGAGTGGATCTGTGAGTGAGTTTACCTCAGTAAGCTGAGCGAGTGGATCTCTGAGTGAGTTTACCTCAGTAAACTGAGCGAGTGGATCTGTGAGTGAGTTTACCTCAGTAAGCTGAGCGAGTGGATCTGTGAGTGAGTTTACCTCAGTAAGCTGAGCGAGTGGATCTCTGAGTGAGTTTACCTCAGTAAGCTGAGCGAGTGGATCTCTGAGTGAGTTTACCTCAGTAAGCTGAGTGAGTGGATCTCTGAGTGAGTTTACCTCAGTAAGCTGAGCGAGTGGATCTCTGAGTGAGTTTACCTCAGTAAGCTCAGTAAGCTGAGCGAGTGGATCTCTGAGTGATTTTACCTCAGCAAACTGAGCGAGTGGTTCTGTGAGTGAGTTTACCTCAGTAAGCTGAGCGAGGGGATCTCTGAGTGAGTTTACCTCAGCAAGCTGAGCGAGAGGATCTATGAGTGAGTTTACCTCAGTAAGCTGAGTGAGTGGATCTCTGAGTGAGTTCACCTCAGTAAACTGAGCGAGTGGATCTGTGAGTGAGTTTACCTCAGTAAGCTGAGGGAGTGGATCTGTGAGTGAGTTTACCTCAGTAAGCTGAGGGAGTGGATCTCTGAGTGAGTTTACCTCAGTAAGCTGAGGGAGTGGATCTCTGAGTGAGTTTACCTCAGTAAACTGAGCGAGTGGATCTGGGAGTGAGTTTACCTCAGTAAGCTGAGCGAGTGGATCTCTGAGTGAGTTTACCTCAGTAAACTGAGCGAGTGGATCTGGGAGTGAGTTTACCTCAGTAAGCTGAGCGAGTGGATCTCTGAGTGAGTTTACCTCAGTAAACTGAGCGAGTGGATCTGTGAGTGAGTTTACCTCAGGAAGCTGAGCGAGTGGATCTGTGAGTGAGTTTACCTCAGTAAACTGAGCGAGTGGATCTCTGAGTGAGTTTACCTCAGTAAGCTGAGCGAGTTGATCTCTGAGTGAGTTTACCTCAGTAAGCTGAGCGAGTGGATTTCTGAGTGAGTTCACCTCAGTAAGCTGAGCGAGTGGATCTGTGAGTGAGTTTACCTCAGTAAGCTGAGCGAGTGGATTTCTGAGTGAGTTCACCTCAGTAAACTGAGCGAGTGGATTTCTGAGTGAGTTCACCTCAGTAAGCTGAGCGAGTGGATCTGTGAGTGAGTTTACCTCAGTAAGCTGAGCGAGTGGATCTGTGAGTGAGTTTACATCAGTAACCTGAGCGAGTGGATCTCTGAGTGAGTTTACCTAAGTAAGCTGAGCGAGTGGATCTCTGAGTGAGTTTACCTCAGTTAGCTGAGCGAGTGGATCTCCGAGTGAGTTTACCTCAGTAAGCTGAGCGAGTGGATCTCTGAGTGAGTTTACCTTAGTAAACTGAGCGAGTGGATCTCTGAGTGAGTTTACCTCAGTAAGCTCAGTAAGCTGAGCGAGTGGATCTCTGAGTGAGTTTACCTCAGTAAGCTGAGTGAGTGGATCTCTGAGTGAGTTTACCTCAGTAAGCTGAGCGAGTGGATCTCTGAGTGAGTTTACCTCAGTAAGCTGAGCGAGTGGATCTCTGAGTGATTTTACCTCAGCAAACTGAGCGAGTGGTTCTGTGAGTGAGTTTCCTCAGTAAGCTGAGCGAGGGGATCTCTGAGTGAGTTTACCTCAGCAAGCTGAGCGAGGGGATCTATGAGTGAGTTTACCTCAGTAAGCTGAGCGAGTGGATCTCTGAGTGAGTTTACCTCAGTAAGCTGAGCGAGTGGATCTCTGAGTGAGTTTACCTCAGTAAACTGAGCGAGTGGATCTCTGAGTGAGTTCACCTCAGTAAGCTGAGCGAGTGGATCTCTGAGTGAGTTTACCTCAGTAAACTGAGCGAGTGGATCTGTGAGTGAGTTTACCTCAGTAAGCTGAGCGAGTGGATCTGTGAGTGAGTTTACCTCAGTAAACTGAGCGAGTGGATCTGTGAGTGAGTTTACCTCAGGAAGCTGAGCGAGTGGATCTGTGAGTGAGTTTACCTCAGTAAACTGAGCGAGTGGATCTGTGAGTGAGTTTACCTCAGGAAGCTGAGCGAGTGGATCTGTGAGTGAGTTTACCTCAGCAAGCTGAGCGAGGGGATCTGTGAGTGAGTTTACCTCAGGAAGCTGAGCGAGTGGATCTCTGAGTGAGTTTACCTCAGTAAACTGAGCGAGTGGATCTCTGAGTGAGTTTACCTCAGTAAACTGAGCGAGTGGAGCTGTGAGTGAGTTTACCTCAGTAAGCTGAGCGAGTTGATCTCTGAGTGAGTTTACCTCAGTAAGCTGAGCGAGTGGATTTCTGAGTGAGTTCACCTCAGTAAACTGAGCGAGTGGATCTCTGAGTGAGTTTACATCAGTAACCTGAGCGAGTGGATCTCTGAGTGAGTTTACATCAGTAACCTGAGCGAGTGGATCTCTGAGTGAGTTTACATCAGTAACCTGAGCGAGTGGATCTCTGAGTGAGTTTACCTCAGTAAACTGAGCGAGTGGATCTCTGAGTGAGTTTACATCAGTAACCTGAGCGAGTGGATCTCTGAGTGAGTTTACATCAGTAACCTGAGCGAGTGGATCTCTGAGTGAGTTTACCTCAGTTAGCTGAGCGAGTGGATCTCTGAGTGAGTTTACCTCAGTAAGCTGAGCGAGTGGATCTCTGAGTGAGTTTACCTCAGTAAACTGAGCGAGTGGATCTGTGAGTGAGTTTACCTCAGTAAGCTGAGCGAGTGGATCTGTGAGTGAGTTTACCTCAGTAGGCTGAGAGAGTGGATCTCTGAGTAAGTTTACCTCAGTAAGCTGAGCGAGTGGATCTCTGAGTGAGTTTACCTCAGTAAGCTGAGCGAGTGGATCTCTGAGTGAGTTTACCTCAGTAAGCTTAACAGTAAGTTTAATATAATAAAATATAGGCCTAATATAATATAAAAAAACGAATTGAAGTATTTGAAGTGATATAATATAGCCTATCAGTTTAAATGCTTCAATTTGTTTACATATTATTATAATATGAAAACAAACTGAAGCATTTAAAAAGATCTAATAGCTAAATATTTTCAAGAAAAGTGAATATATGAAGCCTTTTATAGTAATCTAACCATGCCCGAAACTCCCCCACACAAAAACACATCTATCTAATGATGTATTTTGAATTTGCACGCAGGGTGTGTAAGTGTTACCGTTCTGTGTCCCTCAACCGTTATTTCCACCACTTTAATCAAACCACTCTTCTTTAAAACATTATGATGTGATTTTATTTCACATGTCTTTGCGTTTGTCGTTGCCTCTCGTATTGAGCTATTTGGTCCGCACACAAGACTCACTGCCAATCACACGCGCTCACATCATTCTCTTTCTATGAAACCTGTAAACTGCATTCACCAGTTTTCATTCTATAGCGGTTGACCAGATAACTGAAATTATTTCTCACTTAAACTACAATCTAATGGATTTCCCCACACATTTCGCGTCAGTCCTCTGCGTGGCATTTACATTTTTACTGCGCGGCCGCGGCTTCAGAAGTGCGCGACCGCGCATGCGCGCAGTTTAGAGGGAACATTGGTGTCAAGTTACATTTAAGCTATTTTAAGGCTTGAAGAATTTATAAAACGTTTACGAAAAACGCTTAAATATGTCATTTTGGTGACCAAAGCTGAGTTTTAAGGGGTACAATTATTGACTACAGGAAGACTTTAAGGGTTAACAGATACAACTTTTGATTTCAATGTATCAGTAAATGTTGAAATAAACATCAACTAAGATTAATAATTCCTTTAGAAATATTTTTCTGCTTTAGAACCTCATTGTAAACTGTTACCAAAATTGTTTTAAAATAAATTATTAAATGAATTCTTAGACATAATGAAGATTCAAGGAATCACATACTATAAGTAGGTGGATGGTCTTTGATTATATTGATCAAGTATTTGGTTTCTGATGGTGTTCAGCTGAATTTTTTTTTTCTTGCAATTGTATTAATCACTTCAGGTTCAACTCATCCATTGACTAAAGCAAATGGAAGAATAACAGCCAAGCCTGCACCCAGTGTAGAGACAAAGCTGACCACGACCACAACAAGAACATCACCCGCAACAGCAACCATGACAACAACAACACCCACAACAACAACAACACCAACAACAACAACACCCACAACAACAACAACACCCACAACAGCAACACCCACAACAACAACAACACCCACAACAACACCCACAACAACAACAACACCCACAACAACAACACCCACAACAACAACACCCACAACAACAATATCCACAAGTCCTGCAACAACAACACCCACAACAACAACAACACCAACAACAGCAACCACAACTACAACAACACTTTCAACCACACCCACCACCACACCACTGACCAGCACCAGCACTGAAGAACCGCTGACCGGGTCAGAATCACACGTGATGCTTGTAACCGTCGTTGTGACAACTGCACCCGTTGCCACGACAACCGCACCCGTTGCCACGACAACCACGCCCGTTGCCACGACAACCACCACCACTACACAGTCCACCACTACAACAACAGCTAAAAGCACCAGCACTAAAGCGTCGCGGCCTCCGGGCAAACCCAACAGAGTACGAAAACCCGGCAAACCTTCCAGACCAGAACCACATCCAGTGAAGCCCGTCAGAGCGACCGCCAGCCCAACAACCACCGGCACACACACACCAGCGACTACTACAACCACAAGAGCTACAACCACAACAACAAGCACAACAACAACTACAACAACAACTACACCTGCACCCACGGCTCCGCCCGCTGAGCCCGAGACTGTGAGCGAGTCGCGGCGCCGGGGCTTCGGTTCTCCTGCCGCCGGCCCGGTCCCGGTGAAGCCCAAGGTGTCTCGGGTGATGTGGAAGAACAGCCTGGTGGCCATCGTGGTGCTCACACTCCTCTTCCTCGCGCTCATCCTCGCTCTGGTGGCCCGGAAGGCCATGGAGTCCTTCGACAGGCGCCACTACACACGCCTGGAGCTCAACGACCTGCACTACGAGGTTTAACACCACTGACAATCTGTTTCCTCACGGAGAGAAAAGCTTTGTATTTTGATATATTTAGGCTGGTTTGGTTTCCACGGTTCAAGGAGAGAAATAAAAAGCAATACACTGAGCTCAGGTCAAGAAATGAAGGCTGAGATCTTGAACAGCTTCTCCGCTGTAAGATGTTTCTTTCTTTCTTTCTCACCAAGCGTTTCTTAGTATGAGTGTCAGCAAACATCATTAACATGTTCTGTTGTAAGAAGCACTTCACGGGCCCTGAGAGCGCCTGCGTTTCACTGCTCACTGGTGTAGTCGTGCACTTGTTGTTGTGTCACATGACCGCTGGAGAGATTCCCACTCGCACTTCATATTTTCAGTGGAAGTGAACGAGTGTTTGTTTGTAATTCACTGCATTTTTCTCTATGATCGTCAGGCGGTGCGGAGGTCAGTCGTTTATTTCACAGCATGATTCACTGAAATCTGTCCAGTTCACTCTTAAGTTAAATCTTATTCTGCTACGGTATTTTCTAATCTGTTAGTATATGTTGGTGGTAAATTTTTTGGTGAGCCTTGGCTTTTACAGACACCTTGAGATTAATGTGACTGTTTTGTTTCTCTTGCAAGAAATAAAAAGGAGTCTTTTTCAATATCTACAAGGTTTCTTATTATGTTTCATCTGCATGAGTTACAGTAAACAGCGGCAACATTAAACGACAGACAATAATGTTTCAAAAGCTCTGATCCGAACTAAATCACAAAACTAGTGACTGAGTTTTTTACTGGCCAGTGTTGGCGATATATAGAGAGCACATATTTACACAACTTTTTTTAAAGAAATTAAAACTTTTATGAATCAAGGACACATTAGATTGATCAAAAGTGACAGTGAAGACATTCATACCCAGATAGCATACATATCCGGGCCTCATCTGGCCCACACACATCAAGCTGGTTTAGTGTGAGTTTTGTGTGTGTGGTCCAGATGTGGCCCGGATATGTATGCCATTGCCAGACACACTCAGGATGTTTCCATGCGTTATGTGAGCCAGAAGAATGTGGGAGATGTGAGCCACAACTGGGCCAGATGTCATTTGCTATTTGGGTAATGTTACAAATTCTATTTCAAATAAATAAGTTATTTTTAACTTTCGGTTCATCAAAGAATCCTGAGAAATACAATATGACAATAATAATCATCAATGTTTCTTGAGCATCAGATCATCATATTCTCCTGATTTCTGAAGGATCATGTGACACTGAAGACTGGAGTAATGATGCTGAAACTCAGCTTTGATCACAGGAATAAATTACACTTTATTATATATTCACATAGAAAATTAAAATAGAATATCCAGCTTCGCTATTGATAAAGCTATTGGCAAGATACAAAAAAACTTTGCATTGCAGTTACATTAATTTAGATTATATTACAGATATACACATTATAGTCTACAGTTAACAGAAATACATTCTAGAACATTTTGCTAACATTCTCATTAAAACATTATGAATGTTCAAAAGATCCCGTTTTTGTAAAATATTTTTCAGTGTTATTCGAACGTTACAGAAACGTTCCGGGAACATTAACATTCCTCAAACATTATGGAACGTTACTTTTGAATCTGAACGTTCTGAAACCAGGAGCAACATTTAAAAAGCAAAAAACGATCCATAATCGATAATGTTTTTGTACTCAACGTTTTGAGATCATTAGGCTATTAAATAACAGATAACTTTGAACGAACGTTCTATTGATGTTACTGGAAGAATGTTTGTTCATAACTATGAGAGAACCTTGAAGGAACGTTCCCTGTTCGCTGGGATGGTAGCCTATAATCTGTACAAATGTAGTATAATATCCCTGCAAGTGATATTAACAAATCACGAGAAAAAAATCTTTAGACTGAGAGAGAGTCTTAAAAGTGTAATATTCGGTGATTTTGGAGAATAAGTGAGAGACGATGACCATTAGGTGAGTTTTAATGAAGTGTAATTCATTAATGCCATTGCTTTGTGTTGTTTTGTGTTTCGGGCCGCAGCACGAACCACTGCGTGAAAAAGTAGTCCCATCGGAATGCGCTTCACTGGCTTTATCCGCGCGTCCACGACGCTCGCGACGCTCCACATCCCCCATTAAACAGTTTGTTCTGTGTCTCCCCCGCACTATGATCCGATATAAAGAAAGAGAGTGTCTTGAATGAGATGAAACACAACAATAGTGAGTGAGTGAGTGTGACGGAGCACTGGGATCGGGAGAGCCGGCGGAAGGGTTTGGAAGCGTCCGGGCATTTTCCCTGCGAGCGGAAGGAGACGCACGGACTCACTGAAACACTGAAACAATCAAATCGATGAAAAACCGCAACGGAGAATCAACGCGAAGAATCCGAATCCCAGACACACGCAGCCGGAGCGATGCGAGCGAAGCGGCGCGGCTGAGCGTTGAAGATGTGTGCCGCACTACAGAGTCTCTTACTGTGTACTTTGTGTTTGCAGATACGGGGTGAGTTTCATTTACGGTGCTCGATTTGTTCACGAATCGCGTTGATCTAATGATTCTCTGGATCGAATCTCTGTAAATACACGCGCGCGCGCGTGTGAATCAATACTGTTGTTTCGTGAAGCTGAATCAGTGCTGTTGTTTAGTGTGTCGATGCTGATCTGTATCGTTGGAGCTGTAGAATGTGTAACGTGTTTGTTTTTGTTGTTTGGGCTCGTGTTCTTGTTTTGAGAACCGCGGCCGTGTGAATCTTTCACTCGTTCAGCATCAAACTCGCTCGCTTTCAGCCGCAGCAACAAAAACCCTCGAATATATCAATGATTTATCGTGCTTTATGTGGCCTGTAAGCGAGTTTTGTGTGAAAGCAGCTCTTCTCCTTTAGTTTGTGAAGTTACACACTCAAACTGCAGCTGAGTTCGATTCTTTCGAGGGTTAGTGTTCGGTTCGCGCGCGCGCGCGTGTGTGTGTGTGTGTGTGTGTGTGTGTGTGTGAGTGTGTGTGATTCACTCTTAAAAATAAAGGTTTTTCTTTGATACTGATGGATCCAAGAAGAACCTTTAACATATATTTTCATTGCTCAAAATATTCTTATAGTGAGGTAAACGGTTTTAGGTTTATTAAAACGTTCTTCACAAAAGGAAAAAAATGTTATTTTTGAGAAATGGTCATTGAAAACCCAAAATGGTTCTTCTGTGGTGAAAAGAGAAACACTTTTTTTGGCCATGAAGTGAGTTGCTAGTGTTGGTAAACAGTGCTGTGTTTAACAGCTGTTCAGTGACACAAACAAAACCACAAACAAGAATCTCTGATAAAGTGTGTAAACGATCAGCTGAAAGCTTGACATGATCCAAAGCCAAATAATAAGTATCCAGAATTCTCCATATTCCCAGTTTCTGCTCTGGCACGGGCTTCAGTCACTTCTGCGAGTTCCTAAATGTTTGGGAAAGGAAATTCCCCGTGTTAGGAAAACAGGCTGGAGGTCGAGCCGGTGTTTCTGCGGTCGATGTGTCAAATTGAGGTTTGATTTTCTGCCAGATCCCTGTGGAGTCGTCTCTCCATCCCCGGAGCGCAGGAACATTAGTTTTACAGGAGCAGGTGATGGAGGATTATTGTGTGGAGGTACTGGGCATGTCATGCTGATATTATTGGAAGCGATTCGGGTAATATTCTACAATATTATTGATCTCCTGCATTGACAGCATAATATGAGAACTGAGCTGGACGATGACATCACGGTTTATAAACTAAATTACTTTTTTTTACAACAAAGAGTAACCGTCAATGAATGCTATTTTCTTCTAGACACAGACTTTGTTGCGTTATTTTGCTGTTATCTCTGTAAAGCTGCTTTGAAACAGTGTTGTAAAAAGCGCTGTATAAATACAGGAGACTTGATTAGTTCCCAAATCTGCAAGAAATCATGCATCTTATTGTCTTAAATCGAAGAGAACCACTGCCACGATCCCACGGCGGCATCGAGCTACGCCTGTGCTTTGAAGGAACGACACCTAGTGGTGAAGTTGCGTAGCGTGCCTCTAATATCTTCAGTCATTCCGCTTCTCAGGAAATGCATCTTGATTTAAAGGAAATCAAGGTTATTCTGGGATGCTGGATGAGTGAGATTGTCCTATTTTGTTATTGCCCTATTGTTATAACTCTATTGTTATAGAGTTTCTGAAGCTCGTGTGAAGACTCTGCCCTCTTCTGGACGGAGGCGGAGCTGCAGCTCATTTGCATTTAAAGCGACACACACACACACACACACAAACTAGTTCATAAACTATAATAAATGATCTGGTATTTTGAGCTGAAATTTCACACACATTCTGGGGACGCTATATATTTATATTGCATCTGGTGAAAAGGGGCATAATGTCACGTTTAAGAATGTTTAGTGTTGAGAACAAGACAGATTTGATTATTTTCACACCTGAATATGTTTTCAGAATCGTTTTGTTTGACCTGACCCCTCTCTCTCTCAGGCCTGCCGCTGCTCCTGTACGCTAACCGGCGTGACCTGCGTTTGGTGGACGCGGCTCACGGGCGCGCCAACGCTACGGTGGTGATGGGCGGTCTCGAGGACGCGGCGGCGCTAGATTACGTGTTCGCTCAGGATCTGATCTACTGGAGTGACGTGAGCGAGGAGTCCATCAAACGCACACGCTTCAACGGCTCGACGCCTAGCGGCGCTCCCTCCACCGTCGTGTCCAACCTAGTCTCTCCTGACGGCCTGGCCTGCGACTGGATCGGGAACAAGCTCTACTGGACCGACTCCGAGACCAACCGGGTCGAGGTGTCGGAGCTGGACGGCACGCACCGGAAGGTGTTGTTCTGGCAGGATCTGGACCAGCCGAGGGCCATCGCTCTGGACCCGGCCCGCGGGTGAGTGGGGGAGTGCTGAGCTAAAGCGGCTCTCACGAGTCTTAAAGCGGTGGATGATTGTGAGGTCACTTCTCTAACTGTAGTTAGTGTGTAATGTTGCTGTTTGAGCATGAACTACATCTGCAAAGTTACAACCGTCAAAGTTCAAACAAAGGGAGAGATTTGCTTTTGAAGAAATCGCTTTTTAAGGACTACAACAAACGGCTGGTAGGAACTACAATGAGCTTCTTCACGGGTTGGTGACATCACTAACCCTACAATTTACATAACTCCGCCCCCGGGAACGCACAGTGCACGTTGAGAAGAGGAAGAGTTGTTGTAGTCGAGCACATTTGTTTTTACATGCAATACAATACGCGTCACAGTACCACTATATAGTATGTCACTCTGTAGGTGTTTTCAGTTCCCAAACGAGCGATGTATAGATTATCATAAGATAGTTACTATAGTTAACATTCATCAACTAACCATTCAGAAACGTCCTGTTGCTCTACATGGTGTCACTTCTTGAGTCTCTCCATCGAGTCCGGTTTGAACATAAAAGGCAGAACAGTTTCTGACATTTTAGTGCGGATCTGTGTGAGGTAATCGGAGCTGCTAACACACACACACACACACACACACACACTTGAAGCTCCGCCCTCTGTGCCGGGAGCAACAGCTCATTTGCATTTCATTTACTGAAATTGCAAATGTACTTCTTGTGATTTAAATCTCAATCTAAAAATATGAAATTGCCCTTTCGACTGACAAACAGTGCAGAAATATCGTATAGATGGTGAAATAAACGATCTCTAATCATTAACTAAAAGAAATCACTAAGAAGGAGAAATGTTTAAGCTTCTGCTATTATACTAGTATATGAAACTTAAGTGAAAAGACATCAGTGGGCGTTATAACCGTAGTTCAAACGACTTCTGTAATAAAGTGATTTGTCTGATTTGTAGCAGGCACTGAAGCGATTACCCATAACCGCCGGGTCCTCGGCCGGCTGGCGTCTCCACAGAGCGAGCGCTGGTGTCGGGATCAGGCGTGCCGCGGCTTGTTTTCTGGATGTTTATGTTTAACAGGCCGGTAGTTACAGGCTAGAACTAGACGCTCTTCATGTTGTGAAGATGTTCAGAGTTTTGTGTCTCTGGACTCGTTGTGTTAATATCCCGCTAAACTAGTGCAGTGTTTTACAGATCCGATCCGCCAAGAGTTCCAGCACTCACTGTATTCACCTTTTCTATACCACACTCATATCTCATCATATCTCATCATATCTCATCATATCTCATCATATCTCATCATATCATATCTCATCATATCTCATATCGATGATCTGATGATCAAGAAACATTTATGATTATTATCAGTGTTGAAAACAGTTATTCACATTTATATTTCAGGATTAATGATGAATAGAAAGTTTAAAAGTACAGCATTTATCTGAAATATAAAGCTTTTGCAACATTAGAAATTAAATTAAATAAATCAATACTTTTATTCATCAAGGATTAATTCAATTAATCAAAAGTGACAGTAAAGACATTTATAATGTTACAAAAGCTTCTATTTCAGATAAATGCTGTTCTTTTGAACTTTCTATTCATCATTAATCCTGAAATATAAATGTGAATAACTGTTTTCAACACTGATAATAATCATAAATGTTTCTTGATCATCAGATCATCATATTAGAGTGATTTCTGAAGGATCATGTGACACTGAAGACTGGAGTAATGATGCTGAAACTCAGCTTTGATCACAGGAATACATTACACTTTACTAGATATTCACATAGAAAACAGTTATTAAATTGTCCTGATATTTGAACAAATTTTTTTGTTGTTGTATTTTTAATCAAATAAATGCAGAAGCAGAAGAGACTTCTTTAAAAATAATTATTTTACTGATCCATAATGTTGCGGTGAATAACTCCACATGAGGAAACACATCATGCTGTTTAAACCATAAAAAAGAAAAAGTCAAAATTACGTCTTAAGTCGTAATTTTGCCATCTCATAAATATGACTTAATGTGCCTTAATTTCAATTTAGGAAACAGTTTAGGAACTAATTACATCTTGGTGTGTCAATTTCAACTCTTTATAATTATGACCTTCAAGACTTTCTCATAATTTTTACTTTGTTTGTCAGTTATGATTTGCAAAAGCATGTTTTTTTTCCCTCATGTGGCAGAAATGTTTCCATAATGTTTTGCCGCTTTACTGCCGCTGTAGAATAATGTGTTTTGGGGATATTCAAATTAATTAACCAATCATTAATACCATTGATCAGCCCTACCAAACGTAGATGTTTTTTCCACTAAGAAACAAACATTATGTTATTTGATTGATACTGTGATGCTGCTTTGATGCAATTTATATTGTGAAAAGCGCTATATAAATACACTTGACTTGACTTGACTTGTGTCCAGGCCTGGATGTGAACGAGTGTTTTTGACCTGGTGGAGGCACAGGTGTGATTGAGTCTTAATCCAGCTCAGGTTTTCCTTCAGGTGAGCGTGTAACCCGAGCAGCTGGCTTTATCAGGAGGCATGATGGGTAATCCTGTTGTTCTGACTTGAGGCTGAGGAGGTCAGAGGTCGAGGGAGTGGGTTTGTACCAGTTTGACCTGGAAGTCTGAAGCAATGACCTCACTGACGAGCACCTGTCAATCATCAGGTCATGTGATCCTTCAGATTTGTGTGCATTGAAATGAGAAATGGTCTCAACCTGATCTCTAAACACAGGCCTGATTGCCCGATGGCTCGTAATGCAGAGAGAGAGTGTGAGTTACCCAGCATGCAGTGCGTCCGCAGATTCAACATGCGTGTCATTAGCGTGACACTCCTGAGATCACAGATGTAACGTGTGTTTGTTCTTGTAGTGGATTGATGTTGTTCACGATGAACATCGAAACATCATTCGAGTCGCACACTGTAATTTAGATAAACGTGTGTGTGTGTGTGTTCAGGTTCATGTACTGGACAGACTGGGGTGAGGTGCCGAAGATCGAGCGCGCTGGGATGGATGGGACTCTTCGCTCTGTGATCATCGACTCTGAGATCTACTGGCCCAACGGCCTCACACTCGACTACACACACACACAGCAGAAGCTCTACTGGGCCGACGCCAAGTTCAACTTCATCCACCGGTGCAACCTGGACGGCTCCGGCAGG
The DNA here is from genome assembly GCA_030578275.1 of Meda fulgida. NCBI lineage: Eukaryota > Metazoa > Chordata > Actinopteri > Cypriniformes > Leuciscidae > Meda > Meda fulgida. The sequence continues at coordinate 128,808 of CM060619.1, forward strand.
TGCGACACGCACACACACGCATGCACGCACACAAACACAAGCACACGCACAAACACACGCACGCACAAACACATGCACGCACACACAAGCACACGCACGCATGCACACACAAGCACACACGCACAAACACATGCACGCACAAACGCACGCACACATGCACACAAACACATGCACACACAAACACACACGCACGCACACACAAAAACACCTCACCTCTCGATCCAATTCACCAGCTGTGATTCCATCCAGTTTCAATCTTGATAATGATTAATCTGGATTCATGTCAATGTGTGTGTGTGTGTGTGTGTGTGTGTCAGGGAGGTGGTGGTGAAGGGCTCGCTGCCGCACCCGTTTGCGCTGACACTGTACGAGGACACACTCTTCTGGACCGACTGGAACACACACTCCATCCACTCCTGCCACAAACACACGGGGCAGAACAGCCGCGAGATCCACTCCAACATCTTCTCCCCCATGGACATACACGTCTACAGCCAGAAGCGCCAGCAGATCGGTGAGTGTGACAGTGTGACAGTGTGTGTGAGTGTGACAGTGTGTGTGAGTGTGACAGTGTGTAGTGTGTGAGTGTGACAGTGTGTGAGTGTGAGAGTAAGTGTGAGAGTGAGTGAGTGTAACTGTTAGAGTGTGTGTGAGTGAGCGAGTGTAACCCGAGCAGCTGGCTCGTGTGTGTGTGCGAGCGTGTGTGCGAGCGTGTGTGCGAGCGTGTGTGCGAGCGTGTGTGCGAGCGTGTGTGCGAGCGTGTGTGCGAGCGTGTGTGCGAGCGTGTGTGCGAGCGTGCGTGAGCGAGCGTGTGTGCGAGCGTGCGTGTGTGAGCGTGTGTGAGCGAGCTTGTGTGAGCGAGCGTGTGTGTGTGTGTGTGTGTGTGTGAGCGAGCGTGTGTGTGTGAGCGTGTGTGTGTGAGCGAGCGTGTGTGAGCGAGCGTGTGTGAGCGAGCGTGCGTGTGTGAGCGAGCGTGCGTGTGTGAGCGAGCGTGCGTGTGTGAGCGTGCGTGTGTGAGCGAGCGTGCGTGTGTGAGCGAGCGTGCGTGTGTGAGCGAGCGTGCGTGTGTGAGCGAGCGTGCGTGTGTGTGTGTGAGCGAGCGTGTGTGTGTGTGAGCGAGCGTGTGTGTGTGAGCGAGCGTGCGTGTGTGAGCGAGCGTGTGTGTGTGAGCGAGCGTGTGTGTGTGAGCGAGTGTGTGTGTGTGAGCGAGCGTGTGTGTGTGAGCGAGCGTGTGTGTGTGTGAGCGAGTGTGTGAGTGAGCGAGCGTGTGTGAGTGAGCGAGCGTGTGTGAGTGAGCGAGCGTGTGTGAGTGAGCGAGCGTGTGTGAGTGAGCGAGCGTGTGTGAGCGAGCGTGTGAGCGAGCGAGTGTGAGCGAGCGTGTGAGCGAGTGTGTGTGAGCGAGCGTGTGAGCGAGTGTGTGTGAGTGAGCGAGTGTGTGTGAGTGAGCGAGTGTGTGTGAGTGAGCGAGTGTGTGTGAGTGAGCGAGTGTGACGGTGTGAGTTAGCAAGTGTGTGTGAGTGAGAGTGAGTGAGTGTGACAGTGTGAGAGTGAGGGTGTCAGTGTGTGTACGAGAGTGGACATACACATCTACAGTCAGAAGCGCCAGCCACTCTAAGAGTGTGTGTGTGTGCTCTCCCTTCCCATCATGCTCTGGAACAATGCACAGAAGGGCTGCTGGGTAAGAGGAAGGAAGGACTCGGACACAATGGAGTGTCTGTTCTGTTCCAGCAGAGAATTTCTCACAGAGCTGACAGAATCCTGCGTTCACCTCTCTCTCTCTCTCTCTCTCTCGTGTGTGTGTGTGTGTGTGTGTGTGTGTCAGACGTGACGAGTCCCTGCGCGCTGAAGAACGGTGGATGTTCTCATCTCTGTCTGCTGTCTCCGGTCAAACCGTATTATCAGTGCGCCTGTCCAACAGGAGTCCGACTACTGGACGACAACAAGAGCTGCAGAGACGGTGAGACACACACACACACTGGTTTCTAGAACTTACGCCTGTAGTGCAGGTGTGTGAGCAGATCTTGGGTTAATAATCTAATCAATATTTCTGTTTAATCTGATTTAATAATAATCCGCTACAGATTCTCAGGGCAAGTGGCTTTGGATAAATGTGTAAATGATCATTTCTCTGATCAGAATCAGTATGTTGACTCTTGTATTGATCGGATCCCAAACACACACACACAGATCCTGCATTAACACTCTCTCCGCTCGACCGTCCGCTGGTTGCCATGGTAACGTGTGATGCCGTGCTTCTGCCTAATTTCCTCCAATCAGAGCGAGCGAGTCACGTGACCTCATCTGTCTGCTCTGAGTGAACGATCTCCACCTTTTGAGTGTGTTTGGCTGAGAGAGGCTCGTTTGTTTGGCCTTTTGTTTGCCCCCCCCCCCCCCCCCCCCCGCTGCACGGCATTATGGGAGATGGGCATTATGCACGTTCATCTCGAGCCCGTGGACAGAAAATACACATTTAAGAGTTTATTTTATTGCACGTGAGCTATTAGCTTCTGTAGATTTCAGTCTTTAAAGGTCAGAAATATGCTTCTATCTATATCTAAATCTATATCTATATCTGTATATATATCTATATAATCTGTTCATAAATCACCTGATTATACAACATTTTACTAAAAACATGTAGAAAATTTCGACGTTTTGTTTAGTCTGAGCACGCGTCAGATACTCACACACATTTTATACAACATTTTAATCCTAAAAACATGGTAAAAATGTATGTTTTCTGATTGAAGCTTGTTTGGTCTGACCCCTGACCTCTGCCCCTCATCAGGACCCACTCAGTTGCTGCTTCTGGCCCGGCGCACAGACCTGCGACGCATCTCTCTGGACACGCCGGACTTCACCGACATCGTTCTCCAGGCGGAGGACATCCGGCACGCCATCGCCATCGACTACGACCCGGTGGACCGGCACCTGTACTGGACCGACGACGAGGTGCGCGCCATCCGCCGGTCCGAGCTCGACGGCAGTGACCCGCAGGTCCTGGTGACCTCACAAGTCAATCACCCCGACGGCATCGCGGTGGACTGGATCGCTCGCAACCTGTACTGGACAGACACCGGCACGGACCGCATCGAGGTGACCCGGCTCAACGGCTCCATGAGGAAGATCCTGATCTCAGAGGAGCTGGACGAGCCCAGAGCCATCGTGCTGGACCCCGTCGCCGGGTGAGACGCTTGATATTTATATATATATATATATATGAATAAAGTTGGCTGAAGCGTGTGCGTGTCTCCCGTGTGCTGAAGCATGTGCTGAAGCGTGTGCGTGTCTCCCGTGTGCTTAAGCGTGTGCGTGCTGAAGCGTGTGCGTGTCTCCCGTGTGCTGAAGCGTGTGCGTGCTGAAGCGTGTGCGTGTCTCCCGTGTGCTGAAGCATGTGCTGAAGCGTGTGCGTGTCTCCCGTGTGCTTAAGCGTGTGCGTGTCTCCCGTGTGCTGAAGCGTGTGCGTGTCTCCCGTGTGCTGAAGCGTGTGCGTGCTGAAGCGTGTGCGTGTCTCCCGTGTGCTGAAGCGTGTGCGTGCTGAAGCGTGTGCGTGTCTCCCGTGTGCTGAAGCGTGTGCGTGTCTCCCGTGTGCTGAAGCGTGTCTCCCGTGTGCTGAAGCGTGTGTCCAGTGTGCTGAAGCGTGTGCTGAAGCGTGTGTCCCGTGTGCGCAGGTACATGTACTGGACGGACTGGGGTGAGGTGCCGAAGATCGAGCGCGCGGCTCTGGACGGGTCGGAGCGGCTGGTTCTGGTCAACACGTCTCTCGGCTGGCCCAACGGATTGGCGCTCGATTACACCGAGAGGAAGATCTACTGGGGTGACGCCAAGACCGACGTCATTGAGGTGAGAGCACGACACACTTGTCTCGTCGGCTCCACATCTACACACACACACACACACACACACACACAAACTCTCTGGTCCCGTCGACTGTGGTTTTAGCCCACATCTCCACACACACACACACAAACTCTCTCGTGCCGTCGGCTTGTGGTTTCAGCCCACATCTGGTTACGATTGCGGCTCCGGTCAGTTTTGAATAGAGTCTGAAAGCCACAGCACTGCGGTCACGATCGATGGAAAGTTAAAGTAATCAAGATGGAAACTTAATTTCAGCAGAGAGACAAGTGTGTGTGCGTGCGAGTGTGTGTGCGTGCGTGCGAGTGTGTGCGTGCGTGCGAGTGTGTGTGCGTGCGAGTGTGTGTGCGTGCGAGTGTGTGTGCGTGCGAGTGTGTGTGCGTGCGAGTGTGTGTGCGTGCGAGTGTGTGTGCGTGCGAGTGTGTGCGTGCGAGCGTGTGCGTGCGAGCGTGTGCGTGCGAGCGTGTGCGTGCGAGCGTGTGCGTGCGAGCGTGTGCGTGCGAGCGTGTGCGTGCGAGCGTGTGCGTGCGAGCGTGTGCGTGCGAGCGTGTGCGTGCGAGCGTGTGCGTGCGAGCGTGTGCGTGCGAGCGCGTGCGTGCTCAATTTCTGCAGTCTCAAAATTATTCACCCCCTTCATGGCAAGCATCTTTAGCTCTTAGTAGAAGACACTTGTGCTGTTCTAAGCTTCTGCAGACGAGATGTATAATCGACAGCAGCTGCTGTTTCTGAGGGATCTGAGCCGTTCCTCATGAGTTATGGCCTCCAGTTCAGGGACATTCCTGGGTTTGCTGCTACAACTGACGACTTCAAATCCCACCAGAGGTTTTCTATGGGGTTCAGGTCATGTGACTGTGATACCACTGTGTCTCCCAGCACTTCTTCTGCAACCAAGCCTGGCTGGGATCGTTGTCCTGTTGAAGGTCCAAGCTTCTCTCCCAGGATCTCCTGATCCTCCAGTGGATCATCTCTCCTTCCTCACGCTGCAGGTTTCCAGTGCCGGAGGATATAGATCAGCCACAGAGCATCACAAGCTCCACATGCTGAACTGTAGACCGAGCTCTCATCAGTGTACGCTTCATCATCCTCAGACACACCTCTGGATCCTCCTCGGACACACCGATGATCCAGATCCTCCTCGGACACACCGCTGATCCAGATCCTCCTCGGACACACCGCTGATCCAGATCCTCCTCGGACACACCGCTGATCCAGAGGGACGAGAGGTTCAGAACCGAATTCCAAAACTTCTGTGGCTTATTTATATGATTTTGAGCAAACTGGAGCCGACTTTTCCTGTGCGTTTGGGTCAGCAGTGGTGTAGTCCTGGAGCTCTGATGCGTTAAGTACGGGCTTTACTGTGCAGCTGAAACCTCAGGTCTTCTGCAGTTACTCCAGGGTTTTCTGATCCTGCCTTCTCAGGGATCAGGTTTCAGCCGTTGATATCTTCCTTTTTCTGCCCCGTAACAACTGTTCCTTTAACTGTGAACTGGTGAACTATGCCTCCGTCTCTAGGAACATTCAGTGCCTTCGCTATCTTTTAATATCCTTTTTGTGAAGGGCGATGATATCTTCTCTTAACTTATTGGACCATTATTTTGACTCAGCCATATTTCTAACATGCAGTGAAGCGTGCCACTCAACAAGCGTCTCCAGTTCAGATATTGATGTGTTCCAGCTCACGCACACCTGCTGCAGCTCATGAAGCCCTTGATGACGGACACAGCCCTGATCTGCAGATTTCTGCTGTTCCGAGGGATTCTCCTCAAGGGGTTGAGTAATTTTGAAACTGCAGAAGTTAAGTTGCATTTTGCCAATAAACCTGATTTGCAATGGGGGTTGAATCATTTCGACTGCAACTGTATGTGCTTTAGTTAAAGGACAGTTAACTGGTTATTCATTTGCTGGACATTCATTTAAATTCACTGAGTGACTGTCATTAGTGACCATGGTCACCGTTTCCATGGATACAGTGTTGAGCACGAGCCTTGCAGTATTTCCTGTTTATTCCGATGTTGTTCTTGGATGATGTCGTCTTCTGTTTGCTGTGAGTTTTACTAAACAGCAGTAAATGGTCTATTTTTATTTTAATGTTTATTTTTTTATCTTTTTTCTTTTTTAAATCTTTTTTTTATCTTATTTTTGTATCTTAGTTACATTTATTTCATTTAAAAAAAGAAAAAGCTTTCTTCTTTTTCTGATTTTATTTGCACATATTTGAAATCATTTAAAAAAAATATTGGCAGTATTGTGTGCGTCTTTCAGTGTGATTGAGCTCCTGACCGCTGCTGGTCAGCCTGGGTCAGTGTGTGTGTGTGTGTGTGTGTGTCTCTGACCT
>CM060619.1:142500-177500 GCA_030578275.1 Meda fulgida
TACTGGACTGAGTGTGTGTGTCTCTCACACTCGTTCTCTCTCTCTCTCTGTAAGCTTCATGTACTGGACTGAGTGTGTGTGTCTCTCACACTCGTTCTCTCTCTCTGTCAGCTTCATGTACTGGACTGAGTGTGTGTGTCTCTCACACTCGTTCTCTCTCTCTGTCAGCTTCATGTACTGGACTGAGTGGGGTGGGCGGCCAAAGATCGACCGGTCTGCGATGGACGGTTCTGGACGCCTCACGCTCGTGCCAAACGTGGGCCGAGCGAACGGGCTGACCATCGACTACGCGGAGCGCCGGCTGTACTGGACTGACCTGGACACCACGCTCATCGAGTCCTCCAACATGATGGGTAAACCTCTGGCACCTCACGCTTCCTGTGCAGTTCAATTAGAAGAAATTCATGCTTAATTGATGCATTTATTAATATGTTCAATACAAATATATAACTACATAATAAAATTATCTTATAGATGAATCATTTAAATGTTAAATTTAAAGGAGTGGTAAAATGCCCTTTTCACAAGATGTAAGATAAGTCTCTGATGTCCCAGAGTGTGTGTGACGTTTTAGCTCAAAAACCCCCACAGATACTTTATTATAGCATGTGAAAATTTTACGTTTTAAGGGTGAGCAAAAACAGTTTTTTTTTTTGTCCCTTTACATGCAAATGAGCCGCTGCTCCCGGTACAGGGGGCGGAGCTTCAAGAGCTTGTGTCGTTTTACACCACACACACACACACACACACACACACACTCTGAACATTTCAAAAACTTTTAGCCTTTTATGTTCAAACCGGACTCAGATAAAGATGGAGCGACTCTAGAAGTGCGACATGTAGAAGCAACAGGACATTTCTGAACGGTTAGTTGATGAATGTATGCAGCTGATGAAGTTCACTATCTTACAGTCATTGATTAGCATATTCTGTCATAATCTATAAATCGCGTTCCTGGGGGCGGGGTTTATGTACATTTTAGGGTTAGTGATGTCACAAACCCGTGAAGAAGATCATTGTAGTTCTTACCAGCCGTTTGTTGTAGTCCTTAAAAAGCGATTTCTGTAAAAAAAAATATCTGCCTTTGCTTTGAACTCTGAGTGTCGTAACTTTGCAGATGTAGTTCATGCTCAAACAGCAACATTACACACTAACTACACCCTTTAAACGTCTGTCCGTCTCATGGTGGTCCTCAGGTCTGGAGCGCGAGGTGATCGCTGACGACCTCCCGCACCCGTTCGGCCTCACCCAGTACCAGGACTACATCTACTGGACCGACTGGAGCCAGCGCAGCATCGAGCGCGCCAACAAGACCAGCGGCCAGAACCGCACCGTCATTCAGGGGCACCTGGACTACGTCATGGACATCCTGGTGTTTCACTCGTCCCGCCAGGCCGGCTGGAACGCCTGCGCCGCCACCAACGGCCACTGCTCCCACCTGTGCCTCGCCGTGCCCGTCACAGGCTTCGTGTGCGGTTGCCCCGCGCATTACTCGCTCAACCACGACAACAAGACCTGCAGCGGTGAGCGCTAATGCCGCTAGCCTCGCGCAGCGCTTCACTTTCAACGATTCCAATTTAAATTCTGCTTAGCGATTCCTGATTTCGATTCCAATAAGGTAGAAAAAAATAACATTAGATATCATTCACATTTAGTCTTATTGCAAAACATTTAATTGCAGCTGAACATCATGAACCGAAATCAACAGGATAAAGAACTCTTACAGGAGCGTTAGCCTGCGGTTTAAAAACACCACAGAAGAACAACTAGCCCAACTAATATACACTTCAAGCATTATTAAACAAAAACACTCAGTAATTTAAAGAACACAAAGGAATATTAGCGTTATCGTAGAGCGGGAATATTAGCGTTATCGTAGAGCGGGAATATTAGTGTTATTGTAGAGCGAGAATATTAGTGTTATTGTAGAGCGGGAATATTAGTGTTATCGTAGAGCGGGAATATTAGCGTTATCGTAGAGCGGGAATATTAGCGTTATCGTAGAGCGGGATTATTAGCGTTATCGTAGAGCGGGAATATTAGCGTTATTGTAGAGCGAGAATATTAGTGTTATTGTAGAGCGGGAATATTAGTGTTATCGTAGAGCGGGAATATTAGCGTTATCGTAGAGCGGGAATATTAGCGTTATCGTAGAGCGGGAATATTAGCGTTATTGTAGAGCGAGAATATTAGTGTTATTGTAGAGCGGGAATATTAGTGTTATCGTAGAGCGGGAATATTAGCGTTATCGTAGAGCGGGAATATTAGCGTTATCGTAGAGCGGGAATATTAGCGTTATCGTAGAGCGGGAATATTAGTGTTATTGTAGAGCAGGGATATTAGGCTGCTGTCACTTTAAGAGCCGCACAGATCCAGTATACTGATACACATGAACACAGAAACAGAGTCTCTCGCACGAATGATTTAAACTCTCATTGAAATGCTCACAAAGGAATCAATAAGAGGAATTTAAATTTAGATTTTATAACAAGTATCCGATTCCCGACCCTAACACACAGTATGGTTAGAGCGCGTTTGAGGCTGTTTAACAGTCAATGATGATGAGTGGTCACATGACTCTGTCTGTCCATCAGCTCCCACATCATTCCTGCTGTTCAGTCAGAAGACGGCCATCAACCGCATGGTGATCGACGAGCTCCAGAGTCCCGACATCATCCTGCCCATCCACAGCCTGAGGAACGTGCGCGCCGTCGACTACGACCCGCTCGACCGACACCTGTACTGGATCGACTCCAAGCAGAACCTCATCCGCCGCGCGCAGGAGGACGGGAACCAGGTCAGACACATTTTGATCTCAGATTTCCGTGTCCGAAACCACTATACACTATATAGTGCACTGTATCGGGTGTCGGCCATTTTGTAGAGGTGTCCGAATTCTGAGTGACCGATAGGACTGGGGCGGTATAGATTTTTTCTTACGTGGTTGGAAAGCAAGAAATTCCCGCGGGATTGCGGTAAACCTCAATTAGCACCATCCCGCCCGCGCGCGCAATACATCCCTCGTACACACAAGCGCACACAGGGTGCTTCTAATATAAGATCTAATATATGTTGTTAGTGGCGAGAATTTTTTACTTGAATAAATACATAGATCCGACTACTAACCCAATGTACTTTAATGGTTCAGTGGCAGAACTTTTGCCAAGCGTGTCAGGTTCTGGGTTCTAATCCGCACTAGTAGTATAGTCCCCCCCCCATCAAAACCGATTGTTTATTAGTGGTTGTATATCAAGCAGGGACACGTTTTTTTGCATTATGTTTTGTGATTGCACCGTCACGAATAGAGAGTCTCTCCGCAACGGAGTGAAGCGCGTCCGAGTGAAGATGCGCGAGTCACAACAGAACACTGTATCCGCGGCAACGAGCACTTTGGTCTCTTGATTTAAAAAAAGACCACATTTCAGATCGCCTCTTATTTCACAAACCATTATTCATCTGCCGACCTGCTTTCGGCTGCGCAGCTCAACCACGTGAGAGAATCGTGTTAAATAAGCACGTGCAATTAAACTGAGGTCCTGCTTTTGGGGCTTTCTCATGAGTAATGCGCCTGTATTTTAATGCTTTAGCAAAACAGAATTCAGATTATAGGCTACAAGAGACATCACACTGGTACTCCTGCATACAGGCCTAATAGTCAGTACGAATGGAGTTTTATTATGTGTCATGAAACATTGCGCTCCCCAACTCGCGAAAGGTCGGATTTGCTCCATCTTTTGATGATGATGAGTTTTTTTTAGAAAACCATGAATCCATGTTAGACACAATGTCACTAGACTCGATCCAAGTCATTAGAATCAATGAATCCATGTAATTAGACAAAACGTGCACATGTGCAGGCACTTTTTTTTTTTTTTTACGGTGATGACGGTGACGAGCTCAGGCCCGCGGTAGGGGTCACGTGACTGCGGTAATGCGGTAACCGTCCCAGCCCTAATGAATGACATCATTCCCATGACGGAGGTGTGTGTGACGGGTCTGATGTGTGTGTGTTCCTCAGAGTGTGACGGAGGTGTGTGTGACGGGTCGGATGTGTGTGTGTTCCTCAGAGTGTGACGGAGGTGTGTGTGACGGGTCTGATGTGTGTGTGTTCCTCAGAGTGTGACGGAGGTGTGTGTGACGGGTCTGATGTGTGTGTGTTCCTCAGAGTGTGACGGTGGTGTCCGGTGGCCCGAGTCTCGGTCTCCAGCCCTACGATCTCAGCATCGACGTCTACAGCCGCTTCATCTACTGGACCAGCGAGGTCACCAACGTCATCAACGTCACACGCCTCGACGGCTCGCGGGTCGGAGTGGTGCTGCGTGGAGAACTCGACAAACCCCGCGCCATCGTGGTCAATCCTGAGCGAGGGTGAGCGCCGCTGATCGCGTTGAAGGGATAGCTCTACCGGCCTTCTAAAGGGCTTCTGCATGTCATGTGATCTCAGCATCATGTGATCCATGTGATCTCAGCGTCGTGTGATCTCAGCGTCGTGTGATCTCAGCGTCGTGTGATCTCAGCGTCATGTGATCTCAGCGTCATGTGATCTCAGCGTCATGTGATCTCAGCGTCATGTGATCTCAGCGTCATGTGATCTCAGCGTCATGTGATCTCGGCGTCATGTGATCTCGGCGTCTTCTGTCATGTGATCTCGGCGTCTTCTGTCATGTGATCTCAGCGTCATGTGATCTCGGCGTCTTCTGTCATGTGATCTCAGCGTCATGTGATCTCGGCGTCTTCTGTCATGTGATCTCAGCGTCATGTGATGTGATCTCAGCGTCATGTGATCTCGGCGTCTTCTGTCATGTGATCTCAGCGTCATGTGATCTCGGTGCCTGCTGTCACGTGATCTCGGCGCCTGCTGTCACGTGATCTCAGCGTCATGTGATCTCAGCATCATGTTATCTCAGCGTCATGTGATCTCGGCGCCTGCTGTCATGTGATCTCGGCGCCTGCTGTCATGTGATCTCGGCGCCTGCTGTCATGTGTGTGATCTCGGCGCCTGGCGTCACGTGATCTCGGCGCCTGGCGTCACGTGATCTCGGCGCCTGGCGTCACGTGATCTCGGCGCCTGGCGTCACGTGATCTCGGCGCCTGGCGTCACGTGATCTCGGCGCCTGGCGTCACGTGATCTCGGCGCCTGGCGTCACGTGATCTCAGCATCATGTTATCTCAGCGTCATGTGATCTCAGCGCCTGCTATCATGTGATCTCGGCGTCATGTGATCTCAGCGTCTGCCGTCACGTTTTCTCAGCGTCATGTTTTCTCAGCGTCATGTTATCTCAGCGTCATGTGATCTCAGCGCGTGCTGTCATGTGATCTCGGCGCCTGCCGTCATGTGATCTCGGCGCGTGCCGTCATGTGATCTAGGCGCGTGCCGTCATGTGATCTCGGCGCGTGCCGCCATGTGATCTCGGCGCGTGCCGCCATGTGATCTCGGCGCGTGCCGCCATGTGATCTCGGCGCGTGCCGCCATGTGATCTCGGCGCGTGCCGTCATGTGATCTCGGCGCGTGCCGTCATGTGATCTCGGCGCGTGCCGTCATGTGATATCAGCATCATGTGATCTCAGCGTGTGCTGTCGTGATCTCAGCGCCTGCTGTCATGTGATCTCAGCGCCTGCTGTCATGTGATCTCAGCGCCTGCTGTCATGTGATCTCAGCGCCTGCTGTCATGTGATCTCGGCTTGTCATGTGATCTCGGCGCCTGCTGTCATGTGATCTCAGCGCGTGCTGTCATGTGATCTCAGCGCGTGCTGTCATGTGATCTCAGCGCGTGCTGTCATGTGATCTCAGCGCTTGCTGTCATGTGATCTCAGCGCCTGCTGTCATGTGATCTCAGCGTGTGCTGTCATGTGACCTCAGCGCCTGCTGTCATGTGACCTCAGCGCCTGCTGTCATGTGATCTCGGCGCGTGCTGTCATGTGATCTCGGCGCCTGCTGTCATGTGATCTCGGCGCCTGGCGTCATGTGATCTCGGCGCCTGTTGTCATGTGATCTCAGCGCCTGCTGTCATGTGATCTCAGCGTCATGTGATCTCAGCGTCATGTGATCTCAGCGTCATGTGATCTCAGCGTCATGTGATCTCAGCGTCATGTGATCTCAGCGCCTGCTGTCATGTGATCTCAGCGCCTGCTGTCATGTGATCTCAGCGCCTGCTGTCATGTGATCTCGGCTTGTCATGTGATCTCGGCGCCTGCTGTCATGTGATCTCGGCGCCTGTTGTCATGTGATCTCAGCGCCTGCTGTCATGTGATCTCAGCGCCTGCTTTCATGTGATCTCAGCGCCTGCTGTCATGTGATCTTGGCTTGTCATGTGATCTCGGCGCCTGTTGTCATGTGATCTCGGCGCCTGTGCTGTCATGTGATCTCAACGCTTGCTGTCATGTGATCTCAGCGCCTGCTGTCATGTGATCTCGGCTTGTCATGTGATCTCGGCTTGTCATGTGATCTCGGCGCCTGCTGTCATGTGATCTCGGCGCCTGCTGTCATGTGATCTCGGCGCCTGTGCTGTCATGTGATCTCAGCGCCTGCTGTCATGTGATCTCAGCGCCTGCTGTCAGGTGATCTCAGCGCCTGCTGTCATGTGATCTCAGCGCCTGCTGTCATGTGATCTCGGCGCCTGCTGTCATGTGATCTCGGCGCCTGCTGTCATGTGATCTCGGCGCCTGTTGTCATGTGATCTCGGCGCGTGCTGTCATGAGATCTCGGCGCGTGCTGTCATGTGATCTCGGCGCAGCGTCTACTGTCGTGATCTCGGCGCGTGCTGTCATGTGATCTCAACGCTTGCTGTCATGTGATCTCAGCGCCTGCTGTCATGTGATCTCAGCGCCTGCTGTCATGTGATCTCAGCGCCTGCTGTCATGTGATCTCAGCGCCTGCTGTCATGTGATCTCGGCTTGTCATGTGATCTCGGCGCCTGCTGTCATGTGATCTCGGCGCCTGCTGTCATGTGATCTCGGCGCCTGCTGTCATGTGATCTCGGCGCCTGTTGTCATGTGATCTCAGCGCCTGTTGTCATGTGATCTCAGCGTCTACTGTCGTGATCTCAGCGCGTGCTGTCTTGATCTCAAAGCCTGCTGTCATGTGATCTCAGCGTGTGCTGTCATGTGATCTCAGCGTCATGTGATCTCTGCATGTGCGGTCCTGTGATCTAAGCGTGTGCTGTCGTGATCTCAACGTCATGTGATCTCAGCGTGTGCTGCCTCCTCCACAGGTACATGTACTTCACGAATCTGCAGGAGCGCTCGCCGAAGATCGAACGGTCCGCTCTGGACGGGACGGAGCGAGAGGTTCTGTTCTTCAGCAATCTGGGCAAACCAGCCGCTCTTGCCATCGACAACGAGCTGGGGAAACTGTTCTGGGTCGACATGGACCTGCGGCGTATCGAGAGCAGCGACCTGTCCGGTGAGGTCAAAGGTCATGATCACGTGACGATCTTTATTAAGCTTTACATAAACAAGGAACCATTCACAGCAAAACGATATGATGAATCAAGACTTCACAGTGCCCTCGTTCCAATGTTAGAAGTACAAGTCATACATGTACTGAATATGTAAATAAAGACAAGAAAAATAAATCAAATCAAATGACTACATAAAATTAACTTGATAAGAATACATACAAATTATACATACAAACATGTCATATATATATATATGACTATACGTACATATATAATTATACATTTGTGCAATACTTACACACGTCTGATGTTTTTAATGAACAACGTTCAAGAAAGCATGTGACGAACTGCTCCGGGTTATTACAGTTAACTGACACTAGACATGAACTCTTTATTTGAGAATTTTTTTTGAAAAAAAAAAAGTTATGAGTTCAACTAAAGTATAAAAAAGAGACACAAAAGAGTTAAATGACATATATTTATTTTTTATTTGAATTTTAGTTACAGCAATTTTGTAGTGTTTTTATGATGTTTATTATTTTAGTCTACATAATATTTTTATTTCAGTAGACTAAAATAACTAATAAACAAAAACAGAACAAATTACTGAAACTAACAAAAATGAAAAATAAAAATAATTTTGCTCTTGTGTGTCTTGTCCAATGAGTGCTTTCCATGGCCCCGCCCCTCAGTCCCTGACCACTCCCCTCTCTCCGCCCCCCTCTCCAGGAGCCAATCGGATCGTGATCGAGGACTCGAACATCCTGCAGCCGGTGGGCCTGACGGTGTTCGGGAACTTCCTGTACTGGATCGACCGGCAGCAGCAAATGATCGAGCGCATCGATAAGGTCACGCGTGAAGGAAGAACCAAGATCCAGGCGCGCATCGCATCTCTGAGCGACATCCACGCTGTACACGAGCTCGACTTGGAGGAGTACAGTGAGTGTGTGTGTGTGTGGGTTGCGTGTGTTTGTTCGAGTGCGTGCGTGCGTGCGTGTGTGTGTGTTTGAGTGAGTGAGAGTATTGATCCTGTTAGCTGATCTGTGTGTGTGTGCAGATAAACACCCCTGCACGTCTGATAACGGCGGCTGCTCTCACATCTGTATCGTGAAGGGAGACGGAACCACTCGCTGCTCTTGTCCCGTTCACCTGGTGCTGCTGCAGGACGAGCTCTCTTGTGGAGGTACTCACTCACTCACACACACACACACACACACACACACACACACACACACACACACGCACTCTCACTCTCTCACGCACATGTGTGTTCCCCAGAGCCGCCCACCTGTTCCCCGGAGCAGTTCTCGTGTGTGTCGGGCGAGGTGGACTGCATCCCTCAGGCCTGGCGCTGCGACGGCTTCCCGGAGTGTGACGACAGCAGTGACGAGCGCGAGTGTCCGGTGTGTTCCGACGAGGAGTTCCAGTGTGACAGCCGGCAGTGTGTGCATCTCTCCCTGCGCTGCAACGGGGACGTCGACTGCCAGGACCGCTCCGACGAGACCAAGTGTGAAGGTGAGCTCAGCACGGAGCGCTCTTACATCCCCACACGTGATACGGCACATGCTGCGATACGGCACATGCTGCGATACGGCACACACTGCGATACGGCACACACTGCGATGTGTATATATATATATATAGTGCACAAGTCCATATTACAGTTTATTGTGTCTGTTATCAGAGGAGACTGTCTAAGTTATGCGTTTCAGAAATGTACATATACACATTACAGTTAGCTAAAAACATATTAATTTAATCAATGTAATAATGTAATGCAAAAGCTCATTGAAGTAATGAATACTCGTTTGTTGACAAATTATCATGATGTTTAGACATGCGAGTGATCGGTGTTCCCGCTTCTGTGTCCGCAGTTTTCTGTCCCATGGATCAGTTCACCTGCACTAACGGCCAGTGCATCGGCCGACACAAGAAGTGTGACCACAACACCGACTGCACGGACAACTCGGACGAGATCGGCTGCTGTACGTGCTTGCTTCACACACACCCTCGTGCATCAGCCGACAGCAGTCACACACACCCTCGTGCATCGCCGACAGCAGTCACACACACCCTCGTGCATCGGCCGACAGCGGTCACACACACCCTCGTGCATCGGCCGACAGCGGTCACACACACCCTCGTGCATCGCCGACAGCAGTCACACACACCCTCGTGCATCGCTGACAGCGGTCACACACACCCTCGTGCATCGCCGACAGCGGTCACACACACCCTCGTGCATCGGCCGACAGCGGTCACACACACCCTCGTGCATCGCCGACAGCGGTCACACACACCCTCGTGCATCGCCGACAGCGGTCACACACACCCTCGTGCATCGCCGACAGCGGTCACACACACCCTCGTGCATCGGCCGACAGCGGTCACACACACCCTCGTGCATCGCCGACAGCGGTCACACACACCCTCGTGCATCGCCGACAGCGGTCACACACACCCTCGTGCATCGCCGACAGCAGTCACACACACCCTCGTGCATCGCCGACAGCAGTCACACACACCCTCGTGCATCGGCCGACAGCGGTCACACACACCCTCGTGCATCGCCGACAGCGGTCACACACACCCTCGTGCATCGGCCGACAGCGGTCACACACACCCTCGTGCATCGGCCGACAGCTGTCACACACACCCTCGTGCATCGCCGACAGCGGTCACACACACCCTCGTGCATCGGCCGACAGCAGTCACACACACCCTCGTGCATCGCCGACAGCAGTCACACACACCCTCGTGCATCGCCGACAGCGGTCACACACACCCTCGTGCATCGGCCGACAGCGGTCACACACACCCTCGTGCATCGCCGACAGCAGTCACACACACCCTCGTGCATCGCCGACAGCGGTCACACACACCCTCGTGCATCGGCCGACAGCGGTCACACACACCCTCGTGCATCGGCCGACAGCTGTCACACACACCCTCGTGCATCGCCGACAGCGGTCACACACACCCTCGTGCATCGGCCGACAGCGGTCACACACACCCTCGTGCATCGCCGACAGCGGTCACACACACCCTCGTGCATCGCCGACAGCGGTCACACACACCCTCGTGCATCGCCGACAGCGGTCACACACACCCTCGGGCATCGCCGACAGCTGTCACACACACCCTCGTGCATCGCCGACAGCGGTCACACACACCCTCGTGCATCGGCCGACAGCGGTCACACACACCCTCGTGCATCGGCCGACAGCGGTCACACACACCCTCGTGCATCGCCGACAGCGGTCACACACACCCTCGTGCATCGCCGACAGCAGTCACACACACCCTCGTGCATCGCCGACAGCAGTCACACACACCCTCGTGCATCGCCGACAGCGGTCACACACACCCTCGTGCATCGGCCGACAGCGGTCACACACACCCTCGTGCATCGGCCGACAGCGGTCACACACACCCTCGTGCATCGGCCGACAGCGGTCACACACACCCTCGTGCATCGCCGACAGCGGTCACAAACACCCTCGTGCATTGGCCGACAGCGGTCACACACACCCTCGTGCATCGGCCGACAGCGGTCACACAGCGGAAGTTGTTAAAAAATTAGCTTTCAGTGAGTTAGTTCGGGCGCAGGTACACACACACACACACACACACACTTTTTAATTTATTTTTTACACACATACAAACCACACTCTGACGTCCATACCAACACACACACACACACACGCACAATTATCGCTGCATAATTTGTCCATTTGTCTCTATAATATGCAGAAGCAGAAAACAGGAATAAAGCAAGTATTTTCTTTATAGGCCAAACCTGAGAAAATGACACATCTGGTAAAAAATTTAATTTTAAATTCTGAAGCCTTGCCAACAGAATGGAAGCCTGTTAACAAAGATTGCATCATTTTATAATTAAATGGTCATGGGATTAAAAATTGCAGTTTTAATGGGTTCATTGGGGACATTTTTGTCCTGAAGGTCCTGAGAGGAACTAAAGTGTGTTTCTAGTGCACAATAGAGTTTTTAATTAAATGGGGGTGAAATAGTCATTCCAATATAAATACACACCTGTGCCAAACACGCAGTTGCCATTCACACAGGCAACATTTATTTTTTTTTGAAAAACTGAAAAAGACAAACATGTCCATAAGGTCGCACAGGGGTTAAAGGTCTCGATGGGTGAGCTTGACACCGGATGCGGTTAGCTGGCAGGGACTGACTGTGGTTTGGTCCCCAGACGCGACAGAGGAGCCGTCGTTTCCTCCCAGTAACACCATCGGCTCGATCGTGGGCGTGGTGCTGGTGCTGTTCGTGGTGGGCGCCGTGTACTTCGTGTGCCAGCGAGTGCTGTGTCCTCAGATGAAGGACGACGGCGAGACCATGACCAATGACTTCGTGGTCCACGGGCCCTCGACGGTGCCGCTGGGATACGTGCCTCACCCCGTCTCTCTGAGCGGCTCCCTGCCAGGTGTGTGTGTGTGCAGGTGTGTGTGTGTGCAGGTGTGCGTGTGTGCAGGTGTGCGTGTGTGCAGGTGTGTGTGTGTGTGCAGGTGTGCGTGTGTGCAGGTGTGCGTGTGTGCAGGTGTGCGTGTGTGCAGGTGTGCGTGTGTGCAGGTGTGCGTGTGTGCAGGTGTGTGTGTGCAGGTGTGTGTGTGTGCAGGTGTGTGTGTGTGTGTCCAGGTGTGTGTGTGTGTGTCCAGGTGTGCGTGTGTGTGTCCAGGTGTGCGTGTGTGTGTCCAGGTGTGCGTGTGTGTGCCCAGGTGTGCGTGTGCGTGCGCAGGCGTGCGCGTGCGTGCGCAGGCGTGTGTGCAGGTGTGTGTGCAGGTGTGTGTGCAGGTGTGTGTGCAGGTGTGTGTGCAGGTGTGTGTGCAGGTGTGTGTGCAGGTGTGTGTGCAGGTGTGTGTGCAGGTGTGTGTGGAGGTGTGTGCGCAGGCGTGCGCGTGCAGGTGCAGGTGTGTGTGCAGGTGTGTGTGCAGGTGTGTGTGCAGGTGTGTGTGCAGGTGTGTGTGCAGGTGTGTGTGCAGGTGTGTGTGCAGGTGTGTGTGGAGGTGTGTGTGCAGGCGTGCGCGTGCAGGCGTGCGCGTGCAGGCGTAGGTGTGTGTGCAGGCGTAGGTGTGTGCAGGCGTAGGTGTGTGTGCAGGTGTGCGTGTGTGCAGGTGTGCGTGTGTGCAGGTGTGCGTGTGTGCTGGTGTGCAGGTGTGCGTGTGTGCAGGTGTGCAGGTGTGTGTGTGTGTGTGTGTGCAGGTGTGTGTGTGTGTGTGTGTGTGTGTCCAGGTGTGTGTGTGTCCAGGTGTGTGTGTGTCCAGGTGTGTGTGTGTCCAGGTGTGTGTGTGTCCAGGTGTGTGTGTGTCCAGGTGTGCGTGTGTGTGTCCAGGTGTGCGTGTGTGTGTCCAGGTGTGCGTGTGTGTGTCCAGGTGTGCGTGTGTGTGTCCAGGTGTGCGTGTGTGTGTCCAGGTGTGCGTGTGCGTGTCCAGGTGTGCGTGTGCGTGTCCAGGCGTGCGTGCGCAGGCGTGCGCGTGCGTGCGCAGGCGTGTGTGCGTGCGTGTGCAGGTGTGTGTGCAGGTGTGTGTGTGCAGGTGTGTGTGCGCAGGTGTGTGTGGAGGTGTGTGTGCAGGTGTGTGTGCAGGCGTGCGTGTGCAGACGTAGGTGTGTGTGCAGGTGTGTGCAGGCGTAGGTGTGTGTGCAGGTGTGTGTGTGTGCAGGTGTGTGTGTGTGCAGGTGTGTGTGTGTGCAGGTGTGTGTGTGTGCAGGTGTGTGTGCAGGCGCGTGCAGGCGTAGGTGTGTGTGCAAGTGTGTGTGCAGGTGCGTGTGTGTGCAGGTGCGTGTGTGTGCAGGTGTGTGTGTGTGCAGGTGTGTGTGTGTGCAGGCGTGTGTGTGTGTGTGTGCAGGCGTGTGTGTGTGCAGGCGTGTGTGTGTGTGCAGGCGTGTGTGTGTGTGCAGGCGTGTGTGTGTGCAGGCGTGTGTGTGTGCAGGCGTGTGTGTGTGCAGGCGTGTGTGTGTGCAGGCGTGCAGGCGTGTGTGTGTGCAGGCGTGCGTGTGTGTGTGTGTGCAGGCGTGTGTGTGTGTGTGTGCAGGCGTGCGTGTGTGTGTGTGCAGGCGTGCGTGTGTGTGCAGGCGTGCGTGTGTGTGCAGGCGTGCGTGTGTGTGCAGGCGTGCGTGTGTGTGCAGGCGTGTGTGTGTGTGCAGGCGTGTGTGTGTGTGCAGGCGTGTGTGTGTGTGCAGGCGTGTGTGTGTGTGCAGGCGTGTGTGTGTGTGCAGGCGTGTGTGTGTGCAGGCGTGTGTGTGTGCGCAGGCGTGTGTGTGTGCAGGCGTGTGTGTGTGCAGGCGTGTGTGTGTGTGCAGGCGTGTGTGTGTGCAGGCGTGTGTGTGTGCAGGCGTGTGTGTGTGCAGGCGTGCGTGTGTGTGCAGGCGTGCGTGCGTGTGTGTGTGCAGGCGTGCGTGCGTGTGTGTGTGCAGGCGTGCGTGCGTGTGTGTGTGCAGGCGTGCGTGCGTGTGTGTGCAGGCGTGCGTGCGCGTGTGTGTGCAGGCGTGCGCGTGCGTGTGTGTGCAGGCGTGCGCGTGCAGGCGTGTGTGTGTGTGTGTGTGTGTGTGTAGGCGTGCGCGTGCAGGCGTGTGTGTGTGTGCAGGCGTGTGTGTGCAGGCGTGTGTGTGCAGGCGTGCGTGTGTGTGCGCGTGCAGGCGTGTGTGTGTGTGTGTGCAGGCGGGCGCGTGCAGGCGTGCGTGTGTGTGTGTGCAGGTGTGTGTGCGTGTGCAGGCGTGCGTGTGTGTGTGTGCAGGCGTGCGCGTGCAGGCGTGCGTGTGTGTGTGTGCAGGCGTGCGTGTGTGTGTGTGCAGGCGTGCGTGTGTGTGTGTGCAGGCGTGCGTGCGTGTGTGTGTGTGCAGGCGTGCGTGTGTGTGCGTGTGCAGGCGTGCGTGTGTGGGTGTGTGCAGGCGTGCGTGTGTGGGTGTGTGCAGCTGTTCACGTGTGTTCCTCTCTCTCTCAGGCATGTCTCGGGGGAAGTCAGTGATTGGCTCGCTGAGCATCATGGGAGGCAGCAGTGGGCCGCCGTACGACCGCGCTCATGTGACCGGGGCCTCGTCCAGCAGCTCCTCCAGCACCAAGGGCCCGTTCTTCCCTCCGGTCAGTCCCTCAGCTCCACTGTCACTGTACGCTCTTAAAAACTCTCAAAGCGGTGGATTATGAGTTCACTTTTCTAACTGTAGTTAGTGTGTAATGTTGCTGTGTGAGAATGAACTACATCTGCAAAGTTACAATGCTTAAAGTACAAAGCAAAAAGAGATTTTATTTAACAGAAGGACTACAACAAACGGCTGGTAGGAACTACAATGATCTTCTTCACGGGTTGGTGACATCACTAGTCCTTGAATTTACATAAACCCGCCCCCGGGAACGCGATTTATAGATTATGACAGAATATGCTAATCAATGACTGTAAGATAGTGAACTCCATCAGCTGCATACATTCATCAACTAACCGTTCAGAAATGTCCTGTTGCTTCTACATGTCGCACTTCTAGAGTCGCTCCATCTTTTAAGGCTAAAAGTTTTTGAAATGTTCAGTGTGTGTGTGCGTGGGTGTCCATGTGCGTTTGCGTGTGTGAGGGAGCTAAAAGGACACAAGCTCTTGAAGCTCCGCCCCCTGTGATGGGAGCAGCAGCTCATTTGCATTTAAAGGGACAGACAAAAACTGTTTTCGCTCACCCTCAAAGTGACAATTTTATCATGCTATAATAAAGTATCTGTGGGGTATTTTGAGCTAAAACGTCACACACACTCTGGGGACATCAGAGACTTATCTTACATCTTGTGAAAAGGGCATTACAGGACCCCTTTAAATATAGTTAAAGTCTGCATGAAAGGGAAGTTGCGCTGATCTTCTCTCCTCTGTGTCGTATATCGAGAGAAGCGCTTCTGAAACACGAACACATGTGGGCGGGGCTTGATGGTGTCTGTGGGAAATTGATTGGATGTGGTTTGCTATTGGCTGATCTCCTGTGAGTGACAGGTTTTAGCCCCGCCCACATCATCAAAGAAGAGAAGAGATGCTGCAAGAGGAACTTTTTCTCAATCAAGATTAATAAATACTGTAACAAATGCGTTGCTCATTGCTAATATTAGTTAATGCATTAGGCAATTTTACCTGATGGAGCCTTACTGTAAAGGGTAATCAAAGTCTTAATTATCATTTCAGAGACAGAAAAAGAATGTCATGTTTATATTACTTCAAAACGCTATTTATTTCAATGTTAACTCGTTTCAGAAAGGAAAGATAAGCTTGTTAATCCCTTTATTATCTTATCAGCAAAATCAAATATCAGTAGACCTCTAATTCAAATGTATTGATATATACATTGGTATTAAAGTTGGTTTATGTAGTATTAAATGTATCATGCATTCTTTTATATTTACTAACAATACACTAACAAAACATTCATTACAATATCATTGATTACATTAATATGACGTTATTGTGTGTGTGTGTGTGTGTGTGTGCAGATTCTGAACCCTCCTCCGTCTCCGGCCACCGTGAGGTCTCAGTACACCATGGAGTTGGGATACTCGTCCAACAGCCCGTCGACGCACCGCTCGTACAGGTAACGCCGCGCAACACAGATGATGAGGTGTTACGGTGTTCAGTGCTTGACTGTGTGTGTGTGTGTTCTGCAGCTACAGGCCGTACAGTTACCGTCACTTCGCCCCGCCGACGACGCCGTGCAGCACAGACGTGTGTGACAGCGACTACACGCCGGGCCGCCGGGCTCCACCCACATCCGCGGCTGCTAAGGGCTACGCTAGCGACATGAACTACGACTCGGAGCCGCTGCCGCCGCCGCCCACACCGCGCAGCCAGTACCTGTCAGCGGAGGAGAACTGTGAGAGCTGCCCACCCTCGCCCTACACCGACCGCAGCTACTCACACCACCTGTACCCGCCCCCGCCCTCGCCCTGCACAGACTCTTCCTGAGCCCCGCCCCCTGAGCACAGGCCCCGCCCCTGTACCTGCCCTCGCCCTGCACAGACTCATCCTGACCCCGCCTTCTGAGCCTCAGGCCCTGCCCACACCACCTGTACTCATCCTGAGCCACGGCCCCTTAGCACAGTCCCCGCCCACACCACCTGTACCCACCCTCACCCTGCATGGACTTGTCCTGAGCCCCGCCCCCCCTTAGCGCAGGCCTCGCCCATACCACCTGTACTCGCCCTGAGCCCCGCCCCCTGAGCACAGGCTCCGCCCACACCACCTGTACCTGCCCTCACCCTGCATGGACTCCTCCTGAGCCCCGCCCCCTTAGCACAGGCCTCGGCCAAACCACCTGTACTCGCCCTGAGCCCCGCCCCCAGAGCACAAGCTCCGCCCACACCACCTGTACCCACCCTTGCCCTGAGCCCCGCCCACTGTGCACAGGCCCCGCCCCCATCACCGTGTAAATATCCGTCTGGAGACTTCGAGACGAGACTGTCTTCTGATGCGTCTGGGGTCTGGCGGCTTCCTGTACATTTTTTAAAAGAAAAGAAAACATATTTATATATTTTCTATACAGTGTTTATTGGTTACGCCATAGAGCTTTGTATTAAAAGAAATTTGTACATTTTTTTTTTTTTAAAGAGAAAGATTTATTGAATTCACACAGACGTGATGCGTTGCCTTAATCCTGGAGTTCTGAATCAAACGCTCATCCAATGCCAAATAAACGAGGCGACGCGCAGCGCCCCCTGCAGGCCTGGAGCAGCACCACACTGTGATCCCACTCGCTATCACAACATGGTACTCATATTTTTCTACTATTTTTCTACTGATGTGCCCTCATCTGCACGTGACGAAGGCGGATCGGGAACTGAAGCGGGAGCGAAATCTTCCCGCGGTCTTCGTTCCTTCGCTCACGTCACGACTTCTCGTGCCTGCGCGTTTTTTAGAATCATTTTTCACTTTTTTAAATCTCAGTGCCCACAAAAGCTCAATTATTTTTGTACCACATACTGTGTAGATACTGTATTTATAAGCTATAAAGAGTCCCCATCATCATGTCCTTGCAGTGCTGCTGTTGTCCTGGTTGGTCCGTCAGTAGACCACCTCATGATCGTGATGTTTGTGCTAGTTTCTGTCTCTGTGTTTGTGGCACTTCTGCAGGAGCTTCTGTAAAGAAGGGAAACTCACCAGCACAGATCCTCACGTCAGTCTTCATCGTTCGCTGGTGTGTTAGTGTTCATCCTATAGCAGCTTCGGTACAATCATGAATGTGTCAAACAGCTGTTCCAAATCTCAATCCTGTTCTGCAAGGGCTTCTGGGTAACGCCACGTCTTTAGTTCCTTTATGATTCTGCTCACACCAGCATTTCCGTTTTCTAAA
Organism: Meda fulgida; assembly: GCA_030578275.1. Taxonomy (NCBI): domain Eukaryota; kingdom Metazoa; phylum Chordata; class Actinopteri; order Cypriniformes; family Leuciscidae; genus Meda; species Meda fulgida. Next base: position 160,236 of record CM060619.1, read on the forward strand.
CTGCACTTTACAGGAGCGGTTCAGTCAGTCCGTGTCTGTGTCGGTCAGTTCCGCACTCGTGGGTTTAGTTGAACTTTCGCCACTGAACGCTTTGTTTCTGTGGAAAGCGTCACGGGTCAGACGTCGTTGCTGGAATTGTGGGAAAAATGTCTAAAGCACTTTTGAAGGAGTGAGCAGGATTGATTCACCACAGAATCTCGTCATTATTCATGTTTTATTTCGATTCTTTGCGAGGATGTGTTCAAAGGTGACCAACATTTGGTTTCTCATCAGTCATGAAATTTCCACCATCTCGAGTTTTTGTTCATTGTACATGCTTTACTTGTAAAACATTGTATAAAAACAGATGTGTACAGCTCATTCAGTCACGACTATAAGCTGTTGTAACAAATGAAATGATCTTTTTTTAATAAAACTGAGTGAACTTTTACATTTAAAATTCTGAAGTTCCACATTTGTCCACATGGTGCTTTACTTGTACAGTTAAAACCATAGATGTATACTGTAGATGCCACATTCTCCACTCCAGACGTCATGTTAACGTGGCTGCCATCTTGAAAAGTTCAACGCTTCAGATGCTGTCCTCAGTAAAAATTTGAGTTTTTTTAAGATGCCACAACATTGTGCGGCCTCTGGTTATAAAAACCACGGAGATCTAAATTCCAGAAGAAACAGGAAAATCATTCACAGGTGGGAATGTGTTGATTTGTGTTTTTATGTTTGTATTAAATCCTATTAAATCATTTGCTCAAGTCTATTGCAGATATAGATATTCATATTGTGTATAACTATGTTTGAAGGCGCATAGTCAACTTGTTCTCAAGTGTTCACGGACTGGCTTTGACCGTTCCAACATGGACGACTAAAGCCGCTAATGAGGCATCTATGTGTCTATTTCTATTTTAGGAACAGCCGCTAATGAGGCTCTATTTCTGTTGGAAAGAACCGCTAATGAGGCATCTATGTATCTACCTCTGATGTTAGGAACAGCCGCTAATGAGGCTCTATTTCTGTTGGAAAGAACCGCTAATGAGGCATCTATGTATCTACCTCTATGTTAGGAACAGTCGATAATGAGGCATCTCTGTATCTACATCTATGTTAGGAACAGTCGCTAATGAGGCATCTATGTGTCTATTTCTATTTTAGGAACAGCCGCTAATGAGGCATCTATGTATCTACATCTATGTTAGCAACAGTCGCTAATGAGGCTCTATTTCTGTTGGAAAGAACCGCTAATGAGGCATCTATGTATCTACCTCTGATGTTAGGAACAGCCGCTAATGAGGCTCTATTTCTGTTGGAAAGAACCGCTAATGAGGCATCTATGTATCTACATCTATGTTAGGAACAGTCGCTAATGAGGCATCTATGTATCTACATCTATGTTAGGAACAGTCGCTAATGAGGCATCTATGTATCTACCTCTATGTTAGGAACAGTTGCTAATGAGGCATCTATGTATCTACATCTATGTTAGGAACAGTCGCTAATGAGGCATCTATGTATCTACCTCTATGTTAGGAACAGTCGCTAATGAGGCATCTCTGTATCTACATCTATGTTAGGAACAGTCGCTAATGAGGCATCTATGTGTCTATTTCTATTTTAGGAACAGCCGCTAATGAGGCTCTATTTCTGTTGGAAAGAACCGCTAATGAGGCATCTCTGTATCTACATCTATGTTAGCAACAGTCGCCAATGAGGCATCTATGTATCTACATCTATGTTAGGAACAGTCGCTAATGAGGCATCTATGTATCTACCTCTATGTTAGGAACAGTCGCTAATGAGGCATCTATGTATCTACATCTATGTTAGGAACAGTCGCTAATGAGGCATCTATGTATCTACCTCTATGTTAGGAACAGTCGCTAATGAGGCATCTATGTATCTACCTCTATGTTAGGAACAGTCGCTAATGAGGCATCTATGTATCTACCTCTATGTTAGCAACAGTCGCTAATGAGGCATCTATGTATCTACCTCTATGTTAGGAACAGTCGCTAATGAGGCATCTATGTATCTACCTCTATGTTAGGAACAGTCGCTAATGAGGCATCTCTGTATCTACATCTATGTTAGGAACAGTCGCTAATGAGGCATCTATGTGTCTATTTCTATTTTAGGAACAGCCGCTAATGAGGCTCTATTTCTGTTGGAAAGAACCGCTAATGAGGCATCTCTGTATCTACATCTATGTTAGCAACAGTCGCCAATGAGGCATCTATGTATCTACATCTATGTTAGGAACAGTCGCTAATGAGGCATCTATGTATCTACCTCTATGTTAGGAACAGTCGCTAATGAGGCATCTATGTATGTATCTACATCTATGAGGCATATCTTCGTTGTAAAGAATCGGTTCAACAGAACGATCTTACGTCACTGATTGTCAGATGTAAAGACGTGATTTAACCTTCATTAACCTCTTGTGTCGTCACAGCACGAGAGTCAGTGTAATTAAGGGTTGTTTTGTCTGGTTTGCTTCTTCACAGTAACTAATATAATCTGTGTTTCTTTGACTGACATCAGCTCATTTGCATTGCTGAGGACAACGGCCATGACGTCACCGTGGAACGCGCTTCTGTTGCTAGGCGACAGTCACACTGGAGAAAAAACGTTCCATGAAATGTATAATTGCGCGAGTATAAGAGGTACGTTTTTAATAATGATGTTCTTCTGTTTTAAGAACATTATTAAAGACGTACGTTCGGTCAGCGTTACTACAACGTTTGTTCATAACCCCTGATTGTGTTGAATGATGCTGAACCTTCATTATTCTCACGCTTTAGAGTCATAAAACCATCAAAGCGACAGATTTCTCACACTAGCTCAGCGATCATTAACACAAGGTGAAACAGAAGTATAGAACTGAATAAAATATAATTTACTTAATTGACACAGTGACGTCAGTAGAAATCGACGGCCCATACTTTTAACCCTTCAATCTGATTGGTTGAACGACGTTCATCAGTCATGTGACCACCTGCGAACCAATCATAGCCGTGATGTTCAGGTACAGAGCTACTGCACTATTTATAGTTACATTTAGTTTTTATTGTTGATCATTGTATTATTTAGTGTATGTTGTAATGTTTTGCACCCCATTCTCAGTTTTGTGTGGCAATTATAAAGTTTCTGCTCTGGATAGACAGTTAAACGTGTTCAAGTACCACGTGTTTTATTTCAGAAATCAATAAACAGATAAATAATTGCTCCTTCACAAACACACCGATTCATTGTTTCATAAAAATAATGGCTGATCTGCCTCAAGAATGATTATATCATCAGTCGTTTGACTCTATTGTTGAAAATAAACATTGATCACTGTAGATGTGACGTCCGTCGATTAATGATTCAGAGATTCAGTCGCTGCTTCTGATTCACTTTCACCGCTTTAAGAAACTCTGATTCCGTCTCTTCAAAACCACCGAGTCCAGATCAGAGAAGATCTCAGGGCTGTGAGAACCTTTAGCTAACGTTACCTTGAAGTTATGAAAACGTTATGAAAGTCCTCCGACCGTCTTTACGCTTCTAACACTATGGGACACTTCACGTTGCTTTGAAACGTTCTGAAACAAGTAGAAACATTTAAAAAACTTTAAAACAAACATCCAACCAAAGTTTCTGGTGAAAACGCTCCATGATCGATGTATAAATTATGTTTTTGTTTTAACGTTTTGAGAACGTTTGAGTTTCTCAGGATGAAGGTCCGGAGGCTCTGGCTGAATCTAATCTTCTGTGACTGACGGACGGTGAGAAACACTGAGTCTGTTCATGTCATATAAGAGCCTGATGATGATGATGATGATGATGATGATGATGATGATGATGATGATGATGACAATAATGATGACGATGATGATGATGATGACGATGATGTGTGTGTTTGATTCTCAGAAGATTCAGAACCTCCTGAGATCATGATTCCTCACAGAAACACACCGCAGAAGGCAAAACACTACAGGCCGAAGCACACACACACACACACACACACGCTCACTCGCTCGCTCGCTCACTCACTCACTCACTCACTCACTCACTCACTCACTCACTCACGCACACACACACACACACACACACACACACACACGCTCACTCGCTCGCTCGCTCGCTCGCTCGCTCACTCACTCACTCACTCACTCACTCACTCACTCACTCACTCACTCACACACACACACACTCTCACACTCTCATTCTCACACACACACACACACACACACACACACACACACACACACACACACACACACACACTCACTCTCAGACTCTCATTCTCACACACACTCACTCTCACTCACTCACACACACACTCACACAACACATGATTCTGGCTGTATGTTAGTTAGAGCATATCTATGGCATCATTTGCATATTCAAACAACATACAAATACAGAAAGTGCTCAATGTCTTAAAGGGATAGTTCACCCAAAAATGAAGATGCTGTCAGTATTTTCTCGCCCTCATGTAGTTCAACCCCGTAAGACCTTCGTTCATCTTCGGAACACGAATTAAGATATTTGTGATGAAATCTGAGCGCTGGATCACTCCTCCACACTAGTCCATCGGCTTCTTCAGGGAGTGAAACTGGCCGGCCCAAAAGTTATGAAAGACATCGTTAAAATAGTCCGAGTGACGACAGTGGCTCAATCTTAAGTTCATCAAGCGACGAGAATACTTTTAGTGCGCAAAAACAAACAAAAATAATGACTTTATTCAACTCTTCATGTCCTTCTCGTGGGCCTCTAGTCAGTTAAGCTAGTATGTTTGCGTAGAGCTACGTCACACGCAGGCTCGCTATTGGCCGACGCTGGTCATGTGTGTGATGCGTGTGACGTACAACAGAAGCTTACGCTGTTACACTAGTTTAACTGACTCAGAAGGAAATGAAGAGTTGAATAAAGTCCTTATTTTTGTTTGTTTTTGCGCACAAAAAGTATTCTCGTCACTTGATGAACTTAAGATTGAGCCACTGTAGTCACTCGGACTATTTTAACGATGTTTTTAATAACTTTTCGAGGCCGGCAAGTTTCACTCCCTGAAGAAGCCGATGGACTAGTGTGGAGGAGTGATCCAGCGCTCAGATTTCATCACAAATATCTTAATTCGTGTTCCGAAGATGAACGAAGGTCTTACGGGGTTGAACTACATGAGGGCGAGTAAATACTGACAGATTCTTCATTTTTGGGTGAACTATCCCTTTAAGACAGCTGTGGGAGTGATGCAACATTCTTCAAAATAAAGGTTTGAAAAGGGTTTTGATGCTTGAGAAGAAACTTCCCTAAAGAACCTTTCAGTCGTCAGTTCTTAAAAGAATCATTTTTTTAATAAGTGCAAAGAACATTTTAATGATCTAAAGAACCTTTTGTGCAATGGAGAGATGGAGAGATGTTTAAGGCTCTTGAACCGAACAATAAATAACCTTCATTTTTAAGAGTAAATCTATTTGTTAAAGAGCATATATTGTGCTGTTCTCCATCTTCAACGAACACATCACAATATTCCTTATAATAATGCGCAGAATAAAGGGGCGGGGCCTGGTGGAGTTAGTTAGTAGTGTGTTAAACTGGTGGTTATGGTAAGGGGCGGGGCATTTCCCAAACACACTCGAAGCGCTCGACCAATCACAACACACTGCTCCAACCGACCAATCAGAGCACAGTGTGCTTTTCAGGAGGAGGGGCTTCATAGAGACAGGAAGTGAACAGAGCGTTACTGACAGACTGGGAAGAGAGGAGCCGCAACAATGGAGGATATGAGGAAATAATCAACATTACAGCAGGAAAACCTGTTCTAGTAGAGCCTGAAACATCATCAAGACTGTAAAACTGCATAATCTTTAAGTCCTTTACCCTGTAGTGTCTTGCTTTCATTTGGAGTGTTGAGGTACTAGATATCCTGCGTTCAAATGAGAGAAGCAAACGCCAAACGAAGCAAGCGTCCGTGTGTTGACACCACTGTTGACTGTATAAAACACTGGGCGTAGTGTGTGTGCCGTCACGCGTAGTGTTTCTGAAGAGCGTTACTGAAGCCTAAAGTGGGCGGAGCCGGCCGTCGCCATCTTGACAGCGTCACTCCCGGATAAACAAACATGTGCAGCGAGGCGGATTAGCTGAGGAGACGTGACGCTAATGCTAGCAGACAAACGGCTAGCAGTGACATCAGCGGCAATCCACCTGTCACTCAAGTGGCCACGCCATTAATTATGCACAACTTTAAGGCTTAATATAACTTAAACGGATGAATTATAAAAAAAATTCACCGCCTCACAGTCGCCATGAAGAGCAAAATTATCCATATAGACCAAAACACTTTTTGCATTAGACTGTAAACATGTTTCCTGCTGTTAAGTTGAGCGGTTTAACATGCGAGTCTATGAGTCTCTTCTGCAGCCGGCCTCTAGTGGCCAGTGGAGGAACTGCAGTTTAATCACTTCAGTGTAGAGAGAGAGAGAGAGAGGTCTCCACTTGGTTGACACCCAGACTTCAGTCCTCAGGAAACCTGTATGATCTCCATGCTGCCGGAGAAGCTGGACTGTGTGCCGGTCGTTCCCAGTTCCTCTCCGGGTCGAGTCTCGGACCCGCCGTCTCCGACCTCCATCTGGCAGCTCCTGCGCTTCAGCTGCTTCTCGAAGCTGCTCTCCTCGTGCCAGCTCCTCCGGGAGTCCCGGGAATCTCCTGACCGTCCGCGCCTCCTGACCGGCTCCCGACCCGGAGCCGAGCCGGAGCAGAACCGGGCCGAGTCCGAGAGGAACCAGCCGCCGAGCACCAGGTCCGAGTGCCATGCCTTCAGCAGAGCGGAGTGTGTCGGGGCCGACGGGGATTCCTCCATGCTCTCGCTGCGCTGGAGCTGCACACACACACTCCCGCCCCGCGGCACACACACACTCCCGCCTGGACTCTGCTCCCGGGTGTTCTGCTCTGAAAGCTCCTGCACCGGAGAGAACTGGCAGGGAAGAGTTGCCCCAGACTCGCTGTAGGTCGTGATGTCGAGGGAGAAGGAGCGTTTGGGTCGACTGCTCTCCTTCAGGTCCTCTCCCAGCGCTAGCCCGCAGAGCGTTCGGGTCAGCAGATGCTCCTCAGAGGCGCCGGGCTCGTCACACACACCCGCTCTCGCTCGGACCCTCTCGCTCCTCAGCTTCTTCTCGAAGTCCAGCAACTGACCCAAGAAGTTGAAGTTCGGGGAGATGGAGGGCCGCTTCTCCTTCACGAACCTGTGGGGCGAGAGCGCACGTCACAGCGAGTCCCAGCACGTCTGGCTGGACGCAAACACGGCACATCTCAACCCAAAGCCAAAGGAAACCACTTTAAATCAATTAAATGCATGTAATCAAATACTATCATAATGTATAAATACTCTATTTAAATGTAATACTTCACAATACCGTCATCAAAATAACGTGTTTTCAACGATTTGATGTTGAGAATGAGCTGGACGTGTTTCATGAGACACAGAGGAAGGGCGGTCACATGATCTGCAGGTACCTGTACGCTTCATCTAATGACATGTCCATCCTCTTCATGATGTAGGCGATGGCGATGGTTGCCGAGCGCGAGATTCCCGCCAGACAGTGAACCAGGACTCGGGCGTTACTGGCCTTGGCTTTCTCTGACAGGAAACACACTATCAGTGCAAAACTCATAAAGCTTTAGACACACTGTGAGTTCAGAGGTTGTTAATTGATGGTTTATGCAGCCCGCATTATTTAAACCAAAAAATAATGTTTAATGGCTGAATTTGTGGTGAAAAAACTACATTACCCATGATGCTGTGCAGAAAATTCCACCAATCAAAGTTTTGGTGATCAAACCGCACCAAAAGAGCTTGCAGTCTCAATATATATATATGTATTATATTTTAATTTAATATGAATAATTCACAAAAAAATTAAATGTATACAAAATTTAATTAAATATTTAAAATTAAATCAATTTAATTTAGTTATTAATAAGTATTACAATTACGTGAAATTAAAAACATAATAATAATAATAATAAAAAGAATAAAAAGATACACATTTTTAATACAAAATTAAGTTTTAAAATTATGTGAAATTTAACAATTGAAATAAAATTTTAAATATTATATTAAATATTTAATTTACTTTAATTCAGTCTTGTATCTGTCTTTTTAAAAAAAATCTATATATTTTTGTTTTGTTTGTTAATATTGTGATTCTATGGGAAACATGCACGAAACTGGTGTTTGGCGCTGATGTCATGTGACCCTGTCTGACCTATGAACTCCACGGACCGGTCGAGCCAGGGCAGGATCTTCTCGCAGAAGCTGTCGTTGACCGGCACGCGCAGGAAGTGTGTGTCGGGGATGAAGTCGGGTTTGGGGCAAGTGTTGCTGGCGTTCAGCACGTACGCAATATCGTTCTGCTGCATGAGCTCCTGCGGGAACACACACACATCAGCAGGTGTTTTGATCTACACACACACACACACACACACACCCACTCGCTCTCACACACACACACACACACACACATCAGCAGGTTTTCTGATCCGCACACACTCACTCTCTCACACACACACACAATCAGCAGGTGTTCTGATCAGCTCACACACACACCCACTCTCTCTCACACACACACACACACACACACATCAGCAGGTTTTCTGATCCGCACACACTCACTCTCTCACACACGCACACAATCAGCAGGTGTTCTGATCAGCACACACACACATCAGCAGGTGTTCTGATCCGCACACACACACACGCACATCAGCAGGTGTTCTGATCCGCACACACACACACTCTCTCACTCACACACACGCACTCACCTGGTTGAGCACGTCCCTCTGGCAGCCCAGGTACAGGTGTGTTAGGATGCGGGTCGGGTTCGGGTTGGTCACGGGGAGAGAGAGATTCGGCTGAGACACGCAGGACGGCACCAGCGCAGACTTCCCCTCACACAGACCCGGGAACAGCCGCCAGAACTCAGAGAATCCTCCTGCACACACACACACGCACACACACACACACACTGAGACTCAGAAAACACCAGCAGAGAGAGATGTGTGTGTGTGTGAGAGAGAGAGAGTGTTCGGGGTGTGTGTGTGAGAGAGAGTGTTCGGTGTGTGTGTGTGAGAGAGTGTGTTCGGTGTGTGTGTGTGTGTGTGTGAGAGTGTTCGGTGTGTGTGTGAAAGAGAGAGTGTTCAGTGTGTGTGTGAGAGAGAGAGTGTTCGGTGTGTGTGTGTGTGTGAGAGAGAGTGTTCGGTGTGTGTGTGTGTGTGTGAGAGAGAGTGTTCGGGGTGTGTGTGTGAGAGAGAGTGTTCAGTGTGTGTGTGAGAGAGAGAGTGTTCGGTGTGTGTGTGTGTGTGAGAGAGAGTGTTCGGTGTGTGTGTGTGTGTGAGAGAGAGTGTTCGGTGTGTGTGTGTGTGAGAGAGAGAGTGTTCGTTGTGTGTGTGTGTGTGTGTGTATGTGTGAGAGTGTTCGGTGTGTGTGTGTGAGAGAGAGTGTTCGGTGTGTGTGTGTGAGAGAGAGTGTTCGGTGTGTGTGTGAGAGAGAGAGAGTGTTCGGTGTGTGTGTGTGTGTGAGAGAGAGTGTTCGGTGTGTGTGTGTGTGTGTGTGTGAGAGAGAGAGTGTTCGTTGTGTGTGTGTGTGTGTGTGTGTGTGTGTGAGAGTGTTCGGTGTGTCGTGACTGTAACCTGAGAGCAGGTGGACTGATGGGAAGCTCTTCTCCAGCTTGGCCAATAGGACACTGAGAAAGGCATCATGTGACAGAGAGGCGGGGTCAGACGAGCTCTGGTCATACACCACGACCTCTTGACCCTGGAGCTCCAGCTGAAAACACACACACACACACACACACTCAGTATTTCAGTCTCTGATCAATACTGTTCATCTGAATGTATGAATATATATTTAAAGGGCACATATCATGAAAATCTGACTCCCCGTGTGTGAGAGCTATAATCGGCCGCTTCTACAGAACAGTGAAACCCAGTAACTGTGTTCTGGCGAGGCTTTCTCTGAGCGCATGTCTAAAATAAGCAGATCAGATTTCACTCTCCTTCTGGCGTATGAAGGCCCTTAATCTCCACGTTTATAATATTAGCGGCCCTTAATCTGCACGTTTATAATATTAGCGGCCCTTAATCTCCACGTTTATAATATTAGCGGCCCTTAATCTGCACGTTTATAATATTAGCGGCCCTTAATCTGCACGTTTATAATATTAGCGGCTCTTAATCTGCACGTTTATAATATTAGCGGCTCTTAATCTGCACGTTTATAATATTAGCGGCCCTTAATCTGCTCGTTTATAATATTATTGGCCCTTAATCTGCACGTTTATAATATTACTGGCCCTTAATCTGCTCGTTTATAATATTATTGGCCCTTAATCTGCTCGTTTATAATATTATTGGCCCTTAATCTGCACGTTTATAATATTACTGGCCCTTAATCTGCTCGTTTATAATATTATTGGCCCTTAATCTGCACGTTTATAATATTACTGGCCCTTAATCTGCACGTTTATAATATTAGCGGCCCTTAATCTGCTCGTTTATAATATTATTGGCCCTTAATCTGCACGTTTATAATATTAGCGGCCCTTAATCTGCTCGTTTATAATATTATTGGCCCTTAATCTGCACGTTTATAATATTACTGGCCCTTAATCTGCACGTTTATAATATTAGCGGCCCTTAATCTGCTCGTTTATAATATTATTGGCCCTTAATCTGCACGTTTATAATATTACTGGCCCTTAATCTGCACGTTTATAATATTAGCGGCTCTTAATCTGCACGTTTATGATATTACTGGCCCTTAATCTGCACGTTTATAATATTAGCGGCCCTTAATCTGCTCGTTTATAATATTATTGGCCCTTAATCTGCACGTTTATAATATTAGCGGCCCTTAATCTGCACGTTTATAATATTAGCGGCCCTTAATCTGCTTGTTTATAATATTATTGGCCCTTAATCTGCACGTTTATAATATTACTGGCCCTTAATCTGCACGTTTATGATATTACTGGCCCTTAATCTGCACGTTTATAATATTAGCGGCCCTTAATCTGCTCGTTTATAATATTATTGGCCCTTAATCTGCACGTTTATAATATTACTGGCCCTTAATCTGCTCGTTTATAATATTATTGGCCCTTAATCTATAATATATAATATATTATAATATATAATATTACTGGCCCTTAATCTGCACGTTTATGATATTACTGGCCCTTAATCTGCACGTTTATAATATTAGCGGCCCTTAATCTGCACGTTTATAATATTACTGGCCCTTAATCTGCTCGTTTATAATATTATTGGCCCTTAATCTGCACGTTTATAATATTAGCGGCTCTTAATCTGCACGTTTATGATATTACTGGCCCTTAATCTGCACGTTTATAATATTAGCGTCTCTTAATCTGCACGTTTATGATATTACTGGCCCTTAATCTGCACGTTTATAATATTACTGGCCCTTAATCTGCACGTTTATAATATTAGCAGCCCCTAATCTGCACGTTTATAATATTACTGGCCCTTAATCTGCACGTTTATAATATTACTGGCCCTTAATCTGCACGTTTATAATATTAGCGGCTCTTAATCTTCACGTTTATGATATTACTGGCCCTTAATCTGCACGTTTATAATATTAGCGTCTCTTAATCTGCACGTTTATGATATTACTGGCCCTTAATCTGCACGTTTATAATATTACTGGCCCTTAATCTGCACGTTTATAATATTAGCAGCCCCTAATCTGCACGTTTATAATATTAGCGTCTCTTAATCTGCACGTTTATAATATTACTGGCTCTTAATCTGCACGTTTATGATATTACTGGCCCTTAATCTGCACGTTTATAATATTAGCGTCTCTTAATCTGCACGTTTATGATATTACTGGCCCTTAATCTGCACGTTTATGATATTACTGGCCCTTAATCTGCACGTTTATAATATTACTGGCCCTTAATCTGCACGTTTATAATATTAGCAGCCCCTAATCTGCACGTTTATAATATTAGCGGCCCTTAATCTGCACGTTTATAATATTAGCGGCCCTTAATCTGCACGTTTATAATATTACTGGCCCTTAATCTGCACGTTTATAATATTACTGGCCCTTAATCTGCACGTTTATAATATTACTGGCTCTTAATCTGCACGTTTATGATATTACTGGCCCTTAATCTGCACGTTTATAATATTAGCGTCTCTTAATCTGCACGTTTATGATATTACTGGCCCTTAATCTGCACGTTTATAATATTACTGGCCCTTAATCTGCACGTTTATAATATTACTGGCTCTTAATCTGCACGTTTATGATATTACTGGCCCTTAATCTGCACGTTTATAATATTAGCGTCTCTTAATCTGCACGTTTATGATATTACTGGCCCTTAATCTGCACGTTTATGATATTACTGGCCCTTAATCTGCACGTTTATAATATTAGCAGCCCCTAATCTGCACGTTTATAATATTAGCGGCCCTTAATCTGCACGTTTATAATATTAGCGGCCCTTAATCTGCACGTTTATAATATTACTGGCCCTTAATCTGCACGTTTATAATATTACTGGCCCTTAATCTGCACGTTTATAATATTAGCGGCTCTTAATCTGCACGTTTATGATATTACTGGCCCTTAATCTGCACGTTTATAATATTACTGGCCCTTAATCTGCACGTTTATGATATTAGCGGCCCTTAATCTGCACGTTTATAATATTAGCGGCCCTTCATTTGCACGTTTATGATATTAGCGGCCCTTAATCTGCACGTTTATGATATTAGCGGCCCTTAATCTGCACGTTTATAATATTAGCGGCCCTTAATCTGCACGTTTATAATATTAGCGGCCCTTAATCTGCACGTTTATAATATTACAGGCTCTTAATCTGCACGTTTATAATATTACAGGCTCTTAATCTGCACGTTTATAATATTAGCGGCCCTTAATCTGCACTTTTATAATATTAGCGGCCCTTAATCTGCACGTTTATAATATTACAGGGTCTTAATCTGCACGTTTATAATATTAGCGGCCCTTAATCTGCACGTTTATAATATAAGCGGCCCTTAATCTGCACGTTTATAATATTACAGGCTCTTAATCTGCACGTTTATAATATTACAGGCTCTTAATCTGCACGTTTATAATATTACAGGGTCTTAATCTGCACGTTTATAATATTACAGGCTCTTAATCTGCACGTTTATAATATTACAGGCTCTTAATCTGCACGTTTATAATATTAGCGGCCCTTAATCTGCACGTTTATAATATTACAGGCTCTTAATCTGCACGTTTATAATATTAGCGGCCCTTAATCTGCACGTTTATAATATTAGCGGCCCTTAATCTGCACGTTTATAATATTAGCGGCCCTTAATCTGCACGTTTATAATATTAGCGGCCCTTAATCTGCACGTTTATAATATTAGCGGCCCTTAATCTGCACGTTTATAATATTACAGGCTCTTAATCTGCACGTTTATAATATTAGCGGCCCTTAATCTGCACTTTTATAATATTAGCGGCCCTTAATCTGCACGTTTATAATATTACAGGGTCTTAATCTGCACGTTTATAATATTACAGGCTCTTAATCTGCACTTTTATAATATTAGCGGCTCTTAATCTGCACTTTTATAATATTAGCGGCCCTTAATCTGCACGTTTATAATATTACAGGCTCTTAATCTGCACGTTTATAATATTAGCGGCCCTTAATCTGCACTTTTATAATATTAGCGGCCCTTAATCTGCACGTTTATAATATTACAGGCTCTTAATCTGCACGTTTATAATATTAGCGGCCCTTAATCTGCACGTTTATAATATTAGCGGCCCTTAATCTGCACGTTTATAATATTAGCGGCCCTTAATCTGCACGTTTATAATATTAGCGGCTCTTAATCTGCACGTTTATAATATTAGCGGCTCTTAATCTGCACGTTTATAATATTAGCGGCCCTTAATCTGCACGTTTATAATATTACAGGCTCTTAATCTGCACGTTTATAATATTACAGGGTCTTAATCTGCACGTTTATAATATTACAGGCTCTTAATCTGCACGTTTATAATATTAGCGGCTCTTAATCTGCACGTTTATAATATTAGCGGCCCTTAATCTGCACGTTTATAATATTAGCGGCCCTTAATCTGCACGTTTATAATATTACAGGCCCTTAATCTGCACGTTTATAATATTAGCGGCCCTTAATCTGCACGTTTAAACACAACAGAGACCAGTTCTAAAGCTCAGGAACTGTGCACACTTGTGTAGAAGCTCAACATGAGGATGAGATGATCAGTGTAACTCCACAAAAACTACATAAATGTCTCCACTAACATTCAGAAACGTGTAAAAGTGAAGCTCTGAGTCTCTGTAAGGCTGCACTCGCTACTGGTTATTCTCTGTGTGTGTGTGTGTGAGTACCTTCCTCTTAGCGCAGTGTGTGTGTGTGTGTGTGTGTGTCTGTGTGTGTGAGTACCTTCCTCTTGGCAGAGTGTGTGTGTGTGTGTGTGTGTGTGTGTGTGTGTGTGTGTGTGTATGTGTGAGTACCTTCCTCTTGGCGCAGTGAATCAGGAGTTCGCTGATCTGGATCTTGTCCTGCATGAGTCTCCTCTTCATCAGTTTGGAGCCGTGCACATTTACGGCCTCCATGATGTGACCCGTGTTGAACTCCAGGAACGGCCGGCAGTCGATCAGCAGAACTCGGTCCAGATCGCCCTCGAGCAGCGCCACCAGCGCCTCGGGCCCCAGCACACACACACGCTCACACACACGCTCACACATCCCCACACTGCCTCGGGCTCAGGAGAGCAGCGGCCACATGGCACTGACGACGATGATGATGATGTCACCCTGATGGCGTTCGGCAGAGGAAACTCTAATGTGTGTGTGTGTGTGTGTGTGAATACGAGTGAGTGAGTGAGTGAGTGTGTGTGTGTGTTAGTATGAGTGTGTGTTTGAGTGTGTGTGTGTGTGTGTGTGTGTGTTTGAGTGTGTTTGTGTTTGAGTGTGTTTGTGTTTGAGTGTGTGTTTGAGTGTGTGTGTGTGTGTGTTTGAGTGTGTGTGTGTGTGTGTGTGTGTTTGAGTGTGTGTGTGTTTGAGTGTATGCGAGTTTGAGTGTGCGTGTGTGTGTGTTTGAGTGTGTGTGTGTGTGTGTGTGAATACGAGTGAGTGAGTGAGTGAGTGTGTGTGTTAGTATGAGTGTGTGTTTGAGTGTGTGTGTGTGTGTTTGTGTTTGAGTGTGTTTGTGTTTGAGTGTGTGTTTGAGTGTGTGTGTGTGTGTGTGTGTTTGAGTGTGTGTGTGTGTTTGAGTGTGTGTGTGTTTGAGTGTATGCGAGTTTGAGTGTGCGTGTGTGTGTGTTTGAGTGTGTGTTTGAGTGTGTGTGTGTGTTTGAGTGTGTGTGTGTTTGAGTGTATGCGAGTTTGAGTGTGCGTGTGTGTGTGTTTGAGTGTGTGTTTGAGTGTGTGTGTGTGTGTGTGTGTGTGTGTGTGTGTTTGAGTGTGTGTGTGTTTGAGTGTATGCGAGTTTGAGTGTGCGTGTGTGTTTGAGTTTCTTTCACATTATCACAGTGTCTCTATAAAGATGGAGCTCCTGCTCCTCGATCATCTCCGCTGCTCTTCATCATCCAGAGCCCCTGCACACACACACACACACATCATGACGTCTGATGGGCAAGATTATGTTGTATATAAACACAGTAATTATCTGCCATTAGGGTTAGCGATCCTGGATGCTGATTGGCTGCCGATGTTGTTATCCTCATCATCCTCACTCTCCAGTGTGAGGCGAGTGTGTGACGAGTTCCCAACACTGAATGATAAGTGTAGCTTTTTATCAAAGAAATCTGACTTTTTTACTTACATTTGCAGTTTATTCCACAATTCCAAGAAATAAAGTCAGAATTGCGAGTTATAAAGTGAAGGTGAGATCATGTGATGTCATCATGATCCCCGTCAAATATTCATAATGTGCATTAGTGATAAACACACACAAACACTGTTTTCTCGTTCTCAGAGATTAATGACGGAATGACGTCTGGCTTCAGATCTCTCTGAGGAGGGAGTGTGTGTTTGTAAAGTGTGTGTTCGTAAAGGCTGAGATGAGAGAGTGTGTGTTTGCTGTGTGTTTGTAAAGTGTGTGTTTGTAAAGGCTTAGATGAGTGAGTGTGTGTTTGTAAAGGCTTAGATGAGTGAGTGTGTGTTTGTAAAGGCTGAGATGAGAGAGTGTGTGTTTGTAAAGGCTGAGATGAGAGTGTGTGTGTGTAAAGGCTGAGATGAGAGTGTGTGTTTGCTGTGTGTGTGTAAAGGCTGAGATGAGAGTGTGTGTGTGTAAAGGCTGAGATGAGTGTGTGTGTGTAAAGGCTGAGATGAGAGTGTGTGTGTGTAAAGGGTGAGATGAGTGAGTGTGTGTTTGCTGTGTGTGTGTAAAGGCTGAGATGAGAGTGTGTGTGTGTAAAGGCTGAGATGAGTGAGTGTGTGTGTGTAAAGACTGAGATGAGTGAGTGTGTGTTTTCTGTGTTTGTAAAGGCTGAGATGAGAGTGTGTGTTTGCTGTGTGTGTAAAGGCTGAGATGAGTGAGTGTGTGTGTGTAAAGGCTGAGATGAGTGAATGAGTGTGTGTTTGTAAAGGCTGAGATGAGATAGTGTGTGTGTGTAAAGGCTGAGATGAGTGAGTGTGTGTGTGTAAAGGCTGAGATGAGAGTGTGTGTTTGCTGTGTGTGTAAAGGCTGAGATGAGTGAGTGTGTGTGTGTGTGTAAAGGCTGAGATGAGTGAATGAGTGTGTGTTTGTAAAGGCTGAAATGAGTGAATGTGTGTTTCTGCTGAGCGAAGGTGAACAGCTGATAGAGATCACAGTCTGAGGACTTCGACCAGTCACACACACCGCTTCATGTACAAGCGGTGCATAAACAAATGTTCTCCAGCACTAATATCTCAACATTCTCAAGTCAAGACAGTTTCCCTGAAAATGCATCAAAATAAAGTGAGTTTGTTTAAAACAGAACAAATATCTGTCAGTGGAGTCAGAAAAATAATCTTAATTTAAAGGGAAAACAGGATGATTATTCCGACACTGAAACGATCTGTTATTATATATTAGAAGCGCTTCAGAAATAAAGCTGTGAGGTCAGAGGTCACACAAGATCCTGATGTAACGGCTGCTTTTTCCAGTCATACGTTTGTGGAAATGAAGCCCGAGTGACGCGAGTGTGTTTGGTTTTATGAGGGGAAATTCTCCATTCCTCAGAACATA
>CM060619.1:182500-197500 GCA_030578275.1 Meda fulgida
CGTTTGTTTATAACGCTGACAGAACGCTCTGGGCATTTTTCTTGTTAGCAGTCAGTTTAGTTTTGATTCAAATTCAAGTGTTGTCATGCAAAATTAATAATTGATGATTCAGCAGCAGCGATGTTCTTCTATGATAAGCAGCTTCACTAAATAATGTAAATGTAGTGTTTTTAGTTGTTCAGCTGTTCTGTCTCAGAGTGTGTTGTTTTTAAATGTGCGATGATCCTCATGTGTGTGTTCTGATGATCTTTATGTGTGTGTGTGTGTGTGTTCTGATGATCTTTATGTGTGTGTGTGTGTGTGTTCTGATGATCTTTATGTGTGTGTGTGTGTGTGTTCTGATGATCTTTATGTGTGTGTGTGTGTGTGTTCTGATGATCTTTATGTGTGTGTGTGTGTGTGTTCTGATGATCTTTATGTGTGTGTGTGTGTGTGTTCTGATCTTTATGTGTGTGTCTGATGATCTTTATGTGTGTGTTCTGATGATCTTTATGTGTGTGTGTGTGTGTGTGTGTGTTCTGATCTTTATGTGTGTGTGTGTGTGTGTCTGATGATCTTTATGTGTGTGTGTGTGTGTGTTCTGATTATCTTTATGTGTGTGTGTGTGTGTGTGTTCTGATGATCTTTATGTGTGTGTGTGTGTTCTGATTATCTTTATGTGTGTGTGTGTGTGTGTTCTGCTGATCTTCGTGTGTGTGTTCTGCTGATCTTCGTGTGTGTGTTCTGATGATCTTCGTGTGTGTGTTCTGCTGATCTTCGTGTGTGTGTACTGATGATCTTTATGTGTGTGTGTGTGTGTTCTGTTGATCTTCGTGTGTGTGTGTTCTGATGATCTGTGTGTGTGTGTCTGATGATCTTCGTGTGTGTCTGATGATCCTTTATGTGTGTGTTTGTGTGTGTGTTCTGCTGATCTTCGTGTGTGTGTTCTGATGATCTTCGTGTGTGTGTTCTGATGATCTTCGTGTGTGTGTGTCTGATGATCTTCGTGTGTGTGTGTCTGATGATCTTCGTGTGTGTGTGTGTCTGATGATCTTCGTGTGTGTGTGTGTGTGTGTGTCTGATGATCTTCGTGTGTGTGTGTGTTCTGATGATCTTAATGTTTGTGTGTTCTGATGATCTTCGTGTGTGTGTGTGTGTGTGTGTTCTGATGATCTTTGTGTGTGTGTGTGTTCTGATGATCTTTGTGTGTGTGTGTGTTCTGATGATCTTTGTGTGTGTGTGTGTGTGTCTGATGATCTTCGTGTGTGTTCTGATGATCTTTGTGTGTGTGTGTGTGTTCTGATGATCTTTGTGTGTGTGTGTGTGTGTGCGTGTTCTGATGATCTGTTTGCTCTGATGATCATGTGTGTGTTCTGATGATGTGTGTGTGTGCGTGTGTGTGTGCGTGTGTGTGTGTGTGCAGATGGTGGCTGTTAAGGTGAAGAAGCCAGGTAAGCGCGGGCGTAAGCCGGCTAAGATCGACCTGAAGGCGAAGCTGGAGCGCAGTCGCCAGAGTGCCCGCGAGTGCCGCGCGCGTAAGAAGCTGCGCTACCAGTATCTGGAGGAACTGGTTTCCAGTAAAGAGAGAGCCATCTGTGCGCTGAGAGAGGAGCTGGACATGGTAAACACTGGATCACTCACATACACACACACACACACACACACACACACACACACACCTTCACTCTCTAACAGCCTTCAAACCGCTTCAGTAATTGTTCAGTCTTACAACATATTATCACAAGCGCTGGATAAAAGTTTCGGATATGAACACTGATGTCTACAGTAGTGATCAAAATACAGTAAATCACCTTCTGAAATGAACTTCACGCTTCAGAGAAAGATTGTATCAATAACACCGTTACACCAGTAGGTGGAGACAAGGGACTGTTACAAAGTGTGAGTCATTGAATCATTCATTGATTCCTCCAGTAATGAAGCGAGTGATTCATTGATGTGAGATTCCTCCAGTCTGTCATGCTGTCTCCCAGTATAAGCAGTGATGTCTCGTAGCGCTGTGCGATTTCTCACAATTTACATGAAATCGCACTTAAACCGATGTGGCTGATCTCAATTATGAAATGACACATGCTGTGATTATTAGTAATGTGCAGCTTGTCAGTGAAGCACGGCTCAGTAAACGCTGCTCACTCTGAAAGCACTGAGTTCGAGTCGCTTATAACATTCATTTGAAAAAGCAACACGTGTCAAACATCTTACCAGACATGAGACGCATTTATGAACCTCTTGTCCAACAAAAGACAACATTTAATAACACGCTTTTACTCCAAACTCACTTCATCAGGACAGCTGAGCTCCACCTTCTGTGAGATGATGCGCTTCTGACACAGAATAAGGCAGTCGTGTGTTTATTACTCATGTTTAATCTAAGCGTTTCAATCTTCTGTTTATTCAGATACAGCGATAAGGGTTTCCTGGAATGATGCGTTATTGTACTTCTGCGGCGGGGCTTATTTATCGTGTCTGCTCGAGAGCGCCCTCTGGCTTTCAGATGGAGCAGCTTTCACTACCGTCAGCCGCTGCACTGACAAGCTGCACATTAAATATCACAGCCTTTGCCAAATCGCGTGCGGTTTTACTGCGATTAATCGTGCAGCCCTAGTGTGTGGCCTCGGGTCTGACTGTGTCCCTGTTGTCTCCCAGTATAAGCAGTGGTGTGTGGCCATGGACCAGGGGAAGATCCCGTCGGAGATTAAAGCTCTGCTGACGGGAGACGAGCAGAAAGCACCGCAGAGCTCCAGCAACAAGATCTCCAAGATCGGCAAGTTCGGCTCCACTGCAAACAAGACGTCTTAGAGCGATCCTGTGTGTTCTGCGTGTTAATGAGACACGCTTAATAAGCGGCGTCTCGGCCTTTCGTTCCCCAGTACAGCCTCCCAGTAATCCCGGTCAGACACCAGGAAGCGCTGGAGCTTCAACTGCGACTTCTGTAAACATCTCCTCTTCCTTTTACTTATTTATTTTGGAACCTTTTTGATGATGAATGTGATGCGTTATAATCTGCTTAATACGACGTTAAATATTAGACATTGCGAGACGGACTGTTGCCAAAATCTTTTTGCACTTTACAACCGTTTGAATGGTATCAACGCGTAGCACTTCCCTGCTCTTCTTGTACAAATAGATCTGAGTTTGTTGTTGATTATATATTTATATCACTAACTGAACCTTAAAGCACTTTCCTTAAAAGCTCTAATTTTTGTACGTGCAAGTTCTGTGTTTTCCCTGGCTTCGGCCGGCTGACACCCGAGCAGCAGCTGATCTGGAGAACACACACACACACACACACACACACACACACACACACGAGTTTGTGTTGTCTGAGTGCCCGATCATGGCCACTGCTAATTCCCCTCGCCAACATCAATAGTTTGGAGCTCAAATGTATATTTTTATATGCAGTGTTTGAAATGCAGGTTGTAATCCGTTGCAGGATGAAAGCATGTCTTATTATTACACAATGTAGCTTTGCTTTGTGATCATAAATATCTGTACAATATAAAGAGTGGATCTGAATCTTGTCTTTCTCATCATTAAATAACATTTCAAAGATATTCTCATGCATAAACATTAAGACTGTGGAAAATTACTATTATAAATGCGCACGTTTCTATTATATTACATCATTAGTTAGATTTTATTCATTTTTATCAAATGTTATAATTTATTTAAATTAAATTAAGTTTATTTTAATTAATGTACTATTTAGTTAGTTTAATCTTTTTACATTTTTTAAAAAGTTTTATTTATTTAGTTATCAGATTTTTTTTATTTATATTTTCGTCATTTTAGAAACTTAGTTTAATCCCATTTTATTGATTTATTTTTAAATGCACGGCTATTTCTTATTTATTTATTCAAAACAAATTTCAACTTTATTTGATTTAAATAAAATTATTTTAAATATTGTAATTATTTAAATGTATTATGCAAGCAATTTTTTATGTATTCTAATAAAATATATTTATTTTCAAGTAATACATTTTTTTTGCTATATAGTATAATTATTGAATTTAGTATTTATAAATTTTTATTTAATCAGTGTAATTAATTTTTATTCATTTACTGAGCCGAGCGGGTCATCCAGGCTGTGGGAATAAGCTGCTCTGATTGGCTCGCGTGTGCAGCGCCAGTAAATCAGTCACACGCACACAGTGGGCTCATCTGAGTCTTACAGAGCGTTTAATTGTAAAATCACAGGGACACGTCTGTCTTGCATCATGAAACGACACACAAAACTATGAGACAAAGTTTATCTGCAACTACAGGCACAAAACACACAACGCATCTTCAGGAGATTCACATTAATCCTGTGGGATCACAGACGGACCGGAAACACAACAGAAGAACACGTGAGAGCGTGACGTCACCGCTAGCAGTAGCACCGCGGGTTAGCATCTCAGCAGGTGTAGTGCGGCCCGGACTCGCTCTGCAGCGTCATCCAACAGTGATCGGGAGTCCAGCAGAAAGCTGTTAGGGTTAGAAGAATGGCTGTGAAGAATGATACAATGTTACTGTTCCCGTAACGTTCACATAAATGTGTTTAAAATGTTCTCAGATTATAGTTTTGTTTGCTAGGATGTCGTTCCACAGGCTTTTTGATAAACAGCACAGGGTTTATAATGAGTTAATGTTCATTTCTGCGTGAACTGTTGCGTTACGACAAAGAGAGCCTTTATACAAAAGTGTTGGGTGGGTTAGCGCTAATGGGCCATGCTAATTTCTTCTCCTTTGCTTCTCGGTCGAAGGTGTCGTAAACCGAGTCTTTGACGAGCGTCTTCGCCGGCACCGGCAGATCCACCACGCCGACGTAGTTCTTTTTCGCGACCCGCGAGCTAGCGGTGATGGTGTACGCGTTACTGCGGTAGCACTTCATAGACGACATGCAGAAGGTCTCCCTCATGCCGCGCCGGAAGTTAGCGTTGTACACGGAGTAGAGCGTGGGTTTGGACGCGGTGGAGCTGAAGGAGATCCAGGCCACGGCGACGAAGAACAGCGCCCCCTGTCTGCCAGAGCCCGACGGGTGCCACAGCTGCGCCACGTAAAACGGCGTCCAGCTTAGCAGAAACATCCCGTTTAGCATCAGGAACATCTTAATGGTCTTGACTTTAGTCCTGGGGACGATGTTCATGGTCCTGCGCACCGTTCGCCCGTCGGCACCGATCCTCCAGATGTAGCGCACCACCCGCTGGTAGAAGGACACGATTAGCAGCGCCGGCACCAGGAATCCGAAGAGCAGGTGCGCGACCGCGTACGCTAACCCGTCCCAGCTATCCGCTAGGAAGAAGTCGCAGTGGTTCCTCGACGTCGCGGATCCGTAGAAGAACAAACACGGCGACACGAAGGCGGCATCGAACAGCCATGATGCTAAAATCATGCGCTTAGCCTTCTCACGCGACACTTTAAAGCTTAGCGGATACACAATAGTGTAGAAGCGGTCGACGCAGATAGACAGGAGCACGTACACCTGGACGCCAGGGCACAGGTGCTGGAGGTAGCGTACGGTTCGGCACGCGGCCGCGGTCAGAGGCCAGTGACCCGCCGACACCTGGAGCAGAACTAGCGGCGCGCAGGCTAGGCTAAGCAGCAGGTCCGCGCACGCCATCGACACCACAAAGTAGTTAGTCGTGGACTGAGTTCTGCGGCTGCGATGGATCACCAGACACACTAGCGAGTTCCCCAGAACCGACACGAGCCAGAAGACGCTGAACACGAGGCCGAGGAGCGTGACCTCTGTCGGGGTCAGGTCATAGGTCAGGTCGTATGAGGTCAGCGAGCCGTTGCTCTGGAACGAGGACGAGTCCAGACGGCACATGACCGGCGTCGGCGTTGAGGAATCATTCCTGGCGGAGTCGTTGAAGAGGAACGCGGGCTGGAGCGAAGGCCTCACGCCCTCCATGGACAGGAAGTACATCATCAGAAGCTGAAACATACGACAGGAACAGATCATCAGTTAAATCTGTGTAGAGCTGCTTTACAAATTCTATAAAGAACTTCTTTATAAAGTTATATATCACTCTATACAGATAATATAGTTTATATAGTTATCAACTCTATATACAGCTGTGTGATAATATAAGGTTAGAGGTGGAGCACATGAACTATCTTCTGATCTAGAACCTGTTTTTGATCGTGTTCTTTTCCTAACCCAGAGCAGAATCTGTGATCATCTGTTTTCCCTGCATCTGAAACTCGTTTCCAGGAGATGGATATGGTTCCTCAGACTCACAGTGACATCACTGCTGACTCAGTGACATCACTGCTGTCTCACAGTGACATCACTGCTGACTCACAGTGACATCACTGCTGAAGGGTCTGCGCTCAGGACGACTGAGGAAACCAGTGCAATCTCTTACATTAAATACATAATCAAACGACATCATCTTCATCATCACCATCATCATCATCTTCACCTGAACCCAGTGTGTGGGATTAGATCAGGTGAGTGAATGAACCCGAATCAAGTTCTCGAGAGATAAAACACGGCTCCGATCACTTATATATATCAAATACTGAGTTATTAATATTGTCTGAAGAAACATTTTCCTAGAGAAGACAGACCTCACTGCATGTTTATCAGCGACGTGGAGCGCTGTGTGCGGATGTAGACCCTCAGGAGAGCTTCTATTCTATTACAGCCATCCGAGACTGAAGATGCTCCTCGTGAGACGCTCGTGTGTGTGTGTGTGTGTGTGCGTGTGTGTGTGTGCTGATCTCAGCGTAGTTTACTCAGGTGACGCTGTAATTCATCAACAGCACATGATCCCACAGGGTTTCTGGAGGCCATGAGTAAGATAAACAACATTTATAGAACCTTCTTATGATAACATTTGATATGCGTTCTCAAACATTCCTGATTTCCTTGATGCACGTTCCCATTACGTTGAGAGAAGATTCCGAGTACACTCTCAGATAAAACTATAAAATGCAATGTTCACATAACCAAGAAAAAAACATCTTAAAACATTTTTAAACATTCAGAAATAACGTTTTCATAATTAACGGGAATGTTAGCAGAATGTTCTTAAAACATTTTTTGTTAAAGCTCTGCTGCTGTTCCGTCGTTTTTTAACGAAACATGTTATGCTTTGTTTAATATAATTACTTCATCGGAATGGTACGAAATGTGGTAAAGGTTTTGACACTTTCCGTGTTTGAACACACACACACACACACACACACACACACACACACACACACACACACACACACACACACACACACACGTGAAATGATCCTGAAAAGCGTGTGGTATGCGGCAGAACCAAGCTCATGTATTGATATATCAAACCTCACAGCTCACTAATGCTGGCCTGATTCAACCCACGTTTGGGTCAAATATGGACAAACCCAACCTTCGGGTTTAAAATGTCATAACCAATAAATCTGAACCAATGGTTGGGTTTGTCCATATTTGACCCAAACGTGGGTTGGAACAGACCTTGTCTATATTTATGTCTTTGATTTTCTCACAGTTTTAGAGTAAACCGTGTGTTGTAAAATATATATTTCATATAAAAAATGTAACATTGTATTTTGTGCATTAACAAATGTAAAATTGTACTTCTTTTTTCAAGTTATCTTTTATTTTTACTGTTTCCATTTCAGCAATGATCTGCCAGGTGTTCTTTAATTAGAGGCCAAACCTTCAAGCCATTCAATATCGCTGTTTTAATTGAAAATTTCATTTTCATTCTTAATGCTCATAAAGTGAATTAATGGATTATAACTACAGTATAAATATAATTTAGTAGGCTACCATAAAATCCCCCTAACAATACAAAATATTAAATACAACATATCATCGATCGAACTAAAACACAGTATAATCATTTCATTGAAATGAAGGGTTTCCAGAGGGTTAATATTCAAAAATGAAAAGATTAATGAATGAATTCATCGTCGTTGCATATTAGGCCTGTTATGATTCAGCATCAGCGCGCTCCTGCACGGCGGGTCACGCATATCAACAGTGCATGAGATCTGCATCTGCTCGTGGATGTTTATGGATATGACGCGCGTGCAACGCTCGCGTGAGGCGCGTCGTGTTGTTTTCCTCAGACTCACCTCAGTGTCCTCGCATCAAGCGTTTCTTCTCCTCCTCCTTCTCCTTCTCGAGTCGTTTATTTCCTCCATCGTTTCTCCTCATCAACGTGTTTCTTTTCCTTCGCTTTACAAATCAATCCATCGAGCACGTTCACGCGCGCGCGCCCCGAGTATGTAAATCCGTGACGTGGCAGTTTTGATTGTGCTCATGAATTATTCATATATGAGCCACAAATCGTTTTGTTTACGGTCACGGTGGGGTTTATAAAACAACGATTTGTTCATTTATTTTCGGACTGAGCCAATGATAAATACATACACTATTTATGAACCCTAATCCACGCATTGCGTTTTCACGAACACATTATTTAGCATGTTTATAAAGCCAACATCTATCACTGTGAGCACTGGTCTTCGCAGCTGGCTATTGTCCGCCCTGACGTCAATGATAGTGTGTCACGTGACCTGCAGGGTTCGTTGTTCTGCAAGTGTCATTATATGATTGGATGTAATGAACCTATCAAGTGTTTGTTACATCACTGCTGTTGTCTGAGGGTGTTGCCATGGCAACCGCTGCTGAGGAGAGGCTGTTCTTTTGTGTCTGTTGTCATGGCGACTAACGGCTGTATCATCAGAGAGAGAGAGTTCTGCTTCCAGTTACACACACAACCGAGAGAAAACCAGGATTATTTGAAGATGCTCAGTTTTGTTGACCTTTGACCCCAGCGCTGTTTATGGTTGATATAATGCTGATGATGAGCTGTCAATCATTCACTTTCAGCTCGAGGGAGTTAGAGCATTTTAAGCAGGAAAGAAACAGAGGAAGGTTTCTTCTTGTTTAATCCTCATTTACAGAAAACAACATTAAAGTCTATAAATAGTTTTCATTTACACTGATGGACACCAGTGGGTTTCAGTGAAACTCTCAGCGTTATGAACACGTTCTTCCAGAAACATTAATAGAACATTCATTCAGAATGATCTGCTCTTTAACAACGTTCTCAAAAGTTTAGCACAAAAACATTATACATCGATCATGGAACGCTTTTTCTGACCCGTTTATAAATGCTTCTAAAAGTAAGGTTCCCATGATGCAGCAGACGCCAGTTCTCGGAGGAACGAGCGTTTAGGAACCGCACAGATGATCATCCTCATGATAACAACAGAAAGAAAAAGCACTTGTTTGTCTCTTAAGAACAACTCTATAGCTGAGAGTTAGCGCAAGATTAAAGTGATGAAGAGTTTCTGCTCGTGTATTTACACTCGATTCATATGTACACCAGAGAGAGCTGAGATCCGGTCAGATCCGGTCCACGTTCCTGATGGCGCCGTCCACCGTGAGCGAGCCGAACCTGAAACACAGGCGATCAGGCTCAGTGTGTGTGTGTGTGTGTGTGTGTGTGTGTGTGTGTGTGAGTGAGCTCCACCTCTCCAGGAACAGGTTGTTCTCCGCCAGCTCCTTCACCACTCCCTCCATCTCCTCCTTCAGCTTCTTCATCCTGTGGGAACAAACACGCATCATCCTCTCGACCCCACTCCGGGAACATCAACACATGGCCCGACAGGGTTAGCAGTTCACTTTTTTACTGCCCGGCCATTCAGAACTTCTGCTAGCTAAAAACAAACAAACAAAAGAAACCCAAAAATAAATAAAACAGATTAACAACGTCACTGCGTATATATAAAAGCTGTGACGTTAATCTGGTTTATTTCTTTTTGGGTTTCTTTTCTTTGTGTGTATATATATATATATATATATATATTATAAAATGTCTTATTCAAATAAAATCCTGCCATCCAGCATCTCCTCTTCCTCTTTCATCCTCATCACAGATCAATACAGTATAAAGAACATCAAAACAGATGAGGATGTTGGAAAATAACGATGTGTTTTCGGTTCACCGAATGCTTATTAATTTTCGCTGTTGCTTCAGTGTAGCGCTGCTATGTGTAGCGCAGTGACGTGTAGCGCAGTGACGTGTAGCGCAGTGACGTGTAGCGCAGTGACGTGTAGCGCAGTGACGTGTAACGCAGTGACGTGTAGCGCAATGACGTATAGCGCAGTGACGTGTAGCGCAGTGACGTGTAGCGCAGTGACGTGTAGCGCAGTGACGTGTAGCGCAGTGACGTGTAGCGCAGTGACGTGTAGCGCAGTGATGTGTAGCGCAGTGACGTGTAGCGCAGTGACGTGTAGCGCAGTGACGTGTAGCGCATTGACGTGTAGCGCAGTGACGTGTAGCGCAGTGACGTGTAGCGCAGTGACGTGTAGCGCTGCTATGAGTAGCGCTGCTATGAGTAGCGCAGTGATGTGTAGCACAGTGACGTGTAGCACAGTGACGTGTAGCACAGTGACGTGTAGCAGTGACGTGTAGCGCAGTGACGTGTAACGCTGCTATGTGTAGCGCAGTGACGTGTAGCGCAGTGACGTGTAGCGCAGTGACGTGTAGTGCAGTGACGTGTAGCGCAGTGACGTGTAGCGCTGCTATGAGTAGCGCAGTGACGTGTAGCGCAGTGACGTGTAGCGCAGTGACGTGTAGCGCAGTGACGTGTAGTGCAGTGACGTGTAGCGCTGCTATGATCAATACAGTATAAAGAACATCAAAACAGATGAGGATGTTGGAAAATAACGATGTGTTTTCGGTTCACCGAATGCTTATTAATTTTCGCTGTTGCTTCAGTGTAGCGCTGCTATGTGTAGCGCAGTGACGTGTAGCGCAGTGACGTGTAGCGCAGTGACGTGTAGCGCAGTGACGTGTAGCGCAGTGACGTGTAACGCAGTGACGTGTAGCGCAATGACGTATAGCGCAGTGACGTGTAGCGCAGTGACGTGTAGCGCAGTGACGTGTAGCGCAGTGACGTGTAGCGCAGTGACGTGTAGCGCAGTGACGTGTAGCGCAGTGACGTGTAGCGCAGTGATGTGTAGCGCAGTGACGTGTAGCGCAGTGACGTGTAGCGCAGTGACGTGTAGCGCATTGACGTGTAGCGCAGTGACGTGTAGCGCAGTGACGTGTAGCGCAGTGACGTGTAGCGCTGCTATGAGTAGCGCTGCTATGAGTAGCGCAGTGATGTGTAGCACAGTGACGTGTAGCACAGTGACGTGTAGCACAGTGACGTGTAGCAGTGACGTGTAGCGCAGTGACGTGTAACGCTGCTATGTGTAGCGCAGTGACGTGTAGCGCAGTGACGTGTAGCGCAGTGACGTGTAGTGCAGTGACGTGTAGCGCAGTGACGTGTAGCGCTGCTATGAGTAGCGCAGTGACGTGTAGCGCAGTGACGTGTAGCGCAGTGACGTGTAGCGCAGTGACGTGTAGCGCAGTGACGTGTAGCGCAGTGACGTGTAGCGCTGCTATGTGTAGCGCAGTGACGTGTAGCGCAGTGACGTGTAGCGCAGTGACGTGTAGCGCTGCTATGAGTAGCGCTGCTATGAGTAGCGCAGTGACGTGTAGCGCAGTGACGTGTAGCGCAGTGACGTGTAGCGCAGTGACGTGTAGCGCAGTGACGTGTAGCGCAGTGACGTGTAGCGCAGTGACGTGTAGCGCTGCTATGAGTAGCGCAGTGACGTGTAGCGCAGTGACGTGTAGCGCAGTGACGTGTAGCGCAGTGACGTGTAGCGCAGTGACGTGTAGCGCAGTGACGTGTAGCGCTGCTATGAGTAGCGCAGTGACGTGTAGCGCAGTGACGTGTAGCGCAGTGACGTGTAGCGCAGTGACGTGTAGCGCAGTGACGTGTAGCGCAGTGACGTGTAGCGCTGCTATGTGTAGCGCAGTGACGTGTAGCGCTGCTATGAGTAGCGCAGTGACGTGTAGCGCAGTGACGAGTAGCGCAGTGACGTGTAGCGCAGTGACGTGTAGCGCAGTGACGTGTAGCGCTGCT
The DNA here is from genome assembly GCA_030578275.1 of Meda fulgida. Lineage (NCBI taxonomy): Eukaryota > Metazoa > Chordata > Actinopteri > Cypriniformes > Leuciscidae > Meda > Meda fulgida. Next base: position 194,420 of record CM060619.1, read on the forward strand.
ATGAGTAGCGCAGTGACGTGCAGCGCAGTGACGAGTAGCTCGGTGACGTGTAACGCTGCTATGTGTAGCGCAGTGACGTGTAGCGCTGCTATGAGTAGCGCAGTGACGTGTAGCGCAGTGACGTGTAGCGCAGTGACGTGTAGCGCAGTGACGTGTAGCGCAGTGACGTGTAACGCTGCTATGTGTAGCGCAGTGACGTGTAGCGCTGCTATGAGTAGCGCAGTGACGTGTAGCGCAGTGACGTGTAGCGCAGTGACGTGTAGCGCAGTGACGTGTAGCGCTGCTATGAGTAGCGCAGTGACGTGTAGCGCAGTGACGAGTAGCTCGGTGACGTGTAGCGCGGTGACGTGTAGCGCAGTGACGTGTAACGCTGCTATGTGTAGCGCAGTGACGAGTAGCGCAGTGACGTGTAGCGCAGTGACGTGTAGCGCTGCTATGAGTAGCGCAGTGACGTGCAGCGCAGTGACGTGTAGCGCAGTGACGTGTAGCGCTGCTATGAGTAGCGCAGTGACGTGTAGCGCAGTGACGTGTAGCGCAGTGACGTGTAGCGCAGTGACGTGTAGCGCAGTGACGTGTAGCGCTGCTATGAGTAGCGCAGTGACGTGCAGCGCAGTGACGAGTAGCTCGGTGACGTGTAGCACAGTGACGTGTAGCGCAGTGACGTGTAGCGCAGTGACGTGTAGCACAGTGACGTGTAGCGCTGCTATGAGTAGCGCTGCTATGAGTAGCGCAGTGATGTGCATTACAGTGACGTGTAGCGCAGGGACGAGTAACGCTGTTATGTGTAGCGCAGTGACGTGTAGCGCAGTGACGTGTAGCGCAGTGACGTGTAACGCTGCTATGTGTAGCGCAGTGACGTGTAGCGCTGCTATGAGTAGCGCTGCTATGAGTAGCGCAGTGACGTGTAGCGCAGTGACGTGTAGCGCTGCTATGAGTAGCGCAGTGACGAGTAGCGCAGTGACGTGTAGCGCAGTGACGTGTAGCGCTGCTATGAGTAGCGCAGTGACGTGCAGCGCAGTGACGAGTAGCTCGGTGACGAGTAGCGCGGTGACGTGTAGCGCAGTGACGTGTAGCGCAGTGACGTGTAGCGCTGCTATGATCAATACAGTATAAACAACATCAAAACAGATGAGGATGTTGGAAAATAACGATGTGTTTTCGGTTCACCGAATGCTTATTAATTTTCGCTGTTGCTTCAGTGTAGCGCAGTGATGTGTAGCACAGTGACGTGTAGCACAGTGACGTGTAGCACAGTGACGTGTAGCACAGTGACGTGTAGCACAGTGACGTGTAGCACAGTGACGTGTAGCACAGTGACGTGTAGCGCAGTGACGTGTAGCGCAGTGACGTATAGCACAGTGACGTGTAGCGCTGCTATGAGTAGCGCTGCTATGAGTAGCGCAGTGATGTGCATTACAGTGACGTATAGCGCAGTGACGTGTAGCACAGTGACGAGTAGCTCGGTGACGTGTAGCGCAGTGACATGTAACGCTGCTATGTGTAGCGCAGTGACGTGTAGCGCAGTGACGTGTAGCGCAGTGACGTGTAACGCTGCTATGTGTAGCGCAGTGACGTGTAACGCTGCTATGTGTAGCGCAGTGACGTGTAGCGCAGTGACGTGTAGCGCAGTGACGTGTAACGCTGCTATGTGTAGCGCAGTGACGTGTAGCGCTGCTATGAGTAGCGCTGCTATGAGTAGCGCAGTGACGTGTAGCGCAGTGACGAGTAGCGCAGTGACGTGTAGCGCATTGACGTGTAGCGCTGCTATGAGTAGCGCAGTGACGTGTAGCGCAGTGACGAGTAGCGCAGTGACGTGTAGCGCAGTGACGTGTAGCGCTGCTATGAGTAGCGCAGTGACGTGCAGCGCAGTGACGAGAAGCTCGGTGACGAGTAGCGCGGTGACGTGTAGCGCAGTGACGTGTAACGCTGCTATGTGTAGCGCAGTGACGTGTAGCGCAGTGACGTGTAGCGCTGCTATGATCAATACAGTATAAACAACATCAAAACAGATGAGGATGTTGGAAAATAACGATGTGTTTTCGGTTCACCGAATGCTTATTAATTTTCGCTGTTGCTTCAGTGTAGCGCAGTGACGTGTAGCGCAGTGACGTGTAGCGCAGTGACGTGTAACGCTGCTATGTGTAGCGCAGTGACGTGTAGCGCAGTGACGTGTAGCGCAGTGACGTGTAGCGCAGTGACGTGTAGCGCAGTGACGAGTAGTGCAGTGACGTGTAACGCTGTTATGTGGAGCTCAGTGACGAGTAGTGCAGTGACGTGTAGCGCAGTGACGTGTAACGCTGTTATGTGGAGCGCAGTGACGTGTAGCGCAGTGACATGTAGCGCAGTGACGTGTAACGCTGCTATGTGTAGCGCAGTGACGTGTAGCGCAGTGACGAGCAGCTCAGTGACGAGTAGCGCAGTGACGTGTAGCGCAGTGACGAGCAGCTCAGTGACGAGTAGCGCAGTGACGTGTAGCGCAGTGACGTGTAACGCTGTTATGTGTAGCGCAGTGACGTGTAGCGCTGCTATGAGTAGCGCTGCTATGAGTAGCGCAGTGACGTGTAGCGCAGTGACGAGTAGCTCGGTGACGAGTAGCGCAGTGACGTGTAGCGCAGTGACGAACAGCTCAGTGACGAGTAGCGCAGTGACGTGTAGCGCAGTGACGTGTAACGCTGTTATGTGTAGCGCAGTGACGTGTAGCGCTGCTATGAGTAGCGCTGCTATGAGTAGCGCAGTGACGTGTAGCGCAGTGACGAGTAGCTCGGTGACGAGTAGCGCGGTGACGTGTAGCACAGTGATGTGTAATGCTGCTATGTGTAGCGCGGTGACGTGTAGCGCAGTGATGTGTAATGCTGCTATGTGTAGCGCAGTGACGTGTAGCGCAGTGATGTGTAATGCTGCTATGTGTAGCGCAGTGACGTGTAGCGCAGTGACGTGTAGCGCAGTGACGCGTGTGTTCGGGAGTATTTGCGCTGAATCTGCGCAGGTTTCACTTGCACAAACTTCTGTCACAGAGAGTAAATATAGTAACGGCACATTGGCTGGTGGTTTGCCAGCGTGACCCGACACAGCTGATTATTA
>CM060619.1:202500-227500 GCA_030578275.1 Meda fulgida
TTTCATTAGCGGCTTTTAATTAACGGCAGCTTTCATTAGCGGTGGCTTTCATTAGCGGCGGCTTTCATACCGAACCGTGACTCTAGTGTATCGTATCGAATCGTGACTCCAGTGTATCGTATCAAACCGTGACTCCAGTGTATCGTATCAAACCGAACCGTGACTCCAGTGTATCGTATCGAACCGTGACACGTGTGTATCGTATCAAACCGAACCGTGACTCCAGTGTATCGTATCAAACCGTGACTCCAGTGTATCGTATCAAACCGAACCGTGACTCCAGTGTATCGTATCAAACCGTGACTCCAGTGTATCGTATCGAACCGTGACTCCAGTGTATCGTATCAAACCGTGACTCCAGTGTATCGTATCAAACCGAACCGTGACTCCAGTGTATCGTATCAAACCGTGACTCCAGTGTATCTTATCAAACCGTGACTCCAGTGTATCGTATCGAACCGTGAAACCAGTGTATCGTATCAAACCGTGACTCCAGTGTATCGTATCGAACCGTGACTCCAGTGTATCGTATCAAACCGTGACTCCAGTGTATCGTATCAAACCGTGACTCCAGTGTATCGTATCAAACCGAACCGTGACTCCAGTGTATCGTATCGAACCGAACCGTGACTCCAGTGTATCGTATCGAACCGTGACTCCAGTGTATCATATCGAACCGTGACACCAGTGTATCGTATCGAACCGTGACTCCAGTGTATCGTATCGAACCGTGACACCAGTGTATCGTATCGAACCGTGACACCAGTGTATCGTATCAAACCGTGACACCAGTGTATCGTATCAAACCGTGACTCCAGTGTATCGTATCAAACCGTGACTCCAGTGTATCGTATCAAACCCAACCGTGACTCCAGTGTATCGTATCAAACCGTGACTCCAGTGTATTGTATCAAACCGTGACACCAGTGTATCGTATCGAACCGTGACTCCAGCGTATCGTATCGAACCGTGACTCCAGTGTATCGTATCGAACCGAACCGTGACACCAGTGTATCGTATCGAACCGAACCGTGACTCTAGTGTATCTAATCAAACGTGACACCAGTGTATCGTATCGTATCGAACAGTGACTTCAGTGTATCGTATCGAACCGTGACACCAGTGTATCGTATCGAATGGTGACTCCAGTGTATCGTATCGAACCGTGACACCAGTGTATCGTATCGAACCGTGACTCCAGTGTATCGTATCGAACCGTGACTCCAGTGTATCATTGTATCGATCCGTGACTCCAGTGTATCGTATTGAACCGTGACTCCAGTGTATCGTATAGAACCGTGACTCCAGTGTATCGTATCGAACCGTGACTCCAGTGTATCGTATCGAACCGTGACTCCAGTGTATCGTATCGACCCGAACTGTGACGCCAGTGTATCGTATACAGTGTATCGTATCGAACCGAACCGTGACTCCAGTGTATCGTATCAAACCGAACCGTGACTCCAGTGTATCGTATCGAACCGAACCGTGACACCAGTGCATCGTATCGAACCGTGGCACCAGTGTATCGTATACAGTGTATCGTATCGAACCGTGACTCCAGTGTATTGTATTGTATCGAACCGTGACTCCAGTGTATCGTATCGAACCGAACCGTGACTCTAGTGTATCGTATCGAACCGTGACTCTAGTCTATCGTATCGAACCGTGACTACAGTGTATCGAACCGAACCGTGACACCAGTGTATCGTATCGAACCGAACCGTGACTCCAGTGTATCGTATCGAACCGAACCGTGACACCAGTGTATCGTATCGAACCGTGACACCAGTGTATCGTATCGAACCGAACCGTGACTCCAGTGTATCGTATCGATCCGTGACTCCAGTGTATCGTATCGAACCGAACCGTGACTCCAGTGTATCGTATTGTATCGAACCGTGACTCCAGTGTATCGTATTGTATCGAACCGTGACTCCAGTGTATCGTATTGAACCGTGACTCCAGTGTATCGTATTGTATCGAACCGTGACACCAGTGTATCGTATTGTATCGAACCGTGACACCAGTGTATCGTATTGAACCGTGACTCCAGTGTATCGTATCAAACCGTGACTCCAGTGTATCGTATCGACCCGAACTGTGACACCAGTGTATCGTATCGACCCGAACTGTGACACCAGTGTATCGTATACAGTGTATCGTATCGAACCGAACCGTGACTCCAGTGTATCGTATCGAACCGAACCGTGACACCAGTGTATCGTATCGAACCGAATCGTGACTCCAGTGTATCGTATCGAACCGAACCGTGACACCAGTGCATCGTATCGAACCGTGGCACCAGTGTATCGTATACAGTGTATCGTATCGAACCGTGACTCCAGTGTATTGTATTGTATCGAACCGTGACTCCAGTGTATCGTATCGTATCGAACCGTGACTCTAGTCTATCGTATCGAACCGTAACTCCAGTGTATCGTATCGAACCGTGACACCAGTGTATCGTATCGAACCGTGACTCTAGTGTATCGTATCGAACAGAACCGTGACTCGAGCGTATCGTATCGAACCGTGACTCTAGTGTATCATATCGAACCGTGACTCCACTGTATCGTATCGAACCGTGACACCAGTGTATCGTATCGAACCGTGGCACCAGTGTATCGTATACAGTGTATCGTATCGAACCGTGACTCCAGTGTATTGTATTGTATCGAACCGTGACACCAGTGTATCGTATCGAACCGTGACTCCAGTGTATTGTATCGAACCGTGACACCAGTGTATCGTATCGAACCGTGACTCCAGTGTATTGTATTGTATCGAACCGTGACACCAGTGTATCGTATCGAACCGAACCGTGACACCAGTGTATCGTATCGAACCGAACCATGACACCAGTGTATCGTATCGAACCGAACCGTGACACCAGTGTATCGTATCGAACCGAACCGTGACACCAGTGTACCGAACCGAACCGTGACACCAGTGTACCGAACCGAACCTTGACACCAGTGTATCTTATCGAAACGAACCGTGACACCAGTGTATCGTATCGAACCGTGACACCAGTGTATCGACCCAAACCGTGACACCAGTGTATCGACCCAAACCGTGACTCCAGTGTATCGACCCAAACCGTGACACCAGTGTATCGACCCAAACCGTGACTCCAGTGTATCGACCCAAACCGTGACTCCAGTGTATCGTATCGAACCGTGACACCAGTGTATCGTATCGTACCGTGACTACAGTGTATTGTATTGTATCGAACCGTGACACCAGTGTATCGTATCGAACCGAACCGTGACACCAGTGTATCGTATCGAACCGAACCATGACACCAGTGTATCGTATCGAACCGAACCGTGACACCAGTGTATCGTATCGAACCGAACCGTGACACCAGTGTACCGAACCGAACCGTGACACCAGTGTACCGAACCGAACCTTGACACCAGTGTATCGTATCGAAACGAACCGTGACACCAGTGTATCGACCCAAACCGTGACTCCAGTGTATCGACCCAAACCGTGACACCAGTGTATCGACCCAAACCGTGACTCCAGTGTATCGTATCGAACCGTGACTCCAGTGTATCGTATCGAACCGTGACACCAGTGTATCGTATCGAACCGTGACTCCAGTGTATCGTATCGAACCGTGACTCCAGTGTATCGTATCAAACGTGACACCAGTGTATCGTATCGAACCGTGACTCCAGTGTATCGTATCGAACCGTGACTCCAGTGTATCGTATCAAACGTGACACCAGTGTATCGTATCGAACCGTGACTCCAGTGTATCGTATTAAACGTGACACCAGTGTATCGTATCGAACCGTGACTCCAGTGTATCATATCGAACCGTGACTCCAGTGTATCGTATCGAACCGTGACACCAGTGTATCGTATCGAACCGTGACTCCAGTGTATCGTATCAAACCGAACTGTGACTCCAGTGTATCGTATCGAACCGTGACTCCAGTGTATCGTATCAAACCGAACCGTGACACCAGTGTATCGACCCGAACCGTGACACCAGTGTATCGACCCGAACCGTGACACCAGTGTATCGTATTGAACCGTGACACCAGTGTATCGTATTGAACCGTGACACCAGTGTATCGACCCGAACCGTGACACCAGTGTATCGTATGGAACCGTGACACCAGTGTATCGACCCGAACCGTGACTCCAGTCTATCGACCCGAACCGTGACACCAGTGTATCGTATTGAACCGTGACACCAGTGTATCGTATTGAACCGTGACACCAGTGTATCGACCCGAACCGTGACACCAGTGTATCGTATCGTATTGAACCGTGAATGTTGTGAACTGTCACACCCCTAGTCCTGGAGGCTCGATCCCAGAACTGAGTTCCCAGAACTACCAGCTGCGAATGCCCCTATTATTGGCAGACGTCACATGACTGCTGTGATCACATGGCGAGCGGCAGACTCACGGTCCTCGAACACCAGGCCGACGGTGTTGACGGGGTCTCGGCAGAGGAGCATGATGGGATTGTCTCGGGAGGTCTTGGGGAAGCTCTGGGCCTGCCGATTGGGCTCGAGGACGAGGCGCCGGCTCTCGTACAGGAACTCCTGATGCGACGGCGTGATGTTGGTCCTCCTAAAGAGCAGCTCCTGAAACAGATTCGCCCTGAGACACATGCACAGGGTTAAACACAGTGTGTGTGTGTGTGTGTGTGTGTGTGCGTGCGCGTGCGTGTGTGAGTGTGTGAGAGAGTGCGTGTGTGTGTGTGTGTGTATGTGTGTGTGCTCTTGTTTTTGTGATTTGTGAGGACACAAATGTGTATAATGACAAGGGTATTACACTGGTATTACAACTTGAACGTGATTTATGAGGACATTTCCTGAGTCCTCATATTTCAAATGGCTTTAAAAACATAATAAGCAGTGTTTTATTAAAAATGTAAAAATGCAGAATGTTTCCTGTGATGGGTAGGTTTAGGGATAGGGTTAGTGTAAGGGGACAGAATATACAGTTTGTCCAGTATAAAAACCATTACGCCTATGGAATGTCCTCACAAATCACAAAAACACAGCTGTGTGTGTGTGTGTGTGTGTGTCCTCACGTGTTGTAAGTGTGGATGTAGATGTGGTGCAGTGTCGTGTGTGTGTGTGTGTGTCCTCTCGTGTTATAAGTGTGGATGTAGATGTGGTGCAGTGTCGTGTGTGTGTGTGTGTGTGTCCTCACGTGTTGTAAGAGTGGATGTAGATGTGGTTTAGTGTCGTGTGTGTGTGTGTGTGTGTCCTCACGTGTTGTAAGTGTGGATGTAGATGTGGTGCAGTGTCGCCTGCTGGAGACTGAACACATAAACCACGATGCGGTGAAGGATGTCACTGGTCTCCGCGAAGAACTGGTCGAATCCCCAGCACTTCTCCTGATCCGCCTCCAGGATGTTGGCCAGCACCGGCGTGAGGAGACTCTGGAGACCCCTGAAACACAAACACACCCGTCACACACACGCGTCTCCACACCACAGAAACGCTGTCTCACACACTCAAACACACTTGGAGAGGCTGCAGGAGATCGGCATCTCTGAGCTCCACTCGATCTTCCCGTTCTCGAACTTCTGATGGCCTGAGATGGCGCCCGACGGCTTCTCCGTGATGATCTTATACCTGCGACACACAAACACTCCGGTGAGCCGGCGGGGAAACATTCAGGACTCGGATACTCGTTATAAAATTTAAATTTAAATTCCTCTTATCGATTCCTTTGTGAGCATGTCAATATGAGTTTAAATAATTCGCGTGAGAAACTGTGTGTGTGTGTGAGAGACGCAGGTGTGTGTGTGTGTGTGAGAGATGCAGGTGTGTGTGTGTGCGTGTGTGTGTGACGAGTTAGTGTGACGCAGGTGTGTGTGTGTGACGAGTTAGTGTGACGCAGGTGTGTGTGTGTGTGTGCCGTGTGTGTGTGTGTGTGTGACCCAGGTGTGTGTGTGTGTGTGTGTGTGTCGCAGGTGTGTGTGTGTGTGTGTGTGTGCCGCAGGTGTGTGTGTGTGTGTGTGTGTGCCGCAGGTGTGTGTGCCTTAGGTGTGTGTGTGTGTGTGTGCCGGTACCCACATGACTTCTTTGTTCCTGCGCGGGCCTTCGAAGGGCCTGAACGGCAGGCACCCGGTGGCGGCGTGATAGAACGTGACTCCGATGCTCCACAGATCCACCGTGGCTCCGTACTTCTTCTGGTGATCTTTCCTCAGGACCGCTCGCTCGTACATGTCGGGATGCTGCACACACACACACATCAGCACATGTTTCTCAGTTGCAAACACACAACAGGCCCTATCATCCTGCATTGTAGCTTGTCAGAGGCTAAAAAATGTGAAATATGAGGAAATATGAGGAGTGATGAACTCCTATTGTGTTGATAATGTGTGCTTCAGATTGACCCTCATTGCTTTCAATGCAATTTGCCAAAAATCGCCACTGCGTAAACCACACATGGGCCTGTCAGACGCCCGGCGCGCGCAGGTGTGTTCCGCTAGTTTCAGCCGACACAGTTTCCATTTTCACATTTTCATTAGCGCTCATCTGTGGCCGTGGGCGGCTGGTCTGAGAACGAGTGTGTGTTCAGGAGCATTGGTGGACCGTTGCTATTTTGAGGAACTGAAATACACTGAGCCGGTGACCAGCTGAAGACCAAAGGCAATGGCGCAGTGTTTAGTTTTGTTATTTAAAGAGTGTGTTAGTAATATGAGCCTATAGGCAGGTCCACAACACACACACTAACTGCTTATTACTCTCACACACACTCTGCTTATTACTCTCACACACACACACACACACTCTGCTTATTACTCACACACACTCACACACACACTCTGCTTATTACTCTCACACACACACACTCTGCTTATTACTCACACACACACACACACACACTCTGCTTATTACTCACACACACACTCTGCTTATTACTCTCACACACACTCTGCTTATTACTCTCACACACACACACACACACACTCTGCTTATTACTCACACACACTCACACACACACTCTGCTTATTACTCTCACACACACACACTCTGCTTATTACTCACACACACACACACTCTGCTTATTACTCACACACACGTACTCACACGCCAACCATTTGTCCCGCTGTTAAACTAGCAAGAGTGTGTTCTGACGGCGTGCGTGCACTAGCGCTGCAGAACATGCGCTTAGACGAGAGCGGGTTCAGCGAAAAGTCGGCAGCTGGCAGCAGGAAGTAGCAGCCACTGGCAGCCGCGGCTAATAACCGGACGTCCCAGGTGGATGCCGCCAGGCAAATAAGTTATTATATCAATATAAAATTTTAGTAGCCTACTTATTTAAATAAAATACTTCTATTAGTAAGTATTTTATGTTATTTGATATATTAAATTATATTATATTAAAAAAGGTTTATCAAATATAAATCAAGTAACGAAGATCATAGACGTAGCCTAATACAAAAAAAACCATTAAGCTACACTTGAAATTATGAATTTGCATATGTATAAATATAATTTATGAATGAGTGTACATATTTGTTAAATAATTAAATACATACAGAAAGAAATGCCTATGTTATCATATTGTATATATTTTAAATATATATTCTTTATAGGCTACATATTAAATATACAACATTTAAACTTAAATAATGAAAGTCCTGTCTAAAAGAAGAAGAAAAGAACTTTGTCTCATCAATTACCTTTATTTAAAATCATATTTTGCTATCATCAGTTTTACATTCTTGTCTTTGAATAAAGAAGCAGCTGTAACTGTTGAAACAGGATTTGTATTTGTTGTTCTGAAATCAGAATGATAGACCACAATCCTGAACTAGATGGTAAAGTTCGTAGACAAACTTTAAGTTGACTTGCCAGAAAGTTTTAAAAGGTTTTAAGATGTTCTAGTATGGTTTAACATGATTTACCATGTTTTATGGTTATCGCCGGCGCCACCATTGACCATTGGCCGCTGTCGCTTGACTTCCAGTTACATGCGATTGGTTGCTACTACTTTGGACGATACTGATTGGCTGCCACGAAATGGCAGGTCCATCCTAATATGGCAGGGCTTCCGGCTGCCAGCTGACGATTTTTTCACTGAAGCCCTACTGGCTTAGAGCCTTAAAATAGGGCCCATGTTATTATTATTTTATTTATTTTTCTCTGTTTTGCTTATTATTATCTGTATTGTAACCCCCCCTTTCATTGTCTTCCTTTTGTCTAATTTTCTGTTAGTAAAATGTTTAAGAATGAAGAAATTCCCACAATGCTGCGCTCACCAGATATTCCTCGGTGCCGTAGAGCGACACGAACTGCTCGTCGTCCTCCAGCTCGCGGGCGGCCCCGAAGTCCGTGAGCTTGTACACGGACCGCCCGTCCTCTCCGATCACACGCATGATGTTCCCCGGCTTGATGTCTCGGTGCACGATGCCGTACTCCCGCAGGTGGTTCATGCCCGCCACTGTCACATGATGAGACTCCATGAGAATCAGCCCTAGGGTTCCCTTAAAAGTGTGCCTCGTCATACACCCTAAGCATCTATCATTCCCCTCAGTGATCTCTTAAAAACCGGAAGTGCTGCATAAAGCCCCAAAGCTGCCATTTTCCTGAGGATAACACAAGGTTTGGAAAACGTAAGTATATAAACTAAATATATAAATCTCTAACGAGACGCGATCGGCCGCTTTATATGATACACTCATTTAAATATAGCTGTTTTTTCACATGTAAACAGAAAGAAATCAAATTTAATAGCGGGAAAACCTGTCGTGTTTCCCTGCCCTGGGTGTGTGTGACCCTTGACCCCATCAGTCACGTGAGGGGATCATGTATACATCATCTGAAAGCTGGATACATGAGCCGTCCGCTGGTGTATGATTTATTAGGATATGGCTGAGATATGACTATTAGAACATCTGGAATCTGAGGGTGCACAAAAATCAAAACATTGAGAAAATCTCCTTTAAAGTGGTGCATTTATGCAGCATTCACTCACAAAAACAAATGTTTTATATATTTACGGTAGGACATTTACAAAATATCTTTATGGAACATGATCTTAATATCCTAAAGATTTTTGGCATAAACGGAAAAACCCATCCACATGTATAGCTGGCTATTGCCACAGAAACAGCGTGTGGGAGTGTAGCGGCATCTAGTGGTGAGGTTACGAACTGCACCCAACAGAAGTTATGGTGGCCAACAGGAAGTGATGTCATCATCTGAGACTGCAGAGAGTAGCCATTTAAGAAATTATGTTTACTTTAATATTCAGTATTCAGTTGCTCATTATTTAAAGAGACACCCACCGGAACGGGTCGCTGTTCTTGAGGAGGTAAACGAGTGTTTTTACACAACCACTGAGGAATTTTAACTAAACTACACGAACACCCTAAAGAATAAAACCAACTAGTGGAAAATGGGCATCCGACGACCCCTCTCACACTCAAAGGACAGCTTAAGGTGCATTGCGTTCTCTCAGCGTGTGCCGTGTGTGTGTGTGTACGTGTGCCGTGTGTGTGCGTTGCGTTCTCTCAGCGTGTGCCGTGTGTATGTGTGTATGTGTGCCGTGTGTGTGCGTTGCGTTCTCTCAGCGTGTGCCGTGTGTATGTGTGTATGTGTGCCGTGTGTGTGCGTTGCGTTCTCTCAGCGTGTGCCGTGTGTATGTGTGTATGTGTGCCGTGTGTGTGCGTTGCGTTCTCTCAGCGTGTGCCGTGTGTATGTGTGTATGTGTGCCGTGTGTGTGCGTTGCGTTCTCTCAGCGTGTGCCGTGTGTATGTGTGCCGTGTGTGTGCGTTGCGTTCTCTCAGCGTGTGCCGTGTGTATGTGTGTATGTGTGCCGTGTGTGTGCGTTGCGTTCTCTCAGCGTGTGCCGTGTGTATGTGTGTATGTGTGCCGTGTGTGTGCGTTGCGTTCTCTCAGCGTGTGCCGTGTGTATGTGTGTATGTGTGCCGTGTGTGTGCGTTGCGTTCTCTCAGCGTGTGCCGTGTGTATGTGTGCCGTGTGTGTGCGTTGCGTTCTCTCAGCGTGTGCCGTGTGTATGTGTGTATGTGTGCCGTGTGTGCGTTGCGTTCTCTCAGCGTGTGGCGTGTGTGTGTGTGTACGTGTGCCGTGTGTGCGCGTTGCGTTCTCTCAGCGTGTGCCGTGTGTGTGTGTGTACGTGTGCCGTGTGTGCGCGTTGCGTTCTCTCAGCGTGTGGCGTGTGTGTGTGTGTACGTGTGCCGTGTGTGCGCGTTGCGTTCTCTCAGCGTGTGGCGTGTGTGTGTGTGTATGTGTGCCGTGTGTGCGTTGCGTTCTCTCAGCGTGTGCCGTGTGTATGCGTGCACGTGTGCCGTGTGTGTGCGTTGCGTTCTCTCAGCGTGTGCCGTGTGTGTGTGTGCGCTGCGTTCTCTCAGCGCGTGTGTGTGCAGAACTCACCGACGTCCTGCAGAACGATGAGGAACTCGTCCTCCGGGAGCCCGTATGCGTTGGTCGGCTCCTCCAGAACCGTGTACAGGCTCCCACACGGGCAATACTCCATCACCAACACCTTGTGCCGCGTGTTCGACTGGCAACACATCAGCGTTCACAATCACAGCAGAACATAGAGAACCGGTATCACACACACACACACACACACACGAGGACGGGAGTCAGGGAGGAGTTCAGCAGTAACTGTACATTAAAAAACTAAAAATCTGCTAATAATTTACTCACCCTCACGTCATCCAAGATGTTCATGTCTTTCTTTCTTCAGTGGAAAAGAAATGAAGGTTTTTGAGGAAAACACTCCAGGATTCCTCCATATAGTGTCTTCAATGGGGTCCAACGGCTCGAAGGTCCAGATGTGAGTTTCAGTGCAGCTTCAGAGTCTCGACACGATCCAGCCGAGGAATACGAGTCTCATCCAGACAAACCAGCGACATTTATAACACATACACATTTATATACTTTACCCACAGATGCTGGTCTTGCTCTCTGTGATGCGGCACACATTACATCATCAGGGTGAAAGGTCACGCGTGACGTAGGCGGAAGAACAGACCCAGTGTTTACTAAGAGAACGTGCAGAGACCGAGTCAAACGCCATTTACAAAAAAATAAAAGGTAAAACAACGATTTCAGACGATTTTAAAGTTGGAGGAGAAAATGATCAGGAGTTATTCTCCCGTGACCTTTCACCCTGATGATGTAATGTGTGCCCCATCACAGAGAGCAAGACCAGCATCTGTGGGTAAAGTATATAAATGTGTATGTGTTTTAAATGTCGCTGGTTTGTCTGGATGAGACTCGTATTCCTCGGCTGGATCGCGTCGAGACTCTGAAGCTGCACTGAAACTCACATCTGGACCTTCGACCCGTTGGACCCCATTGAAGACACTATATGGAGGAATCCTAATATCTTTTCCACTGAAGAAAGAAAAACATGAACATCTTGGATGACGTGCGGAGAGTAAACGATCAGGAGATGTTGATTCTGAACTGATCCGATGTCGTCTCACCTCCTCCTCGACGGCGAAGAGCTTCACGATGTTCTTGTGGTTGAGTTTCTTCAGCACCTCGAACTCCCTCATCTGCACGTCCAGCGGCCGCAGAAAGCTCAGGTTATTAAACACTTTCACCGCGTACAGATCGCCCGTTTTCTACAGAGAGATGTATATAAAGTTCACATCACTCTCAGAGTTCAGAAACATGAAACGATTCAAAAGACTCACTGACTCAAATGAATCAAAATCCCCGTGTGAGAGATTCAGTGTGAGGTTTAAAAGTGAATCAGATTCCAAGCGAACAGAAACATCCAGTTTTATAAATGTTTTAAAAGCGTTTCTTATGTGAACGTTACGGGAACTGTAACATTGTATCGTTCTTCAAACTTTATGGAACTTTACTTTTGAATCTGAACGTTCTGAAACACGAACATTCTATTAATGTTACTGGAAAAATGTTCCTGTTCTCTGGGTTCTGATTTGAGGAGACACACACACACTGATGAGGGACTCTAGTGGGCGACACACACACCGGTGAAGGACTCTAGCGGGCGACACACACACTGGTGAGGGACTCTAGCGGGCGACACACACACTGGTGAGGGACTCTAGCGGGCGACACACACACTGGTGAGGGACTCTAGCGGGCGACACACACACTGGTGAAGGACTCTAGCGGGCGACACACACACTGGTGAGGGACTCTAGCGGGCGACACACACACTGGTGAGGGACTCTAGCGGGCGACACACACACTGGTGAGGGACTCTAGCGGGCGACACACACACTGGTGAAGGACTCTAGCGGGCGACACACACACTGATGATGGACTCTAGCGGGCGACACACACACTGATGAGGGACTCTAGCGGGCGACACACACACTGGTGAAGGACTCTAGCGGGCGACACACACACTGGTGAAGGACTCTAGCGGGCGACACACACTGGTGAGGGACTCTAGCGGGCGACACACACACCGGTGACGGACTCTAGCGGGCGACACACACACTGATGAGGGACTCTAGCGGGCGACACACACACTGGTGAAGGACTCTAGCGGGCGACACACACACTGGTGAAGGACTCTAGCGGGCGACACACACACTGGTGAAGGACTCTAGCGGGCGACACACACACTGGTGAAGGACTCTAGCGGGCGACACACACTGGTGAGGGACTCTAGCGGGCGACACACACACCGGTGAAGGACTCTAGCGGGCGACACACACACCGGTGAGGGACTCTAGCGGGCGACACACACACCGGTGAGGGACTCTAGCGGGCGACACACACACTGGTGAGGGACTCTAGCGGGCGACACACACACTGGTGAGGGACTCTAGCGGGCGACACACACACTGGTGAGGGACTCTAGCGGGCGACACACACACTGGTGAAGGACTCTAGCGGGCGACACACACAGTGGTGAGGGACTCTAGCGGGCGACACACACACTGGTGAGGGACTCTAGCGGGCGACACACACACTGGTGACGGACTCTAGCGGGCGACACACACTGGTGAGGGACTCTAGCGGGCGACACACACACCGGTGAAGGACTCTAGCGGGCGACACACACACCGGTGAGGGACTCTAGCGGGCGACACACACACCGGTGAGGGACTCTAGCGGGCGACACACACACTGGTGAAGGACTCTAGCGGGCGACACACACACTGGTGAGGGACTCTAGCGGGCGACACACACACTGGTGAGGGACTCTAGCGGGCGACACACACACTGGTGAAGGACTCTAGCGGGCGACACACACACTGATGAGGGACTCTAGCGGGCGACACACACACTGATGAGGGACTCTAGCGGGCGACACACACACTGGTGAAGGACTCTAGCGGGCGACACACACACTGGTGAGGGACTCTAGCGGGCGACACACACACTGGTGAAGGACTCTAGCGGGCGACACACACTGGTGAGGGACTCTAGCGGGCGACACACACACTGGTGAGGGACTCTAGCGGGCGACACACACACTGGTGAAGGACTCTAGCGGGCGACACACACACTGGTGAGGGACTCTAGCGGGCGACACACACACTGATGAGGGACTCTAGCGGGCGACACACACACTGGTGAGGGACTCTAGCGGGCGACACACACACTGATGAGGGACTCTAGCGGGCGACACACACACTGGTGAAGGACTCTAGCGGGCGACACACACACTGATGAGGGACTCTAGCGGGCGACACACACACCGGTGAAGGACTCTAGCGGGCGACACACACACTGGTGAGGGACTCTAGCGGGCGACACACACACTGGTGAAGGACTCTAGCGGGCGACACACACACTGGTGAAGGACTCTAGCGGGCGACACACACACTGGTGAAGGACTCTAGCGGGCGACACACACACTGGTGAAGGACTCTAGCGGGCGACACACACACTGGTGAAGGACTCTAGCGGGCGACACACACACTGATGAGGGACTCTAGCGGGCGACACACACACTGATGAGGGACTCTAGCGGGCGACACACACACTGATGAGGGACTCTAGCGGGCGACACACACACTGGTGAAGGACTCTAGTGGGCGACACACACACCGATGAGGGACTCTAGCGGGCGACACACACACTGGTGAAGGACTCTAGCGGGCGACACACACACTGATGAGGGACTCTAGCGGGCGACACACACACTGGTGAAGGACTCTAGCGGGCGACACACACACTGGTGAAGGACTCTAGCGGGCACACCGGTGAGGGACTCTAGCGGGCGACACACACACTGATGAAGGACTCTAGCGGGCGACACACACACCGGTGAGGGACTCAAGCGGGCGACACACACACCGGTGAGGGACTCTAGCGGGCGACACACACACCGGTGAAGGACTCTAGCGGGCAACACACACACCGGTGAAGGACTCTAGCGGGCGACACACACACCGGTGAAGGACTCTAGCGGGCAACACACACACCGGTGAAGGACTCTAGCGGGCGACACACACACCGGTGAAGGACTCTAGCGGGCGACACACACACCGGTGAAGGACTCTAGCGGGCAACACACACACACTGGTGAAGGACTCTAGCGGGCGACACACACACTGGTGAAGGACTCTAGCGGGCGACACACACACCGGTGAAGGACTCTAGCGGGCGACACACACACTGGTGAAGGACTCTAGCGGGCGACACACACACTGGTGAGGGACTCTAGCGGGCGACACACACACCGGTGAAGGACTCTAGCGGGCGACACACACACCGATGAGGGACTCTAGCGGGCGACACACACACCGATGAGGGACTCTAGCGGGCGACACACACACTGGTGAAGGACTCTAGCGGGCGACACACACACTGGTGAAGGACTCTAGCGGGCGACACACACACCGGTGAGGGACTCTAGCGGGCGACACACACACTGGTGAAGGACTCTAGCGGGCGACACACACACTGGTGAGGGACTCTAGCGGGCGACACACACACTGGTGAGGGACTCTAGCGGGCGACACACACACTGGTGAAGGACTCTAGCGGGCGACACACACACTGGTGAAGGACTCTAGCGGGCGACACACACACCGATGAGGGACTCTAGCGGGCGACACACACACTGGTGAAGGACTCTAGCGGGCGACACACACACTGGTGAGGGACTCTAGCGGGCGACACACACACCGATGAGGGACTCTAGCGGGCGACACACACACTGGTGAAGGACTCTAGCGGGCGACACACACACTGGTGAAGGACTCTAGCGGGCGACACACACACTGGTGAGGGACTCTAGCGGGCGACACACACACCGGTGAAGGACTCTAGCGGGCGACACACACACCGATGAGGGACTCTAGCGGGCGACACACACACCGGTGAAGGACTCTAGCGGGCGACACACACACTGGTGAAGGACTCTAGCGGGCGACACACACACTGGTGAGGGACTCTAGCGGGCGACACACACACTGGTGAAGGACTCTAGCGGGCGACACACACACCGATGAGGGACTCTAGCGGGCGACACACACACTGGTGAGGGACTCTAGCGGGCGACACACACACTGGTGAAGGACTCTAGCGGGCGACACACACACTGGTGAAGGACTCTAGCGGGCGACACACACACTGGCGCCTGAGGAGTGTGACGGATACCTTGTGCCGGCCGCGGTACACGTTAGCCGTGGCGCCCTGACCCAGCAGGTCCGACATCATCCACAGGTAGTTCGCCGTACTCTGCATGACGACTCTGGAGATTCACCTGCGACACACCAGCACACGCATCAGCGTCTCAGAGCAATCCATGACAATGATCCAGCACTACATCATCTCTCAGCTATTACCCGGATCACTGGGAACGTTCTGCCAAAGTGATCTGGTCTTTTATAATGATCTCAAGACATCACAGAACGTTTCATTTAGAGGGTTTTTTAATGTTTATACGTGTTTCAGAACGTTCAGATTCAAAAGTAACGTTCCATAATGTGTGAAGAATGAAACAATGTTACTGTTCCCGTAACGCTCACAGAACCGAGAAGAAACGCTTTAAAACTGGAGGATCAGTAAACATTCAGTATTAACGTTTTCATAACTTAATGAACATTCGAAAAACGTTCTTAGAACAGAAGATATACAGTCTAAGCTGAATGTATTCAGACTCCTTCAACATTTCTCACATCATCAGTTTATTCGCTATAGTTCAGAAAATGGTGATAAATATGAGCAGAACTCAGTGGATATTTCACTGGTTTTGTCTGTCCTTCTGTTAGACTCACACACATGAATTATGTTGAATATCTGTCAGCTGGTAAATTTAACTACACAATTAGATAATACCAGTTTAGCTCCACCAGTGACCAAGCAATGCTTCATGTTGTTCAGTCTGTGTAAAAAGAGCATTAGCAGTTTCAGAAAAACACTGAAGAAAACATGATCAGCTCAAAGTGGCGGATCATTTTAGGTCCCAAATTTGTATAATGTCACTGGTAGTCGCTGTATGAAGAATATTTGGGTATAATATTTCAGTTTACTTTATTGTATTTACATAATGAACTATAGTGTCCTGCACACACTAGTAAAAACATTAAAAATGATGAGGATGTTGTGAAATCAGACGCGGGACTGTTTTTCACCGTGACGTCACAGATCTGCGGGAATTTCCCGCATCAGCGCGTGATTCTTTCGGCCTTTTAGCGTGAAACTAAACTAAAAATCTGCCAAATTAGAGGTAAAAGAAGAAGTGAGAGAGAATCGTGAGGTTTATATCGTCTGCACGGAGGACGACACCGAACCGAGTGAAACTGAAAGTTCATTGAGTAATCTGACAGAATAAGCGGTTTATTATCGTGCTGTGACGTTAGATTTGATTAAACAGATCGAGGTATACCCAGCACTGAACACAAGCATGCTTTTATTATATTAAATACAATTATTAAATAAAATAATAAATACACATCACATCAGTCCAAATATTGCGTTGATCCGTCTAACATTAGAGTAAGACAGTTAACACAGATATAATAATGATGACATGCGAGCTGTGCGATGATTATATGATGTATTTAATGTCAGTATATGATGTTTATATGTTCTCACCTCGAGAGCACGAACGTCTCTTCCGTTTTCCGTGTTTTCATCACATGAGAGACACCGGGCTGTGTTCGCAATCACACACTGCACACTCACTCGCACTACGGCTGTAGTATAGATGCTGTGAGCGTGTGTGGTTGTTTTGTAAACTACGCATTCATCAATATGTTAATAATCCACTCTGAACTGAGCTTCTGAAACGTGTATCGCTACAAAGTGCATAGTTTCACGTACTGTCTTGATTAAAGCATATACAGTGTATACTGAGTAGTATGCAAGAGTTCCGATGCGGACACAGCCAAAGACGACCGTAAATATCATAGTAGAGGAGAACGCAAAAAACTGCACGGATGGGGATAGTTTACGGGATATTTTTTTGTTCTTCCAACCTTTTTATTTTGTTTAGTTTTAAGATTATAACACCAGACGGCCTTTCACAGACATGTTGTTTCGCGGTGGTGGATTTGGATTTTGTTATATTTTTGTAGTGTGCAGGTGTGATGGTTAATCGGTAGAGGGCGCTGCTCAGAGGCGAAGTGAATATCTAAATATGTGTACGTACACATATAATACGAATGTGACTAAAAGGGATTATAACATCAATATTGTCATCATTATACTAGTGGCTCATAATAAACCGTGATAATAAATCATAATGATCCATAAACCCTATATGCCCGGGTCGTGTTGTGTTTATGAGCCGTGTTGCTCTGCGGTTCGGCGGGAGCGGAGTGGGCGATGGATCGAAACCATCCTCTGCTAGAGTTTTACATATTTTATTATTAAGATGATAGATGACATGACCACCCCGTATTAAGCACGAAACATATATTAATTAAAGAAACTCGAACTAGAACCATAATAATGTTTTTAATGAAGTAACTCTGGCCATTGGTGTTACTTCATTAAAAACATTGTTATGGTCGGTTCTATTCTTATTGTAGTATACACTACATGTTCACTAACTGTTAAACAGTGATTACTATGTTTATGTATTGTTTGTATTATATGTTTTGTATTTGTTACCATTATTATGTAATCTCACTGGAAGAACGTTTGTTCATAATGTTGCCAGAACTTTCTGAGAACGTTTCCGGGATGGGCGACTGTAATAGAATATACTGTTAATGTAAAATATTATGAGGGAACAGAACAGGCCTTAAGAAGCTGTATAAAGAGAGGAGTGTTACAAACACACACACACACACACACACACACACACACACACACACACACACACACACACACACACACACACACACACACACACACACACACACACAATCTTTTGTTCTGAAATTGTGTTTGAAATTGGTTTCATATTTCCAGCTGGTGAATGTTGAGAATATGTGTATGTTTGTCCAAGGCTTTATTTAGAATAAAGCATTTTAAATAACCATTATGGTAATAAATACAGATAGACTGGTGTGTAGGCTACATCTTCACACATATTCTAATTTGTTACGCTGTTACAGTAATCTGTACAATTACTTTAATCATTAATTATTAAAGTTATGTTATAATATTGTATTATTTTTATGCCTTATAATTAGGCTATTCTATGTATTCCAAGCGTTGGCAATATTGTACAGTCATGCGAATAAAGCAATTTTTAATTTGATTAGGCAGATCATGCACTCTTTCTGCACATTCTCACTCACTAAAACACACTTCGCACTGCGATGCATATGTTTCAGAACGCTAAACACACGCAGGCAAAAGTTAAACACAACTACAACACACAGCTGTCAGCGTTTAAACACGACGACTCAAAAGTGTTCACACTTATTTATAATGATGTGATCAAACCAGAACAAGTCAGATCAGGCCCAAAACTGACTCAGAATGTTGCGAACAATAATGGATGGAAACCATTTGAATATGTGTTGAATATACACACATTCGATGGGCCTCCTGTACAACACCCAGCACACTACACTTGCAGTGCACAGTACACCCTTTATTCACCTTATATTGTCATGCAAGCCTATACTTTATTAAGTTTTGTTACAATAGCCTACACTTTATTTCCCTGTAACTGCATACTTTGGATTCTGTGTTCTTTGTTTTCTCTGTAGTGACTAACGAATGATCTGTAGTGTTATTGACTCGTGTGTGTATGATCTGAGAGCATTGTTTGATTTTGAGCAGATTAAATGATTTTGAGGCAATTGTTTGATTTTGCCAGAAGGGTCAGAGCTGAATTTGGTTTAAAAATTTGGTTTTGTGTTTAATATTTTGAGAAAGTGAGTGATGGTTTCAAGAAATGGGTTTTAGAAATTCAGAAAAACTGTTATTTTAATGGCACGTTCACCTGCGCGCTCAGGTGAGATTACGCGTGTGCGCGCGTGGAGGCGCTGGCGGGTCGCGCGCTGCGCGTGTGTCAGTGAGGCGGAGCGCGACTCAAACTCACACAAGCGGCTGTTCATTTTGTCATTAAACCGAAAATCTCAGTGACAGTCACTCGACGAGGCGTGTGTGTTTGTGCTTCTGCCATGCGGTAAAAGCGAGGAGAAACACAGAAACAGGTGAGCGTGTTACACACACAAACAAACTCACACACTTGTATTTGTACATTATAGATTGTGTATGTACTGGCGGTGTTTGTACATTTATTCCCTTTAAGCGCGAATTACAGCTCGTTCGTCCTCATGGCTGTGTTTTTGTGTTTGTTATTGTGTTTATTTTGTTGTGTGCTGATCACGGTCATGTTCCGTTTGCTGGTTTAATGGGCGCGCGCGGTAAATACTGTCTCGGTTGCCATGGCAGAGCCTGTCACGCGCAGGTACCAGCACGCGCCTCAATTCATGTATTAATATTAGTGCTGTGATCAGACTTCATTAATACATCACTGCTGTTATGTTTATATCACAGCTGAGATCAGACTTTATTAATACATCACTGCAGTTATGTTTATATCACAGCTGAGATCAGACTTTATTAATACATCACTGCTGTTATGTTTATGTCACAGCTGAGATCAGACTTTATTAATACATCACTGCTGTTATGTTTATATCACAGCTGAGATCAGACTTTATTAATACATCACTGCAGTTATGTTTATATCACAGCTGAAATCAGACTTTATTAATACATCCCTGCAGTTATGTTTATGTCACAGCTGAGATCAGACTTTATTAATACATCACTGCAGTTATGTTTATATCACAGCTGAGATCAGACTTCATTAATACATCACTGCAGTTATGTTTATATCACAGCTGAGATCAGACTTTATTAATACATCACTGCAGTTATGTTTATATCACAGCTGAGATCAGACTTCATTAATACATCACTGCAGTTATGTTTATGTCACAGCTGAGATCAGACTTTATTAATACATCACTGCAGTTATGTTTATATCACAGCTGAGATTAGACTTTATTAATGCATCACTGCTGTTATGTTTGTATCACAGCTGAGATCAGACTTTATTAATACATCACTGCAGTTATGTTTATATCACAGCTGAGATCAGACTTTATTAATACATCACTGCAGTTATGTTTATATCACAGCTGAGATCAGACTTTATTAATACATCACTACAGTTATGTTTATATCACAGCTGAGATCAGACTTTATTAATACATCACTGCAGTTATGTTTATATCACAGCTGAGATCAGACTTTATTAATACATCACTGCAGTTATGTTTATATCACAGCTGAGATCAGACTTTATTAATACATCACTGCAGTTGTTTATATCACAGCTGAGATCAGACCTTATTAATGCATCACTGCTGTTATGTTTATATCACTGCTGAGATCAGACTTTATTAATACATCATTGCAGTTATGTTTATATCACAGCTGAGATCAGACTTTATTAATACATCACTGCAGTTATGTTTATATCACAGCTGAGATCAGACTTTATTAATACATCACTGCAGTTATGTTTATATCACAGCTGAGATCAGACTTTATTAATACATCACTGCAGTTGTTTATATCACAGCTGAGATCAGACCTTATTAATGCATCACTGCTGTTATGTTTATATCACTGCTGAGATCAGACTTTATTAATACATCATTGCAGTTATGTTTATATCACAGCTGAGATCAGACTTTATTAATACATCACTACAGTTATGTTTATATCACAGCTGAGATCAGACTTTATTAATACATCACTGCAGTTATGTTTATATCACAGCTGAGATCAGACTTTATTAATACATCACTGCTGTTATGTTTATGTCACAGCTGAGATCAGACTTTATTAATACATCACTGCTGTTATGTTTATATCACAGCTGAGATCAGACTTTATTAATACATCACTGCAGTTATGTTTATATCACAGCTGAAATCAGACTTTATTAATACATCCCTGCAGTTATGTTTATGTCACAGCTGAGATCAGACTTTATTAATACATCACTGCAGTTATGTTTATATCACAGCTGAGATCAGACTTCATTAATACATCACTGCAGTTATGTTTATATCACAGCTGAGATCAGACTTTATTAATACATCACTGCAGTTATGTTTATATCACAGCTGAGATCAGACTTCATTAATACATCACTGCAGTTATGTTTATGTCACAGCTGAGATCAGACTTTATTAATACATCACTGCAGTTATGTTTATATCACAGCTGAGATTAGACTTTATTAATGCATCACTGCTGTTATGTTTGTATCACAGCTGAGATCAGACTTTATTAATACATCACTGCAGTTATGTTTATATCACAGCTGAGATCAGACTTTATTAATACATCACTGCAGTTATGTTTATATCACAGCTGAGATCAGACTTTATTAATACATCACTACAGTTATGTTTATATCACAGCTGAGATCAGACTTTATTAATACATCACTGCAGTTATGTTTATATCACAGCTGAGATCAGACTTTATTAATACATCACTGCAGTTATGTTTATATCACAGCTGAGATCAGACTTTATTAATACATCACTGCAGTTGTTTATATCACAGCTGAGATCAGACCTTATTAATGCATCACTGCTGTTATGTTTATATCACTGCTGAGATCAGACTTTATTAATACATCATTGCAGTTATGTTTATATCACAGCTGAGATCAGACTTTATTAATACATCACTGCAGTTATGTTTATATCACAGCTGAGATCAGACTTTATTAATACATCACTGCAGTTATGTTTATATCACAGCTGAGATCAGACTTTATTAATACATCACTGCAGTTATGTTTATATCACAGCTGAGATCAGACTTTATTAATACATCACTACAGTTATGTTTATATCACAGCTGAGATCAGACTTTATTAATACATCACTGCAGTTATGTTTATATCACAGCTGAGATCAGACTTTATTAATACATCACTGCAGTTATGTTTATATCACAGCTGAGATCAGACTTTATTAATACATCACTGCAGTTATGTTTATATCACAGCTGAGGTCAGACTTTATTAATACATCACTGCAGTTATGTTTATGTCACAGCTGAGATCAGACTTTATTAATACATCACTGCTGTTGTTTATATCACAGCTGAGATCAGACTTTATTAATACATCACTGCAGTTATGTTTATGTCACAGCTGAGATCAGACTTTATTAATGCATCACTGCTGTTATGTTTATGTCACAGCTGAGATCAGACTTTATTAATACATCACTGCTGTTGTTTATATCACAGCTGAGGTCAGACTTTATTAATACATCACTGCAGTTATGTTTATGTCACAGCTGAGATCAGACTTTATTAATACATCACTGCTGTTGTTTATATCACAGCTGAGATCAGACTTTATTAATACATCACTGCAGTTATGTTTATATCACAGCTGAGATCAGACTTTATTAATACATCACTGCAGTTATGTTTATATCACAGCTGAGATCAGACTTTATTAATACATCACTGCAGTTGTTTATATCACAGCTGAGATTCAGACTTTATTAATGCATCACTGCTGTTATGTTTATGTCACAGCTGAGATCAGACTTTATTAATACATCACTGCAGTTGTTTATATCACAGCTGAGATCAGACCTTATTAATGCATCACTGCTGTTATGTTTATATCACAGCTGAGATTAGACTTTATTAATGCATCACTGCTGTTATGTTTGTATCACAGCTGAGATCAGACTTTATTAATACATCACTGCAGTTATGTTTATATCACTGCTGAGATCAGACTTTATTAATACATCACTGCAGTTGTTTATATCACAGCTGAGATCAGACCTTATTAATGCATCACTGCTGTTATGTTTATATCACAGCTGAGATTAGACTTTATTAATGCATCACTGCTGTTATGTTTGTATCACAGCTGAGATCAGACTTTATTAATACATCACTGCAGTTATGTTTATATCACAGCTGAGATCAGACTTTATTAATACATCACTGCAGTTATGTTTATATCACAGCTGAGATCAGACTTTATTAATGCATCACTGCAGTTATGTTTATATCACAGCTGAGATCAGACTTTATTAATACATCACTGCAGTTATGTTTATATCACAGCTGAGATCAGACTTTATTAATACATCACTGCCGTTATGTTTATATCACAGCTGAGATCAGACTTTATTAATACATCACTGCAGTTATGTTTATATCACAGCTGAGATCAGACTTTATTAATACACCACTGCAGTTGTTTATATCACAGCTGAGATCAGACCTTTTTAATGCATCACTGCTGTTATGTTTATATCACAGCTGAGATCAGACTTTATTAATACATCACTACAGTTATGTTTATATCACAGCTGAGATCAGACTTTATTAATGCATCACTGCAGTTATGTTTATATCACAGCTGAGATCAGACTTTATTAATACATCACTGCAGTTGTTTATATCACAGCTGAGATCAGACCTTATTAATGCATCACTGCTGTTATGTTTATATCACAGCTGAGATCAGACTTTATTAATGCATCACTGCTGTTATGTTTGTATCACAGCTGAGATCAGACTTTATTAATACATCACTGCAGTTATGTTGATATCACAGCTGAGATCAGACTTTATTAATACATCACTGCAGTTATGTTTATATCACAGCTGAGATCAGACTTTATTAATACATCACTGCAGTTATGTTTATATCACAGCTGAGATCAGACTTTATTAATACATCACTGCAGTTATGTTTATATCACAGCTGAGATCAGACTTTATTAATACATCACTGCAGTTATGTTTATATCACAGCTGAGATCAGACTTTATTAATACATCACTGCAGTTATGTTTATATCACAGCTGAGATCAGACTTTATTAATACATCACTGCAGTTATGTTTATATCACAGCTGAGATCAGACTTTATTAATACATCACTGCAGTTATGTTTATGTCACAGCTGAGATCAGACTTTATTAATACATCACTACAGTTATGTTTATATCACAGCTGAGATCAGACTTTATTAATACATCACTGCAGTTATGTTTATATCACAGCTGAGATCAGACTTTATTAATACATCACTGCAGTTGTTTATATCACAGCTGAGATCAGACCTTATTAATGCATCAGTGCTGTTATGTTTATATCACAGCTGAGATCAGACTTTATTAATGCATCACTGCTGTTATGTTTGTATCACAGCTGAGATCAGACTTTATTAATACATCACTGCAGTTATGTTTATATCACAGCTGAGATCAGACTTTATTAATACATCACTGCAGTTATGTTTATGTCACAGCTGAGATCAGACTTTATTAATACATCACTGCTGTTATGTTTATGTCACAGCTGAGATCAGACTTTATTAATACATCACTGCAGTTATGTATATCACTGCTGGGATCAGACTTTATTAATACATCACTGCAGTTATGTATATCACTGCTGGGATCAGACTTTATTAATGCATCACTGCAGTTATGTTTATGTCACAGCTGAGATCAGACTTTATTAATACATCACTGCAGTTATGTATATCACTGCTGGGATCAGACTTTATTAATACATCACTGCTGTTGTTTATATCACAGCTGAG
>CM060619.1:232500-235000 GCA_030578275.1 Meda fulgida
AGTTTTCTGAAACGGAGAAGCAGTAAATTCAGTGTTAGAGAGAGAAGGGCGGCCGAGCTTCATATAGATCAGCGCTCTCTGTCCTCGCTGAGGTTTGTGAGCAGATTGTAAATGAAGTCTGAACAGAGGAAAGTTTCACGCTTCTCTTCACAAACCCACTGAGGAGACGACGAGAGAATTTAAAGCGCTTCCTACACAAAGACAGAGCGAGCATCCTCCTCACTGGGAGACTGGGACGCTCTGAAAGAACGCTCCATTAAGTTATCAACTTTATTTCTGAACGTACAGTTTTTTTAAATGTTTCAAAAGTGTTTCTTCTTTGTTATGTGAACGTTAAGGGATCATTCCACTGTGTCATTCCTCAAACATTATGAGAACGTTACTTTTGAATGTTCTCTGAACAGTAACATTAATATAGTAACATAGTAACATTAACAGTAACATACTGTAACTATCATAGTATAAGTAACATAGTAACAGTATCATAGTAACAGTAACATAGTAACAGTATCTAGTAACATTAACATAGTAACAGTATCATAGTAACAGTAACATAGTAACATTAACAGTAACATACTGTAACAGTATCATAGTAACAGTAACATAGTAACAGTATCTAGTAACATTAACATAGTAACAGTATCATAGTAACAGTAACATAGTAACATTAACAGTAACATACTGTAACAGTATCATAGTAACAGTAACATAGTAACAGTAACATAGTAACAGTATCATAGTAACAGTAACATAGTAACAGTAACATAGTAACAGTATCATAGTAACAGTAACATAGTAACAGTAACATAGTAACAGTAACATAGTAACAGTTACATAGTAACAGTAACATAGTAACCGTATCATAGTAATAGTAACATAGTAACAGTATCATAGTAACATTAACAGTAACATACTGTAACAGTAACATAGTAACAGTAACATAGTAACAGTAACATAGTAACAGTATCATAGTAACAGTATCATAGTAACAGTAACATAGTAACAGTAACATAGTAACAGTAACATAGTAACAGTATCATAGTAACAGTATCATAGTAACAGTTACATAGTAACAGTAACATTGTAACAGTAACATTGTAACAGTAACATAGTAACATTAAAATAGTAACAGTAACATAGTAGAATTAAAATAGTAACAGTAACATAGTAACATTAAAATAGTAACAGTAACATAGTAACAGTAACATAGTAGAATTAAAATAGTAACAGTAACACAGTAACATTATCATAGTAACATTAAGACCATAACTTTAAATGAACATTATATGAAGAACGTTTGTTCATAGCTTTGAGAGACTGTTCCCTGTAAGATGGGTTCACTGTAATATTATACTTTAACATCATTCAAATAATGTCATTATTTGTTCAGCGACGGGTTTGAGAGATTCAGCCGTTAATGTGTCACAGACCTGCATATAAAGAGTAACTGAGCTTTAAAGGGTTTTCAGTCACCTTTATCGTCTCGCTGCTGCTGAAACTGCTTTCATTTGCCTATATATGTTGTGATTCGAGTGCTCATAAAGATCTTAATATAGCTGTGTTTAATAGGATCAGGACAGCGAGCGCTGAGGGTTCTGGGTACATACAGACCTGGAGACGCAAACACAAGAGATAACGGGATTAAAGATGTTTAAGAGGAATAATGTTCAGCGTATGTCACACAAACACAACAGAGATATTATTGAGTTCGATTGTGTTCATTTGAAATAAATAAATATATTATACATTTTTTGGTATTATTTATATATATATATATATATTTATATATATATATATATAATTTTTTTTTTTTGTATATATATTTTTTTATTGTATTTTCATATTGTTATATATATATTTTATTATTATTGTATTTTCATATTCATATTTTTTTTTCATTACTTTTGGTATTGTTATTAAGACATTAAATATAGAATCACGTGTATGAAGGTAAAACCCGTTTGTGATGTGAATCACTCGCAGAAACACCAGAGATTGATGCTTTAAATGAATCAATAGAGTGAATCAACTCAGTTGAGCTTCACACACAGATCAGAACATCTAATGATTCATCAGAATCCGTTAGACCTGTGCTAATTAAAATCCAACACAGGTTTATTTCATGGTCATTTACAGATCTTCTAGTTCAGGACGCGACCGAGGAACAAAGTTTTCCAGAATCGGTGTGTCCCAGCATGCTTTGCGCTGCAGTGGATAATCACAGACCTGTGTGAGTTTGTAAAGCTCCTTAAATCCTCTTAAAGATTCCAGAGCGAGCAGAAGCGGCTCCATCATCAGCCCGCGCAGGCCAGGCTGTGGACAGGTATGAGTGCGTGTTTCAGCACACATGTATGTTCATGAGAGAGAGTGTGTGTTCTGTTTGCTGTGATTCAGTGGTCAGATCTTCAGGATTCCTACAGAACTGATTCGTTCCTGTTGTTCTTGTGTCATTGTGTGAATGTGAATCTGAGTCGTTCAGAAAGATTCAAAGAGTCATCTG
>CM060619.1:242500-255000 GCA_030578275.1 Meda fulgida
GTGACTATGTATGTGTGAGTATGTGAGTGTGAGTATGTATGTGTGAGTATGTGGGTATGTATGTGTGAGAGTGTGTGTTTGTGAGTATGTGAGTGTGAGTGTGTGACTGAGTGTGACTATGTATGTGTGAGTATGTGAGTATGTATGTGTGAGTATGTGAGTATGTATGTGTGAGAGTGTGTGAGTGTGAGTATGTGAGTGTGAGTGTGTGAGTATGTGAGTGTGAGTGTGAGTATGTGAGTGTGAGTATGTGAGTGTGAGTGTGTGAGTGTGAGTATGTGAGTGTGAGTATGTGAGTGTATGTGAGTGTGAGTGTGAGTATGTATGTGTGTGTGAGTGTGACTATGTATGTGTGTGTGAGTGTGAGTATGTGAGTGTGAGTATGTGTGTGTGAGTGTGAGTATGTGAGTGTGAGTATGTGAGTGTGTGAGTATGTGAGTGTGAGTGTGTGAGTGTGAGTATGTGAGTGTATGTGAGTGTGAGTATGTGAGTGTTAGTGTGAGTATGTATGTGTGTGTGAGTGTGACTATGTATGTGTGTGTGAGTGTGACTGTGTGAGTATGTGTGTGTGAGTGTGAGTATGTGTGTGAGTGTGAGTATGTGAATGTGACTGTGTGTGAGTGTGTGTGTGTGTGACCTTTCATAGACGTCTCGTTTCCTTCAACTCTCCCTTCACACACACTTGCAGTTTGAATCCCGTGTGATTGTGTCTGTAGACACACAGATGTAGTTTCCAGCTAAATCTTCATCTTACACGCGTGTGTGTCTGATGTGTGACATTACATGTGTTACTGTTCAGCGTTACACGTCCACACGGAATCTGTAGCAGCATCAGAGTGTCTGTGTGTGTCTGTCTCCTCAGAGCAAAGGAAGAATTACACCAAGAACAGCATCAACAGCCTGACGGACACGTCGCAGTATCATGTGGAGGTACGGCTCAACATCACTGAACATTACTGTCGTTTAAAGGGGTCCTGTAATGCCTTTTTCACAAGATGAAAAATAAGTCTCTGATGTCCCCAGAGTGTGTGTGTGTGACGTTTTAGCTCAAAATACCCCACAGATGTGTGTAGTTATATAGTTAACTATCTTACAGTCATTGATTAGCATATTCTGTAATGATAATCTATAAATTGTGTTCCCGGGGGCGGGTTTATGTACATTTTAGAGTTAGTGATGTCGATCATTGTAGTCCCTCGACCGTTGTTGTAGTCCTTAAAAAGTGATTTCTGTAAAAGAAAATATCTGCCTTTGCTTTGAACTTTAAGCGTTGAAAGTTTGCAGATGTAGTTTATGCTCAAACAGCAACATTACACACTAACTACAGTTAGAAAAGTGAACTCATAATCATCCACCGCTTTGAAGTCCCCATAAAATCAACATTGACGAATCTTGAATTTAACTCGTCTCTGATGATGTGGGCGGGACAACCTGTCACTCACATGAGATCCACCAATAGCAAACCACAACCATCCAATCAATTCCCGACGGTCAAAATCAAGCCCCGCCCACATGTGTTCTTGTTCCAGAAGCGTTTCACTCGATATTATACGACACAATAGAGGAGAAAACACCAGCACAACATCAATCAAAATGTCTAACCCCGTTAGAGACGCTGCGTGTGTGTTCCTCCCGCAGCATCTCACCACGTTTGTGATGGACCGTAAAGAGGCCGTTCTGACCATCGAGGACGGTGTGCGGAAGCTGCGGCTGCTGGACGCTAAAGGGAAGGTGTGGACGCAGGACATGATCCTGCAGGTGGACGCCAAATCCATCAGTCTCATCGACAACGACAGCAAGGTACAGGAACGCCCGTCCAGGAGAGCGCTTCCCGCACAGCACTGTAACTCGCGGCTTCACTACTGTAGTACGATGCATCGTCACGCGGGTGTGGAGTGATAACTACTGTTAATGAATCTGTTTGAGATCGAATTAACGCTAGATGTTTTGATATAAATTAGAGACATGCATCTGAGGACTATTTCTCATTTTTCTCAGTTATTTTGCTTTATTTCCAGATTCAATCATAGGCTCGTTCTTGCATAGTAGAGCTTGTCACACATGCGCACTCTTCAATAGTGGTGCTTTAAATCTCTTGACAAACTTAAAGATGTAAATGACATTTGTATGTATTCTAAATAAAAGACACGGGTTGGGTTGTACTGAATGTTATTATCTTATTTTACTCAAGATCAGGATTTATTGAGTCCACATGTCATGCAAACTAGAAACTCTTCTTCTAACCGCAGCTCGAGATCTGACACTCACACACACGACTCTGCGATGCTGTCGCTCACACACACGACTCTGCGATGCTGTCGCTCACACACACGACTCTGCGATGCTGTCGCTCACACACACGACTCTGCGATGCTGTCGCTCACACACACGACCCTGCGTTGCTGCCGCTCACACACACGACCCTGCGATGCTGTCGCTCACACACACGACTCTGCGATGCTGTCGCTCACACACACGACTCTGCGATGCTGTCGGTCACACACACACGACTCTGCGATGCTGTCGGTCACACACACACGACTCTGCGATGCTGTCGCTCACTCACACGACTCTGCGATGCTGTCGCTCACACACACGACTCTGCGATGCTGTCGCTCACACACACGACTCTGCGATGCTGTCGCTCACACACACGACTCTGCGATGCTGTCGCTCACACACACGACTCTGCGATGCTGTCGCTCACTCACACGACTCTGCGATACACACGACTGCGATGCTGTCGCTCACACACACGACTCTGCGATGCTGTCTCTCACACACACGACTCTGCGATGCTGTCGCTCACTCACACGACTCTGCGATGCTGTCGCTCACACACACACGACTCTGCGATGCTGTCGCTCACTCACACGACTCTGCGATGCTGTCGCTCACACACACGACTCTGCGATGCTGTCGCTCATACACACGACTCTGCGATGCCGTCGCTCACACACACGACTCTGCGATGCTGTCGCTCACACACACGACTCTGCGATGCTGTCGCTCACACACACGACTCTGCGATGCTGTCGCTCACACACACGACTCTGCGATGCCGTCGGTCACTCACACGACTCTGCGATGCCGTCGCTCACTCACACGACTCTGCGATGCCGTCGCTCACTCACACGACTCTGCGATGCCGTCGCTCACACACACGACTCTGCGATGCCGTCGCTCACACACACACGACTCTGCGATGCCGTCGGTCACTCACACGACTCTGCGATGCTGTCGCTCACACACACGACTCTGCGATGCTGTCGCTCACACACACGACTCTGCGATGCTGTCGCTCACACACACGACTCTGCGATGCTGTCGCTCACACACGACTCTGCGTTGCTGTCGCTCACACACACGACTCAGCGACGCTTTCGCTCACACACACACGACTCTGCGTTGCTGTCGCTCACACACGACTCTGCGTTGCTGTCGCTCACACACGACTCTGCGATGCTGTCGCTCACTCACACGACTCAGCGACGCTTTCGCTCACACACACACGACTCTGCGTTGCTGTCGCTCACACACGACTCTGCGTTGCTGTCGCTCACACACGACTCTGCGATGCTGTCGCTCACTCACACGACTCAGCGACGCTTTCGCTCACACACACACGACTCTGCGATGCTGTCGCTCACACACACGACTCTGCGATGCTGTCGCTCACACACACGACTCTGCGATGCTGTCGCTCACACACACGACTCTGCGTTGCTGTCGCTCACACACACCACTCTGCGTTGCTGTCGCTGACACACACGACTCTGCGTTGCTGTCGCTCACACACACGACTCTGCGTTGCTGTCGCTCACACACACACCACTCTGCGTTGCTGTCGCTGACACACACGACTCTGCGATGCTGTCGCTCACACACACGACTCTGCGATGGTGTTTGCGAATGTTCGTTGGAATGATGTTTTCGGGAAACACCGGCTCGTTGAACTGCTGATAACGACAGAACTTGTGACTATAGTTGGCTAACGATGCTTTTGGGAAACAAACCCCAGAGATCTGAGCGCCAAGCATGTGCACTGATCACGCGTGTGTGTGTTTCAGAACGAGCTGGAGAACTTCCCCCTGGGCTCGGTCCAGCACTGTCAGGCTGTGATCAACGCCTGCGGGTACGACTCTATCCTGGCACTGGTGTGTAAGGAATCCGGCCAGGGAAAAGCAGACCTGCATCTGTTCCAGTGCGACGACATCAAGGTCAGTGCTCGTGAGTGAGGGAAGCTGTCAATCATTCCTGTCGACTCTTCGTCACTAACGTGTGTGTGCTTTGACTCCCTCAGGCCAACTTAATCCACATGGACATCGAGAGCGCCATCAGCGATCACAAGAGCGGGAAAGTGAAGAAGAGGCCGGAGGCGCTGAAGTAAGAGGATGAAGATGATGATGATTAGGATGATGATGATGATGATGGTGAAGATGAAGATGATGATGATGATGGTGGCTGTTGCCACAGTAACGCAGCATCTGTATCTCTGTGTGTGTGTCAGAATGATCCTAAAGAGTGACGGGACCATCCCCCCGCCCCCGGGAGGCCCCGCCCCCCAGCCTCCAGGAGCTGTCAATCAAGGGGACGCCAAGAGCCGAGTGGCCAGTTGGACTGCCTGGACCGATAAGCAGCAGGACTGTGAGTGGATCAGGAAACACTAAGTGTGTCTGTCGTTCCCATTCCGGAGCGTGTCTCACTCTGTGTGTGTGTGTGTGTGTGTGTGTGTGTGTGTGTGTGTGTGTGTCGTCAGGTGATCCGCAGAGACTTTACACAGAGCTGGACGGGTCTGCTGAGATGAGCGCAGCGCAAGTGGACAGAGATGTGGTGAGTGACTTCACTGTTCATATGTGTGTGTATGTGTGATGCAGATGGTTAAACACTGATGTGTGTAACAGCAAATCCTCAACCACGTTCTGGACGACATTGAACACTTCGTCACCAAACTGCAGAAAGCTGCCGAGGCCTTTAGTGAGCTTTCCAAACGCAAGAAAACCAAGAAGAGCAAGAAGAAAGGACCTGGAGGTGAGCGTTTCATCATCACATGCTGCATCCAGATCCTCCTCTTCGTCACGAGTGTGTAATGAGACTGTCACGAGTGTGTAATGAGACTGTCACGAGTGTGTAATGAGACTGTCACGAGTGTGTCACGAGTGTGTCACGAGTGTGTCACGAGCGTGTCACGAGCGTGTCACGAGCGTGTCACGAGCGTGTCACGAGCGTGTCACGAGCGTGTCACGAGCGTGTCACGAGCGTGTAACGAGTGTGTCACCAGCGTGTAACGAGTGTGTCACCAGCGTGTAACGAGACTGTCACGAGTGTGTCACGAGTGTGTCACGAGTGTGTCACGAGTATGTAACGAGACTTTCACGAGTGTGTCATGACTGTGTCACGAGTGTGTAACAAGACTGTCACAAGTGTGTCACGAGAGTGCCACGAGTGTGTCACGAGCATGTCACGAGCGTGTCACGAGCATGTAACGAGTGTGTCACGAGTGTGCAACGAGTTTCTCGCGAGTGTGTTACGAGTTTCTCGCGAGTGTGTAACGAGTGAGTCGCGAGTGTGTAACGAGTGTGTCGCGAGTGTGTAACGAGTGTGTCGCGAGTGTGTAATGAGTGAGTCGCGAGTGTGTAACGAGTGAGTCGCGAGTGTGTAACGAGTGAGTCGCGAGTGTGTAACGAGTGAGTCGCGAGTGTGTAACGAGTGAGTCGCGAGTGTGTAACGAGTGAGTCGCGAGTGTGTAACGAGACTGTCACGAGCGTGTCACGAGTGTGTAACGAGACTGTCACAAGTGTGTCATGAGTGTGCCACGAGTGTGTAACAAGACTGTCACGAGCGTGTCACGAGCATGTCACGAGCATGTCACGAGCGTGTCACGAGCGTGTAACGAGTGTGTATCGAGTGTGTCGCGAGTGTGCAACGAGTTTCTCGCGAGTGTGCAACGAGTTTCTCGCGAGTGTGCAACGAGTTTCTCGCGAGTGTAACGAGTGTGTCTCGAGTGTGTCACGAGTGTGTAACGAGTGTGTAGCGAGTGAGTCGCGAGTGTGTCGCGAGTGTGTAACGAGTGTGTCGCGAGTGTGTAACGAGTGTGTAACGAGTGAGTCGCGAGTGTGTAACGAGTTTCTCGCGAGTTTGTAACGAGTGTGTCACGAGTGTGTAACAAGTGTCGCGAGTGTGTAACGAGTGTGTCGCGAGTGTGTAACAAGTGTGTCCCGAGTGTGTAACGAGTGAGTCGCGAGTGTGTAACGAGTTTCTCGCGAGTGTGTAACGAGTGTGTAACGAGTGTGTCGCGAGTGTGTCGCGAGTGTGTAACGAGTGTGTAACGAGTGTGTCGCGAGTGTGTCGCGAGTGTGTAACGAGTGTGTAACGAGTGAGTCGCGAGTGTGTAACGAGTTTCTCACGAGGGTGTAACGAGTGAGTCGCGAGTGTGTAGCGAGTGTGTAACGAGTGTGTCGCGAGTGTGTAACGACTGTCGTGAGTGTGTAACGAGTGTGTAACGAGTGTGTAACGAGTGTGTAACGAGTGTGTAACGAGTTTCTCGCGAGCTTGTAACGAGTGTGTCACGAGGGTGTAACAAGTGAGTCGCGAGTGTGTAACGAGTGAGTCGCGAGTGT
The DNA here is from genome assembly GCA_030578275.1 of Meda fulgida. Taxonomy (NCBI): domain Eukaryota; kingdom Metazoa; phylum Chordata; class Actinopteri; order Cypriniformes; family Leuciscidae; genus Meda; species Meda fulgida. The sequence goes on from CM060619.1 coordinate 249,121, forward strand.
GTAACGAGTGTGTCGCGAGTGTGTAACGAGTGTGTCGTGAGTGTGTAACGAGTGTGTCGCAAGTGTGTAACGAGTGTGTTTGCTGTGTGTCTTTGATCAGAGGGAGTTTTGACACTGAGAGCTAAACATCCGTCTCAGGACGAGTTTGTCGACTGTTTCCAGAAGTTCAAACATGCCTTCAACCTGCTGGTGAGTGACGTTAACCAGTTGTAATTCAGGGATAAAATTAATATACTTACTAATGTTTACTGGAGAATCTCATTTATATTGTGTGATTGTTTGTCATTGCAGGGGAAGTTGAAGAACCACATTCAGAACCCCAGCGCTGTGGATCTGGTTCACTTCCTGTTCAATCCGCTCAGACTGGTGTGTGTGTGTGTGTGTGTATGTGTACAGTAGTGTAGTCAAAAGTACAGACTTCGCTACCAAGTTGGTACAGAAATGTAAAAAATGTGTGTCTTTGAGCGGAATCGTAGACACCTCTGATTGGCCATTGTGTTCACAAGCTCATCAAATATGTCTGTGATTGGCTACAATGATTTGTGCTTCAAAAACATGTTGTGAACATACATCAATGAGGCTCTTCAGCGAGCGCTTGCACAGATACAGCGTTTGAAAACAGGCGTTTATCAGCGGATCGGTCCTGCTTTCAAAACACTTTCAAACACTTGCGTGTGTTGATCATTGTAGCCAATCACAGACATATCTGATGAGCTTGTGAACACAATGGCCATCAGAGGTGCTTATGATTCCGCTTAACAGCCCTCACATTTTTTAAGCGGTGTGTGTTAGTGGCCGCTAAGTTAATAACTAATGCTCTTCGCAACGGAAGTGAATCACTCACAACTTTATCTGGACAATAACTTTATTCTAGATCTGCTGTAAAGCCAAACAATCTCTGTTACTGTAATGTCCTGTTATCACTGTAAAGCTGCTGTGAAACGCTCTGTACTGTTAAAGCGCTGTATAAATGAAGGTGGCTTGATTGATCAGGTGATCCAGACGTCTGGAGGGGTCGATCTGGCTAAAAGCGTCACCGTTCCCCTCCTCACCAGAGAAGCCATCGAGTTCCTGCACGCGTCGGGCTCTGCGGACGAGAGACACCTGTGGGTCACGCTGGGAGACGGCTGGACCAAGTGCAGGTACTGATGCTCTTTCCCACGTGGGCCTGAAGAAAGCCATTTTGTTCAGTCTGTCGGGAGAAATCGTACTCGCTTTTTAATTAGACAATCAGTCGTTTCTTCGTTGAGGCTTTTTGAGAATTACTCTTGTTTAGAACAAAACTTACTATTATAGGAATTACCTTTGTGTCCGAGCAACAACCGATCGTAGTTTCATTAATACTCTTTGAGAACCGCTTATTCTCGCTTAGACCAATATTTAAATCTCTTTAAATTGGTTAATACATAACTTACTATCTTTAAATCAATATTTAACATGTTCTTAATAGAATAAAACTGACCGCTATTTGAATCTCTTAATACAAAATGACCATTAAATTAAACAAACCGATAATGAAATCTCTTAAAAGAACAAAATATGTAAATAAAAAATTTACTATCTTTATATCAACATTTAACATCTTCTTAATACAATAAAACCAACCGATATTTAATAGAAGAAAACGACTGATATTTAAATCTCTTAATAGAACAAAACGACTGATATTTAAATTGGTTGATTGAACACGACCGACTGATTCACTGCAGCACTGATATATGTGATAGACAACACAATAAATTCAATATATCTACATCTAAATCTGGAGGATTAATATCAGTGTTCTCTATCATATCATCCAGCTGTAAAATGTGCCCGTATGACTTTCTGTAACGCTGCTGTGAAACGATTGTGAAATGCGACTCTGGTCTTGTGTTGAGGTTGGAGTGGCCGCAGGATCACCCGTTCCCTCGGCACACACTGTGTTTCCGCGATGGCTGGGAGCCGCCGGTGCTGGTGTCGCGCGAGCAGGACGTAGCTCAGCTAGCAGAGACGCTCAGCGCCGCTCAGACCGAGATCCACAGGCCGAGAGACGGACCGCCGAGAGACGTGAGATGCTCTTTCTTCTCTAAAGCCGCGTTTCCACACAAATTACCCGGAACACTTTATCCCAGGAACGTTCCTCCCCCAGACCTGTTGCTGTGTAAAGTATCGTGAAGATTAGGCTATTAATCTTTACACTTCCCGCTGTATTTCATTTAAGCTTAATAAAGCCTGAACCTCGTCGTCGGTTCATCGGTCGTATTTTTTAAACTCCATTGTTGATTTGAATAGCAAAGAACTGTTACAGCAACAGATGGTGGTCGAAATAAAATGCTGTGTGGAGTCAACCAATCAAAATGTGTCATGAACTCGACCAATCAGCATGTCCAGCGCACAAGCCCCGCCCCCGAAAGTTCCTTGCGAACAGGGAACACACCTTCACTAACACATGAGCCCCAGCCCAAAGTCCCTCGTTCCTGGGGAAGGTTCCTGCGGTGGAAGCGCGCTGTAAACCTCACAGTGGGACGTGTTCTTGGTTTGTTGAAGTGAAAGTGTGTTTTGTCCCGACAGCAGCCGATGGTCCAGGACTTCTCCAGCACAGACGGGTACAGTAGCTCTTCTCTCAAGCGTTTGCAGGAACTGGAGCCAGACATGGCCGTGGCTTTAAAACAGGCGCTCAGCCGACACGTAGATAGGTAACACACATCTGGGCACGAGACGGGACCGCACGCCCTGGAGAACCGGCTCACCGCAACCGCTTCTGTTCTGGGTTTCTCTAAAACTCTCAGCTAGTGCTGGGCGGTATGACCAAAAATTTATTTCACAGTATTTTCTTAAAATTATACCGGTTTCTTTCACGGTATATGACAGTATATCTTTTTATTTGAGCATGACTGGGTGTTAACCACATTTTCCACTGATTGAGAGAGGAAATACTGCAGTAGATTGACTAAGAACGCCCAATTTTACTGTCATGAGTGAATATTGTAGAAAATTCCACACTAGTATTAATAATGGTTTGCAGTGTTTATGTAGAGGTGCCAGCAGGAGGCGCTGTAGGAGCGGCAGAAACAGCGGTTTCCACGGTAACGGCTGAACACAACGCGGTTTCCACGGTAACGGCTGAACACAACGCGGTTTCCACGGTAACGGCTGAACACAACACGGTTTCCACGGTAACGGTTGAACACAATGCGGTTTCCACGGTAACGGTTGAACATAGCACGGTCTCCACGGTAATGGCTGAACACAAACCAGCACATAAACGCTGCTTTATCAGGAAAGATTAAGAAATATTAAATGAAAATAACATCGAAACTTTTCTAAAGACCGTCAGTTCACTTCAGATACATTCATATAAAAACACCCGCGCCGCGTTTTGCCTTTGAAACGTGCAGTGCTCATGTTTGTTCAACAATGTCAATGCCTTTTGTAAAATCTATTTGTGGCGGTATCAGTGTTGATATTGTGAACCAATGTATGGGAAACACTGTAATATAATTCGACAGCTAATAATTATAGTTTAACCTCTCCGTCTTCACCGTAACGCTCAGTAACACACACATCTGTGCCTCACCAGTGACAGACCCTCTCAGAGACACGTTCCCAATGTTGTTTAAGCGACATACACCACTATTGCGGTGTATTAAAAATTCATATCACAACAAAAATAAGCACCGGTATTCGTATGAACCGGTGCCGCCCAGCACTGCTGTCAGCTCTGAGCTCAGTCTGACTCGTCTCGTGGACGGGAGACGCTCCTCCACGGCGGCCGCGGCCTCAAACTACATTCATCAGTAGATTCACCATTTAAAGAATAGATATGTGTTTAAGATGTTCTTCCTTAGTGTTTCTATTTCTGTAAATATCTCAATATTCTTAAATCAAGATACATGTACAGGAGAGGCAAAATTACTGATGATAAGTCTTGTTTACAGTAAAATGTATTGAGTTTGTTTAAAGTCGGCATGAAAGGGAAGTTGCGCTGGTCTTCTCTCCTCTATTGTGTCGTATATCGAGTGAAGCGCTTCTGGAACACGAACACATGTGGGCGGGGCTTGATGGTGTCTGTGTGGAATTGATTGGATGTGGTTTGCTATTGGCTGATCTCCTGTGAGTGACAGGTTTTAGCCCCGCCCACATCATCAAAGAAGAGAAGAGATGCTGCAAGAGGAACTTTTTCTCATTCAAGATTATTAACACTAATGATGATGTGCACAGATACATCATCTAAAATAAACACTGCAATAATCCATAAAACAAGAATTGCCCATTGAATAAATCATCAAAATAAAGTCAATCAAAAAATCAAAACAAGATTATTTTTCTGACCCCATTGGCAGATTTATTTTCTTTTTTTACCCAAAAAAACTCACTTAATGTTAATACATTTTTCAGAAAACAAGACTTCATATCTTTAAATCAACATGTAAATCTCCTAATGAAATAAAACAATCGATATTTAAATCTCTTAATTCAAAGGGAAAACAATATTGCTTTTCTGACCCCATTGACAGATATTTATTCCTGTTTTAATTCTTAATTTTGATCATAATTCTTTTACAAAACATGGCTTAATATCTTCAGTCAGTTCTTCTCCGGGAACTGTCTCTTGATTTAAGAATGTTTAGATATTTGGGCTGGACAACGAGACGGAAACGATCATGACTTGTTTACCGTGTCTCATATGCAGAGGTTCATGTTTTCTCTGCAGAATATTGATTTGATATTGATGTTTTCTCTGCAGAATATTGATTTGATATTAATGTTTTATCTGCAGAAACCTGGAGGCTCACAGCAGGACGCAGCTGAGAAACTTTGCCAAATCTAAATATGACTTTGTGGCCAGAAACAACACTGAACTTTCTGTGGTGAAAGACGAGGTGGTGGAGGTACGGTCATGTGACGCTGTGACGTCAGCGAGCCGTGCACGTGTGCAGTTTTGCACACACACACGCAACTCATACGCGCACACACACACACACACATACGCAACTCATACACAGACACACACACTAACTCACTCACACACACACCAGGAGGTGGAGGTACGGTCATGTGACGCTGTGACGTCAGCGAGCCGTGCGCGTGTACGGTGTTGTGACGTGTTGTTCTGATTGGTCGACAGGTGCTGGACGACAGGAAGCAGTGGTGGAGGGTGCGTAATGGGGCGGGCGCTTCGGGATACGTGCCGAACAACATCTTAGAGCTGAGCAGGGCGGTGGAGCTGACGGGCCGGGGGGAGCCCATCTACAGCCACACCATACAGGTACCATCCTCACCGCTGACCTTTAACCTCCATCCCCTCGCTCTGCTTCATCATACAATCACTGTTTGTGTTCATCTTTTCTTCTTGAAGCTAATGATGCCAAAAAAGGAATTTGAGTTGTTTAAGGTAAACGAGTGTGTGTGTGTTCAGTTTGTTTTGATTTCCTGCATTAGTTTAGTTAGTTAATCTCCCCGTGTGTGTGTTTGTACCACACACTGTGTATAATATGGGCGTAGTGTGTGTGCCGTCACGCGTAGTGTTTCTGAAGAGCGTTTCTGAAGCCTAAAGTGGGCGGAGCCGGCCGTCACTCCCGGATAAACGAACATGTGTAGCGAGGCGGATTAGCTGAGGTGACGTGACGCTAACGCTAGCAGACAAACGGCTACCAGTGACATCAGCGGCAATCCACCTGTCACTCAAGTGGCCACGCCCTTAATTATGCACAACTTTAAGGCTTAATATAATTTAAACGGATGAATTATAAAAAAATTCACCGCCTCACAGTCGCCATGAAGAGCAAAATTATCCATATAGACCAAAATACTTTTTGCATTAGACTGTAGACGTGTGTTTCCTGCTGTAAAGTTGAGCGGTTTAACATGCGAGTCTATGAGTCTCTTCTGCAGCCG
>CM060619.1:260000-267500 GCA_030578275.1 Meda fulgida
TGTCTGCAGGTTTTCTTCTGAGCCTCCCATGATCTTCATGTGCTCGACGTTCCTCTGAAGGTACTTTAGCTGACCGTAGTGAGGCTAACAGCACGAAAACATGATTGATTCATCCTTCATGGAACATTCGTATAACGTTTTTTGTTTAAATGTTACTATGTGTTTCAGAACGTTCAGATTAAAAGTGGCGTTCACATAATGTTTGAACAATGATACAATGTTAATGTTCCCTTAACGTTCGCACAACCAAAAAGAAACGCTTTAAAATCTGCACATTCAGAAATAACTTTTCCTAACTTAGTAGGAGCACTAACTTCTGGTGCTCTTCACGTGTAGGTTAAAAATGACGTTTTTTTTTCAATGAAATTAATGTACTATATTCTAGTTTGATAATGTTTTTTATTTATTATCTTGTATCTTTAGGGTATTTTATATACTACATTATATTTGCACTGTATTTATAATCCATTTATCACTTTTTGAGCACAGTCCTGAACTTAATTTCCAGCTGAAACTGGTGAATCTTGAGCGCTTTAAAGCTCAGACTGAAGATCTCTTTATTCGGCAGATTATTGCTGACGCGGAACAAGTTTAAAAAGTGAACTTTAAAAAAAGTTACAGAATTTTACGTGTATTCTTATTAAAAATACACAAAAATACTTTTTTTAAATTTTATATGAAATATATATTTTCAAAATCACATTTTACTCTAAAACAGCAAGAAAATATTTTAAAATATTTGTGTTCACTTCACACAGCAAGTGCCAAAACCTCTACCAAGTGTCGTACCATTCCAATGAAGTAAAAAATTATAAGAAAACAAAACAAAAAGAATTGGACCGAAGAGCATCAGAGGGTTACCTTCACATAACTAACTCTGAAAATATGTTTGCATTGAAATATGATACTTAATAATCCTCAATAACATAAGGATCTTTACATGCAACTAAACCTTCTGAAACTGTATTTGAAATTATAGAAGCAATTTAATACTCAAGTCAGATTTATTTCTATAGCACTTTATACAATACAAATTGTAGTGTTAATCAATTCATAATTTTTAAACAAATTGAATTTCAGCGTTAAAGCAGCTCGTCATTCTCATCCAAAAGTGTGTTCAACTGAATATTGCCTAATTTTTTTTTTTTTTTAGTCTGTTGGAAAAAACGTGAGTTTACTTCTGTAATTCAGTCAATCTGCTGTCTTATTCCAGTCATTTCTCCATGAAGAATTAGTTTAAACATAGAGTTATAGTTTAATGGTGCAGTGCAAGAAATATTCCGTACGTTTACACCACGACTAGTTTAACTTACAGCCGTTGATACTGTGTGTGCTTCCCTCTCAACAGCACGTGTGTTTTCATGTCAATGAGATATCGGTAACACTTTACAATAAGGTTCATTAATTAACATTAGTTCATGTATTTACTAACATGACCTAACCATGAGCAATACATTTCTTACAGTATTTAGTAATCTGTGTTAATGTTAGGTAATAAAAATACAGCTGTTCATGTTAGTTCACAGTGCATTAACTAATGTTAACAAGATTTTAATAAAGTGTTAGTATATGTTGAAATCAACATTAACAAAGATGAATAAATGCTGTATACGTGCAGTGCATTATTAGTTCATGCTAACTAATGTACAGTGATCAACATTTGAAGTGGATCAAAACCTTTAATCAAAATTCTACATGAATTTTGAACAAAACCCGTTTTGATCCACTTCAAATGTTGACGACTGGAGTTTTAACTAATGAAGCGTATTGTAAAGTGTTACCGAGATTGAACTAGATTCTGTCGTAGTTTCAGGAACAGACGCTTTTCCCAGAATCCCTTCGTTTAAATGCTGAACCTTCATCGTCATTCACTCATTTCTGCCCTTGCTCTCTCTCTCTCTCTCTCCATCACGCTGCAGGTGTTTGGAGGTATGATCTTGTTTAAATGAGTGTGTGTTGTGACGTGTGTGTGTGTCTCACTGCTGTCTCTCTCTCTCTGTGTGTGTGTGTGTGTGTGTGTAGAGGAGCTCGGGCTCGGAGTTGCAGGAGATCATGAGGAGGCGGCAGGAGAAACTGGCAGCGAGTGATTCCGGCGTGGAGTCCTTCGATGAGGGCAACAACCTCTGACCTCTGACCTCTGACCTTTTACAGGACGCCGCGGAGCGCGCTCAGTTCGCTGCCATAATGCGCCGGCGCCAAGAACTCTTGGACCCGTCCGATAACGGCACCGGCTCGGACGCGGACGAACACGCGTGATCTCCGTGGTTCCGTCAGAGCAGCGCAGAAGTGTGTAGTTTAGTGCCATCCGGTTCTGCCTTCATCCCGGAAATCACTCAGATATACTTATGATCATATTTATACTTGCAGAGAACACCGTAATGAATCAGGACATCAATATTCCCATGATTGGCTGGAATTTTGGAGCAAATATTGATTTGATCTGTTATTCACTACTTGAACTTCGGTCAGATTATTTATCCGCCGCTTTTGAATGTACGGGGAGAATTATGGGTCAAGCTTGTAGATTTTTTTTATTATTATTATTATTATTATTATTATTTACTAGCAAGATAATATTTCTGTACATGATTGTTTTGTACTGCCAAAAGAGAAGCTTTATAAATGTAATGGAAATGTCAGATTAATTATTTGAGTTTCACAAGGACATTGGGCCAAAATCCTCCTGCAGTCTCGTTCTAGTGATGATGATGATGCCATCAAACCTTCAGAAATATGATGATTTATGAGCCACACGTTCAGTCTGTGAATATAAAGTGTGTGTGCAGAATAAATGGAATCATGTGACCTGTGTGTGTCGTGATTGAATCAGTACGAATCGAAACGATATGATGTTGTGTGAGGAAACATCTCAGCCTTCAACCTTTATCAGTCTTCACTATAAATGAGAATAAACGAGCCCTGATTGAGATCTCAACACCCGCACATCATCAGCTCAGAGGATAATCGCTGCCGTAAAGCCTCGGTTAAACCCCACCTTTGCTTCTGTTTCATCATTTACTCAAGCAAACGATAAAAGCTCAAAACACTGATCAGTGAATCAGGAGATGAGGTTTAATCATGATGGCCTGTGTTCAGATCCCACCAGTGCTGGTTATATTCCCCGGTGAGGGTCGGGTCATGATGGGCGAGTGGTTAAACACACGCTCTTGTGTGCGAGGCTCACAGGTATGAGTGCTGCCTCGCGGTTCAGAGGTTCCTGGTTCAAATCCTGGTCAGATCTCCAAGGAATCAACAAGTGGAGCGGGTGATGAGATGGAGAAGTGAGGAGGAGACCTAGTCAGGGTCCTGGAGGAGCAACTGGTTATCAGGAAAAACCAGCTGCAAAGTTGTCGAATTAGTCCTGAGGATGGATATTTTCAAGTAAACATTTAAGGTAAAATAAAACCGCTGCTGGTTACAGCCCCAGAAATCCCCAGGGGGAGGAGTCAGGATATTCCCTCCCCCCTTCGTTTCCAAGCTTCTCCAGCCTGATCCGATTGCTCCCACCACCTGTCTCGGACCATGACCGGGAGAGTATTACTCAACACATCCACACTTCAGTGTCCAGGCCGGTCTCGAACCGGGATCCTCCCGACAGGGGAGGACAAGCTCAACCCACTGAGCCACTGGAACTTCCACATCAGCACTGCTTTTTTGGGGGGGCATATCTTTTTATATTGGGACAAACCCAGTGAAACCAAAGTATTTTAATAAAGAGTGAGACTCAAACCCAGATCCTCCACACGATGGAGTGACGCTCAGAGCACTGAACCATTGGAGCTTCCACACTTAAAGCTCTTTCTGTGGAGTTTTGTCTTTTTTATTTGGACAAAACTGGTTCATTTTTGCCAACAAGAAAGACTCGAACCCAGATCCTCCAGAACAGGCAGCGACGCACAGACCACTGAGCTACTGGAGCCACTAATCAACACGCTTTTCTTTTTGGCAGGACTTTTGTCTCAATTCATAAATCAAACTGAAGCATTTTCACCACAAAAGTGAGATTCGAATCATGAAAGTCCGGATCCTCCCCATTAAATAGAGACACTCAGAACACTGAGCCACTGGAGCTCACACTCTTATACAGCTTTTTTTGGGGGGGCATGTCTATTATATTTGGACAAAACTGATTAATTTTGACCAACAAGAGAGACTCGAGCCCGGATCCTCCACAGCAGGCAGCGACGCTCAGACCACTGAACCACTAATCGTCAAGCTTTTCTTTTTGGCAGGACTTTTGTCTCAATTGATCAAACAAACTAAAGCAAATTCACCATGAAAGTGAGATTCGAACAATGATATTCAGGATCCTCCCCATTAAAGACATACACTCAGACCACTGAGCCACTGGAGCTTCTTCTGTCTAGAGGGAGTTTTGTCTCAATTGATCAATCAAATCAATAAAACTAAAGCATTTTCACCACATAAGTGAGATTTGAACCTGAATTCTCCACGTCACAGAGCGACACTCAAAACCTCAAAACTGAAAAGCTCATTCTTATATCACTGAGCCACTGGACCTTCCACGTTTACATCCCTTTTTACTTTTGTCTTTTTATTTGGATAAAAAAAGCATTTTTACCATGAAGAGAGATTCAAAAGGGGATTCTCCATATGATGGAGCGATGCTCAAACCACTGGAGCAGAGACAATCGAAACTTGTTTTTTTGGAACAATTTTGTCTCAATTGATCATTCAGAGACGATAAAAGAAAATGTTTTGTCATCTCAGAAGTGAGATTTGAGCCAGGTTTCTCCATATCTTAACAGGAACGCTCCTGACCTTTACTCAGGAGCTTCCTCACTTTAATCTTTCTGTCTAGAGGGAGGCGTCTCAATTGGTCAATCAAATCAATAAATCTGAAGCATTTTTCACAGCAAAGGTGAGATTTGAACCCGGATTCTCCACGTTAAAGATACAGTGTCATTTTTTATGTTAATTCTTAGCACAAAAAAAATCAAAATGATATGTGCTCATTAATGTGTAATTACTTCCACCAACTAATCGAGTATTCTCGTAAGCGTAGAATCTGACATTTAGAATACATCCGAATGGCGGAAGCCATGTTGCGCCTCCATCTTGAAAATACACGAGCCAAAGAGGGACATACCTGGAAATTCAAGCTTCGCCTTTCGCGCTTTTACACTCAGTGGCAGCGTGACGAATGCGAGGGGAGATTACTCGCGACTGCCGGCAGATTTGATATAACACGGCCACCGTATGAGTTAAAACGCCCTCGGAATGGGAGGGGCTAGAAAGTAATATTCAGTTGGTAGTCATATACAACTTCACCGCTAGATGGGAGTAACTCCCACAGTGCAGCTTTACACACGACAGGAGAGAACGCGCTGGAGCTTCCCATCACGCGCTCCTGTTTGGGGGACTTTTGTCTCAACGTATCACTGAGAACCAATAAAACTAAACTCATGATTTAAAGCTTGTTTTCTTGGGGAAATTTTGTCTTCTGTTATTACTCACACCAATAAAACTAAATCATAAAACAATTAAAGAAACCTGTTCTCAACAGTGAGACCTGATCCTGGCTTCCCCACGCGAGGGCGACACACTCACTTTTACTTATTATTTTTTACCTGTTTCAGTCAATGTTCAACCAAAACACATCATAATAAACCATGTGACTGAGGCTGATCTTCTCAGACCATCATTTGGTCTAGTGATTCTCATGATTTTTACATGATTAATAATTTGTTTTCTGATTCGGCTCAACATCTGATGGCCGGTTTGTCATTTCTAAGCTCATTCTCATCAAGGCAAGTTTATTTATATAGCACATTTCATACACTATAGCAATTCAAAGTGCTTTACAGAAAGGAATTAAAATAATCACAAAATAAAAGCAAGGACAATTAAAAGTTATTAAAGATGAATTTTATCACTTTTCTGAGTCTCATATGATCTAATTTATGAACGCATGAAATACATGATGTGACTGATTTTTATCTCCATAAAATCTCGTAAGAGTATCACCAGAGAATGTGTAATTATAAGGGAGAACTTCCACTTAGTAAACTTCCGGCTTCTGAACTGGTTGCAGTTCCACTCTGGCTCCACATGAGGGCGCTCACAGGACGAGTGCAGTTCCACTCTGGCTCCACACGAAGGCGCTCACAGGACGAGTGCAGTTCCACTCTGGCTCCACACGAGGGCGCTCACAGGACGAGTGCAGTTCCACTCTGGCTCCACACGAGGGCGCTCACAGGACGAGTGCAGTTCCACTCTGGCTCCACACGAGGGCGCTCACAGGACGAGTGCAGTTCCACTCTGGCTCCACACGAGGGCGCTCACAGGACGAGTGCAGTTCCACTCTGGCTCCACACGAGGGCGCTCACAGGACGAGTGCAGTTCTACTCTGGCTCCACACGAGGGCGCTCACAGGACGAGTGCAGTTCCACTCTGGCTCCACACGAGGGCGCTCACAGGACGAGTGCAGTTCCACTCTGGCTCCACACGAGGGCGCTCACAGGATGAGTGAAGTTCCACTCTGGCTCCACACGAGGGCGCTCACAGGACGAGTGCAGTTCCACTCTGGCTCCACAAGAGGGCGCTCACAGGACGAGTGCAGTTCCACTCTGGCTCCACACGAGGGCGCTCACAGGACGAGTGCAGTTCCACTCTGGCTCCACATGAGGGCGCTCACAGGACGAGGGCAGTTCCACTCTGGCTCCACACGAGGACGCTCACAGGACGAATGCAGTTCCACTCTGGCTCCACATGAGGGCGCTCACAGGACGAGTGCAGTTCCACTCTGGCTCCACACGAGGACGCTCACAGGACGAATGCAGTTCCACTCTGGCTCCACACGAGGACGCTCACAGGACGAATGCAGTTCCACTCTGGCTCCACATGAGGGCGCTCACAGGACGAGGGCAGTTCCACTCTGGCTCCACACGAGGACGCTCACAGGACGAATGCAGTTCCACTCTGGCTCCACATGAGGGCGCTCACAGGACGAGTGCAGTTCCACTCTGGCTCCACACGAGGACGCTCACAGGACGAATGCAGTTCCACTCTGGCTCCACACGAGGACGCTCACAGGACGAGTGCAGTTCCACTCTGGCTTCACACGAGGGCGCTCACAGGACGAGTGCAGTTCCGCTCTGGCTCCACACGAGGGCGCTCACAGGACGAGTGCAGTTCCACTCTGGCTCCACATGAGGGCGCTCACAGGACGAGTGCAGTTCCACTCTGGCTTCACACGAGGGCGCTCACAGGACGAGTGCAGTTCCGCTCTGGCTCCACACGAGGGCGCTCACAGGACGAGTGCAGTTCCGCTCTGGCTCCACACGAGGGCGCTCACAGGACGAGTGCAGTTCCACTCTGGCTCCACACGAGGGCGCTCACAGGACGAGTGCAGTTCCACTCTGGCTCCACATGAGGGCGCTCACAAGACGAGTGCAGTTCCACTCTGGCTCCACACGAGGGCGCTCACAGGACGAGTGCAGAATGAATGGAGGTCTATGGAGCTACACCCCTCAATCC
>CM060619.1:275000-290000 GCA_030578275.1 Meda fulgida
TATTACATTGTTTAAATTAATGTTTTAGCTAACTGTGATGTACATTTCTGAAACGCATAACTTAGACAGTTTCCTCTGATAACAGACACTGTAAACTGTAATGTGGACTCGTGCACTTTCAGTGAAGCTGCTGTGAAACCATGTGTTGTGAAAGCGCTGAACTGAACATGGACCTTCTCTGGCGTCCCGGATCCGGCCTAAAGCGGCTCTAGCCGTCGCTCGTCTAGCGAACGCTTTGGCGTATGAGGCGTCCAGATCGATGGCCACATTGCAGTCCTGCTCCGCCTCGCTGTACCTGCACACACACACACTCGTACAGACTAGTACACACTACACAACAAACACCTGTGGAGTTTGAGGAACGCCACAGCTCTGTTAGCGTGTTACATTACAAGTAACGTGCATTACGTAATCAGATTACTTCTGTGATGTAACCAGTAAAGTAACGTGCATTACGTAATCAGATTACTTCTTTGATGTAACGAGTAACATTACAAGTAACGTGCATTACGTAATCAGATTACTTCTGTGATGTAACGAGTAAAGTAACGAGCATTACGTAATCAGATTACTTCTGTGATGTAACGAGTAAAGTAACGAGCATTACGTAATCAGATCACTTCTGTGATGTAACCAGTAAAGTAACGTGCATTACGTAATCAGATTACTTCTGTGATGTAACGAGTAAAGTAACGAGCATTACGTAATCAGATTACTTCTGTGATGTAACGAGTAAAGTAACGAGCATTACGTAATCAGATCACTTCTGTGATGTAACCAGTAAAGTAACGTGCATTACGTAATCAGATTACTTCTGTGATGTAACGAGTAAAGTAACGAGCATTACGTAATCAGATTACTTCTGTGATGTAACCAGTAAAGTAACGAGCATTACGTAATCAGATTACTTCTGTGATGTAACCAGTAAAGTAACGAGCATTACGTAATCAGATTACTTCTGTGATGTAACCAGTAAAGTAACGTGCATTACGTAATCAGATTACTTCTTTGATGTAACCAGTAAAGTAACGTGCATTACGTAATCAGATTACTTCTTTGATGTAACGAGTAACATTACAAGTAACGAGCATTACGTAATCAGATTACTTCTGTGATGTAACCAGTAAAGTAACGAGCATTACGTAATCAGATTACTTCTGTGATGTAACCAGTAAAGTAACGTGCATTACGTAATCAGATTACTTCTTTGATGTAACGAGTAACATTACAAGTAACGAGCATTACGTAATCAGATTACTTCTGTGATGTAGCGAGTAATGAATTACAAGTAACGAGCATTACGTTACCTATGTACATTACCTACAAAACAAGTATGCACTAGGCGAACATCTCTCACCGGTGGAGCTTGAGGAACGCCATGGCTCTGTTAGCATGTAGCAGGGCGTTAGCGCCGTCCGCCTCCATTCCTCTAGAGTAACACTCCACAGCCGACTCGTACTTGCCTTCTTTAAAGTAAGCATTTCCCTGGATTATCGAAAAGCACAGAGTCAGCATCAATGTATTCAGATGTCTTCAACATTATCAGTTTATTCGCTATAGTTCAGAAAATGGTATTAAATATGAGCAGAACTCAGTTGATATTTCACTGGTTTTGTCCGTTCTTCTGTTAGACTCACACATGAATTATGATGAATATCTGTCAGCTGGTAAATTTAACTACAGAATTAGATAATACCAGTTTAGCTCCACCAGTGACCAAGCAATGCTTCATGTTGTTCAGTGTGTGTAAAAAGAGCATTAGCAGTTACAGAAAAACACTGAAGAAAACATGATCAGCTCAAAGTGTCGGATCATTTTAGGTCCCAAATTTGTATAATGTCACTGGTAGTCGCTGTATGAAGAATATTTGGGTATAATATGTCACAGTTTACTTTATTGTACTTACATAATGAACTATAGTGTCCTGCACACATTAGTAAAAACATATCAAAAATGATATCTGGTGTCTGAACAGTGTTTGGTTTGCCAGTGTGCTCGCTCACAGGAGTAAGAGACGCGCCTCACCCGGTCTTTCTGCACAACAGCTTCCTGTTTGCTCTGCTGTTCCTGCAGTCGCGGCTGTGACATCGCCCCGCTCGCGCTCCTCTCCGCCGCCTCTGCGCTCGCGCCCAGCACCTGAAGAGAAGCACAGCACTGAGCAAGCTCTCGCAACATACGCTCGCCGTGCGACCAGTGTACTTTTAAAAGTAAGCATTAACTTTTTATGAAGTAATGCGTTACATTGCATTTGCGTTACTCTTCCTCAGCTGGGCTTGTTTTTTAATTACAACAAAAAAAGTTCTATTTTTGGCAAATGTTTCACTATGTTCACGCTGAGAGTGAAATGAATAATCCTCAGGATGAAGGAAATGCATATTTAAAGCTTTCAGCCGCTGATATTCTGGATTAAAGAACAATATAATACAGGAGAAGTTCAACACTCTTATTTCTAAATATCATCTAAAGTCATGTTTGTTTATTCGTATAAATGAATGAGATCATTGAAGGTCAGCAGCAAATACGTTGGTTAATAAAGTGAGATTAAATACATAAAGTATATTTGTGTCATTTAAATATAGTTAATTATAAAAGTTTTGCGTTAAATTCTGAGATTGTATTTTACTGTTTTTATTCATTTTGAGGAATACTCAATGTTTTTGTGCAAGTGAGACGAGTAAATGCATGATCACATTTACTGTAGAACTACAATAACCATCACGTTTACACACACACACACACACACACACACACACACACACTGTATTTCTCTCAACATGAGGACAAGAGAGCTGTCAGTCAATGCATGTGCAAAAGTAACTTAGATATTTGGATGTAAACTGAAAAAGCCATGTGTTACTTTACTAGTTACTTGGAGAAGTAATCTGATTACATGAGTCAAGTTACTTGTAATGAGTCACGCACTACAGTGTCTTTGACTGAAACCGTGGTCACACCTGCTGGAGGTTCTGGATTTCCTTCCGCGCCTCTGAGTTTTCAGGATCCAATTTGAGAACCATTTCATAATCTGGATGAACAAAACAGTAGATTAATATTCACTTCCATCATAACCATGCTGATGATGTGCATTACATCTTCAGACCTTCAAGAGCTTCCTGATGTTTCTTCAGAGCCGCGCGTGTCGACGCTCTCCTGACGAAAGCGTTCACATATTTACTGTCCAGAGCAATCGCCAAATGACAGTCCGCCTCCGCCACGGAGAACCTGCGCACAGAAACACGTCAGGAATCATCATCTTAGCGCTGTGCCATTAATCACAATTTACATGAAATCGCACTTAAACCGATGTGGCTGATCTCGATTATGAAATGACACATGCTGTGATTATTAGTAATGTGCAGCTTGTCAGTGAAGCACGGCTCAGTAAACGCTGCTCACTCTGAAAGCACTGAGTTCGAGTCGCTTATAACCTGATTTGAAAAAGCAACACGTCAAACATCTTTCCAGACATGAGATGCATTTATGAACCTCTTGTCCAACAAAAGACAACAATTAATAACACTCTTTCAAACTAACTTCATCAGGACAGTTGATGTGTGTGTGTGTGTGTGTGTATGTGTGTGTGTGTGTGTGTGTGTGTGAGAGACGCCCTCTGGTGTTCAAAGGGATATGTGGTGTGTGTGTGTGTGTGTGTGTGTGAGAGTGTGTGTGTGTGTGAGGCGCCCTCTGGTGTTCAGAGGGATATGTGGTGTGTGTGTGAGAGACGCCCTCTGGTGTTCAGAGGGATATCTGGCGCGTGTGTGTGTTTGTGTGTGTGTGTGTGTGTGTGTTTGTTTGTGTGTGTGTGTGTGTGTGTGTGTGTGTGTGTGTGTGAGAATGTGAGTGTGAGTGTGTGAGTGTGAGTGTGTGAGTGTGTGAGACGCCCTCTGGTGTTCAGATCAGCCGCTGCACTGACAAACTGCGCATAAAATCATGTTTCAGTGTGATAATGGTTAGCTCATCCACACACAACTGGACGAAGGACGGACTCGTACTTTCTCAGTCTGAAGAAACAGGCCGCTCTGTCAGTGGGCAGGACCGGGTTGTAGGGATCGGCGTCCATCGCTCGGGTGTAACACTCGATGGCACTGTCATACTGGCCGTCCTTGAAGAACTGGTTCCCCTGAAACATCACACACACTCGTGCAGACCGTACTAGGGCATAAATCATGAGGAACTCTCAGTGCTGACTTCATACCTTCTCTCTCTCAGTGAGCGACAGATCTCTGTCCACCGCAATCCCTTCCGTGTCAGACTCATTGGATTGCACCGGGCCTTCCTCTGCGTCCATGGACTCCAGAGTCTTTTCCTGGAAACAAACAAGGTTCATTGTTGAACAGTGATGAGGTCACACATTACAAGTAGCGTGCATTATGTAATCAGATTACTTCTGTGATGTAACGAGTAAAGTAACGAGTTACAAGTAACGTGCATTACGTAATCAGATTACTTCTGTGATGTAACGAGTAACGCATTACAAGTAGCGTGCATTACGTAATCAGATTACTTCTGTGATGTAACCAGTAAAGTAACGTGTTACAAGTAACGTGCATTACGTAATCAGATTACTTCTGTGATGTAACGAGTAAAGTAACGAGTTACAAGTAACGTGCATTACGTAATCAGATTACTTCTGTGATGTAACCAGTAAAGTAACGTGTTACAAGTAACGTGCATCACGTAATCAGATTACTTCTGTGATGTAACCAGTAAAGTAACGTGTTACAAGTAACGTGCATTACGTAATCAGATTACTTCTGTGATGTAACGAGTAACGCATTACAAGTAACGTACATTACGTAATCAGATTACTTCTGTGATGTAACGAGTAACGCATTACAAGTAGCGTGCATTACGTAATCAGATTACTTCTGTGATGTAACGAGTAACGCATTACAAGTAACGTGCATTACGTAATCAGATTACTTCTGTGATGTAACGAGTAATGAATTACAAGTAGCGAGCATTACGTAATCAGATTACTTCTGTGATGTAACGAGTAACGCATTACAAGTAGCGTGCATTACGTAATCAGATTACTTCTGTGATGTAAAGAGTAACGCATTACAAGTAACGTGCATTAAAATGTGTTTGTACAAGAATATGAAGGTGTGTGTTACAGGCTACGTCTCGTGAAAAAGATGCATTACTTTCCATAAACAGTAATTAGTTCCATTTTTAGGGAGTAACACATTCACTTTTAAAAGTAACTTCTCCCAAAAATGTTGCCGACATCATCAGTCGCATTACCACATCGAATTTGTCCCAGGCTTGATAATCGTAGGATTTAATCCGCTGCGTTTGAGCTTTCAGACCGCCGTCGCCGTTAGCTCGACGCCTCACACTCTTCTTTGTCTTTTTATAATCTTTGTTCCTCACCGGCGGGAGTGTTTTCTGAAATAAATGAAAAGTGTGTCAGTGGCAGAACCCCGAGCCGCATGTTTCCTGGTGTGTGCTGGCAGCGGAGTTACTGGTGTGTGGCTGGAGCTGGCGGTGCGCAGCTGCTGGTCTCTCTCCCTCATCTCTTCCTCCCAGCTGTCCAGATCCCTCATGAAGCTCTGCAGGTCTCCTGCGTTCTGCCGCATCTGAATCTGCAGCTCCACGCCTTTATTTCCCGACATCACGAGACTCTGCAACAGTTCAACACCATCACACACACCCCAACCTTTCATCAAAGTACACGTGCATTTTGAACACTACCCGGTCTTGTCTTAGCACAACTTTGAATAACTTTTCTGATCCACTTCAAATGTTGAGTATTCACAGCAGCTTCACTGAAAGTGCACGAGTCCACATTACAGTTTACAGTGTCTGTTATCAGAGGAGACTGTCTAAGTTATGCGTTTCAGAAATGTACATCACAGTTAGCTAAAAATGTATTAATTAAAAAAAATGTAGTAATTTAATGCCGAAACAATGAGCTCATTGAACTGAAGTAATGAATACTTGTTGATTTCGCAATGCTGATTGATCTGAGTGTGTGTGTGTGTGTGTGTATAAGTGAGTGTGAGAGTGTGTGTGTGTGTGTGATGGGTAGGTTTAGGGGTAGGGTCAGTGTAAGGGGATAGAATATACAGTTTGTACAATATAAAAACCATTACGCCCCCACAAAGATAGTAAACCAGACCGTGTGTGTGTGTGTGTGTGTGTGTGTGTGTGTGTGAGTGACGTTCTGAAGAGAGCTGGATGTTTCTCAGTGTTTTGTATGTGTGAGCAACAGTAATAGTGATTATTGCATTACCATGATAATATTCGCTGATTTTACAGTGAAAACAACAAACGTAGTAACTATAGTATGTTGTCGGAAGCTACGGTTACCATGGTAACTGTTTGAGAAGGAAACTAACAACAACGTGGCCCTGAAAAAGACCCTTAACCCCAGATTAAAACGCGGTTCGTCAAGAAATTATGGATCCAAATAAATTATATCATAACCTCTACAAATCAGACATTCTAGAACATTCGCTGAATCTGCCGGAGACCAGAGTCTGTGTGTAAAGTACATCTACACATATACACTGATATTTAACTCTTAACTGAGAGATATGTTTCAGTAAAACGTGGGTTAATGTCATGTTAACACGCATGTAAAATGTTTACTGGCTGAATTAACTATAATCATAAACGCCTGTGTAGAGAAGCTCATCCAAAATAGATCGGTTTAAAATAACCCCTTTAACAGCAGTAAAGAGCAGAGCCAGATGTGCGTGTCATACCTGAGATGATGATGATGATGATAATAATAAAGAGTTGTGATCAATTGTTTGTGTTCAGCTCCATGACATCGCAAACTCCTCTATGCGCATGCACGAACAAACGAACGAACGGGCACGCGCTGCTCGCGCGTGTTGGCGTAGACAGTAAAAGATTGGCGCCGACAAAAACAACAGTAGGTTCCGGAAGTAAAAACTCCATTCATTTTCTCCATAAGGAAAAATAAATAAATAAATTCTCCATAAGGAAATAGATTTTTAACTGTACCTTTTAAACCTTTAAAAAGACAACCTTACTGTGAGCTACGAGGTTGATAATCAATGATATTTGCTTCTGTTGAAACCGTCAGCCTAAATTATTTCAATATACTATATATATATAAAACAGTAAAAATAAAAATAGTTTATTATAAACATAAGTGATATTGATTAGTTCATATATTTTTATACTATACGTGACTGGAATTATAATCGTTATTGCGTTTGGGGGCTTTTATTTTGAAAACACACACACACACACACACACACACACACACTTGACTAAATCTTATTCTGAGAGCAGAGCACGCGTGATGTGCGGGGAATCTCACCGCGAAAGGAAAACAAAAACAATGACAAGTCTACACTCAGTTAAACGAAATTAAACAGCTTTAATAACTAAAATACTTAACCTCCTCGCTTTCAATCACGTGACTCAGAGACGCTCGCGTGACCTTCGCGGACACGCGCAGCACAAAGCAATGGCTGAAAGTGGCGCTAAAGAAGATAAAGAACACGAGAGTGAACCGAAGGACGAGAACTATGGCTATAGTTTATACCCCGAGCGAAGCGGCAGCAAGCACAAGCAGGCCTCGATCAGGGAGAGTGTCTTCACCTTCAAACACAAGTGTCAGATCATGCTGCAGTTCGCCATGGACACTAGTAAGGGCACATCTGCGTCTGTGCGCGTGCACGCGGCGCTCGCTCACCTGCTAGATGTTGTTTCTAGGGTTTGTGATCGAGCAACAATATTCATGTCATGTTCAGCATCAACTATATGCTGTATGGAAGCCACATGAGAAAAACAACAGAATTATGACAAAGAAATTATGATAATCATTTTTTTTAGATTAAGCCTAAAATTTATGAAATAAAAAGTCATAATTATGACTTAAAAGTAGAAATTATGACAGTATTTTTGTTTATATTAAGACTAAAATTTATGAAATAGTCATAATTATGACAAAGAACAATTTTGACTTTTTAATCTCACAATTAGGACTGTCATAATTTCCACTTGATCATGATTTTTGTCTATTTATCTCGTATTGTTCATCTCATTATTTTGATTTTAATTTAATCATATTATCTCATAATAATGCTGTCATATTTTTTTTTACTTATCCATGATTATTACTGTCATAATTCTGTTTTTTTTTTTCATTTTGACTTTAATTTCATAATGTCTTGGTAATTAAAAAATGTAACTGAATCTATTTAATCATGAGTTTGACCTTTTTATCATAATTATATCTCATTATGACTCAGTATGTGATGATGACGTGTGTGCACTATGAAGTGTTGGTATCTTGAAGAAGTTTATCCACGAGCTGAGTGTGTCTCTCTCAGGTCCGTATGCTAAGCTCCTGCTGGCCGCGATGAGAAGCTCGGGCTGGTAAGATCATCATCATCATCTTCATCATCATCATCATCTTCATCACATGACTGATGTGTGTATCTCTCCCCAGTGCGGTTCATAAAGACAGGCACTTCTCGTGCGAGGACTGTGACGGCGCGGTTAGCGGCGGGTTCGACGCCGCCACCTCTCAGGTGTGTGTGTGTGTGTGTGAGGAAGTTGTGTGTGCCGAACATGTGCTGGTGTGTGTCTGACCGTGTGTGTGTGTGCAGATCGTCCTGTGCCAGAACAACATCCACCAGCAGGCGCACATGAACCGCGTGGTCACGCACGAGCTAATCCACGCCTTCGACCACTGCCGCGCGCGAGTCGACTGGTTCAGCAACCCCAGACACCTGGCCTGCTCAGAGGTGTGTGTGTGTGTGTGTGTGTGTGTGTGTGTGTGTGTGGTGCTCTTGGTCATTTTTTTTATTTAGAGTTTTCTACTTCATGGGAACGGTATGAAACTTGGTAAAGGTTTAGGTACTTGCTGTGTGAACAATAGAAAAAATATATATTTTGTATAAAAATTGAAAGTATTTTTAATTACATTACAATAAACGCAAAATTCTGTTATTTTTTGTTCCGCGTCAGCAATAATCTGCCGTGTCGTGTTTGTAAAGAGATCTTCAGTCTGAGCTTTAAAGCGCTCAAGATTCACCAGTTTCAGCTGGAAATGTAGTTCAGGACTGTGCTCAAAAAGTGATAAATGGATTATAAATACAGCGTCAATATAATTTAGCATTTAAAAAATCAACTTAAAATACAAAATATTAAATAAAATACAATATCGAACTAAAATATAGTTCATTCATTTCATTGAAAAAAAAAAAAAAACGGGGTTAAACCGTGTGCGTGTGTGTGTGTGTGGGTGTGTGTGTGTGTGCGTGGGTGTGTGTGTGCGTGTGTGGGTGCGTGGGTGTGTGCGTGGGTGTGTGCGTGGGTGTGTGTGTGCGTGTGTGGGTGCGTGGGTGTGTGCGTGGGTGTGTGTGTGTGTGCGTGCGTGTGTGTGTGCGTGCGTGTGTGCGTGGGTGCGTGGGTGTGTGGGTGTGTGTGTGCGTGTGTGTGTGTGTGCGTGTGTGTGTGTGTGTGTGTGTGTGTGTGTGTGTGTGTGTGTGTGTGTACTCTCGCGCTCCTGCAGATCCGGGCCGCCAGTCTGAGCGGAGACTGCTCCTTCCTCAACGAGGTCTCCAGATTCAACTTCGGCCTCAGAGAACACCATCAGGTAACTCAGAGTCATGTGACTGTGTATCCGGATGAGTCATGTGACTGTCTCTAGGGGTCATGTGACTGTCTAAGGGTCATGTGACTGTCTCTAAGGGTCACGTGCCTGTGTGTGTGCAGGAGTGTGTGCGGAGTCGAGCGCTGCACTCCATCCTGGCGGTGCGCAAGGTGAGCAGGGAGGAGGCGGAGCTAGTGGTTGACGAGGTGTTTGACAGCTGCTTCAGAGACCACGCCCCCTTCGGGCGGATCCCACACACCAAGAGGGACGCCAGGTTCTCCTTCAGGGACTTCGAGAGCCGCGACCGCTACCATGCTAACCTCTGATCACGCTTCATCAGGACAGGAGATCACTCAAGCACACACTTGCCTTTTCCCTCACTGTAACACTAGAAAAGCCTGATGCGTTCTGTATCCGGGCGCCGATGATGTCACGAGGTCCTCTGTTGATCTGAGAGCGCCGGCACACATGAGACTGAGCCAGGCTGAAGCAGTTTCCAACTCATTCCAAGTGTTGCGTCTCGGATCCACACGGTGGCGCTGCAGGCCAACACACGCTCCTGTTCACAGACTCACCTATGTTAAAATAATTATGGTCATAATGAGATATAAAGTCAAAAGTATGCCACATCATTTCGACTCTTCATCTCGGGGCTAACTGTGATTTACAAACACCTTTTCTCTCTTATGTTGTGGAAATTAATTTTGAAGAGCCACAATTCTTCTGTCCTTCATTCAAAACTCATATAAAGCTGTTCTAATTATGTGCGGTTTCTTTGCAAAACGATTAAAAACACAAAAATAAAGAAGTGACGATGATGAGTTATAGTTGATGACAACATGATTAGCTGCAGATGTAGGTTTCAGAGCTCATATCGACGGATATTTACACTAACATTTCATTCTTTTCACACCACATTAATTATTAAATTAATAAATAAATGATAATTGAGAGAAGAGACGTGATAAAGGCCTGACACTGAACACTAATGAAACAGAGACTCGTTAGCAGTAACCTCTGCTCCCAACTCGTAACCTCTGACCCCTGATCAGCGGGAGGTTCATTAGCAGTGAAGCGCTCCCTGACCCCTGACCTCTGACCCCTGATCAGCGGGAGGTTCATTAGCAGTGAAGCGCTCCCTGACCCCTGACCTCTGACCCCTGATCAGCGGGAGGTTCATTAGCAGGGAGTCGGACCTCCAGCATCATCAGCTCATCTTCTCACTCATTAAGAGCGCTGATGTGGCGGCAGGTCAAAGGTCACGCTGATCAGGCGTCAGTGGAGTAAACACTAATGAGGGCACTACACTAACAACAACAGATCCTGCTCATTTACCAGTGTAGAGTCACGGAGAGAAGTGTTTGAAAACTTTACATGGATATAAATATATATCTTAGATGGATATTTCAGCGATGATAACTGGATGTAGAAAACTACTGTTAGATATTTATGGAGGATTATTAATGTTCCAAATTACTATTAAATAATGTTTCACAGCATAACGTTTACAATATTCTACTGTTGTGAACAGATCTGTTTGTTTAATCACAGGAATAGTCTTTTCCACTAGGTGGCGCTAGAGAAACCTTATCCTCAGATTACAGGCCTTTTTGTTCTTCGCACACACACTCCAACACGCTCACACACTCCAACACGCTCACATACTCTCACACACACTCCAACACGCTCACATACTCTCACACACACTCCAACACGCTCACATACTCTCACACACACTCCAACACGCTCACACACTCCAACACGCTCACATACTCACACACTCCAACACGCTCACACACTCCAACACGCTCACATACTCTCACACACACTCCAACACGCTCACATACTCTCACACACTCCAACACGCTCACACACTCCAACACGATCACATACTCTCACACACACTCCAACACGCTCACACACTCCAACACCCTCACATACTCTCACACACTCCAACACGCTCACATACTCTCACACACACTCCAACACGCTCACATACTCTCACACACACTCCAACACGCTCACACACTCCAACACGCTCACATACTCACACACTCCAACACGCTCACACACTCCAACACGCTCACATACTCTCACACACACTCCAACACGCTCACATACTCTCACACACTCCAACACGCTCACACACTCCAACACGATCACATACTCTCACACACACTCCAACACGCTCACACACTCCAACACCCTCACATACTCTCACACACTCCAACACGCTCACACACTCCAACACGCTCACATACTCTCACACACACTCCAACACGCTCACATACTCTCACACACACTCCAACACGCTCACATACTCACACACTCCAACACGCTCACATACTCTCACACACACTCCAACACGCTCACATACACACTCCAACACGCTCACATACTCTCACACTCCACCACGCTCACACACTCTCACACTCCACCACGCTCACATACTCTCACACACACTCAGACACGCTCACATACTCTCACACACACTCCAACAGGCTCACATACTCTCACACACACTCCAACACGCTCACATACACTCACACACACTCCAACACGCTCACATACTCTCACACACACTCCAACACGCTCACATACACTTACACACACTCCAACACGCTCACATACTCTCACACACACTCCAACACGCTCACATACTCACACACACTCCAACACGCTCACATACTCTCACACACACTCCAACACGATCAGATACTCACACACACTCCAACACGCTCACATACTCTCACACACTCCAACACGCTCACACACGCTCACATACTCTTACACACACTCCGCTCACATACTCTCACACAACCTCCAACATGCTCACATAATCTCACACACACTCCGCTCACATACTCTCACACACACTCCGCTCACATACTCTCACACACACTCCGCTCACATACTCACACACTCTCCAACACGCTCACACACTCCAACACGCTCACATACTCCAACACGCTCACACACACTCCAACACGCTCACACACACTCCAACACGCTCACATACTCATACACACACTCCAACACGCTCACATACTCTCACACACTCCAACACGCTCACATACTCACTCATACTCTCACACACTCCAACACGCTCACATACTCCAACACGCTCACACACACTCCAACACGCTCACACACACTCCAACACGCTCACACACACTCCAACACGCTCACATACTCATACACACACTCCAACACGCTCACATACTCATACACACACTCCAACACGCTCACATACTCACTCATACTCTCACACACTCCAACACGCTCACATACTCTCACACACACTCCAACACGCTCACATACTCTCACACATACTCTCACACACACTCCAACACGCTCACATACTCTCACACACACTCCGCTCACACACTCCAACACGCTCACATACTCACACACACTCCAACACGCTCACATACTCTCCAACACGCTCACATTCTCTCACACACACTCCAACACGCTCACATACTCTCACACACACTCCAACACGCTCACATATCTCACACACTCCAACACGCTGACATGCTCTCACACACACTCCAACACGCTCACATGCTCTCACACACACTCCAACACGCTCACATGCTCTCACACACACTCCAACACGCTCACATGCTCTCACACACACTCCAACACGCTCACATGCTCTCACACACACTCCAACACGCTCACATACTCTCACACACACTCCAACACGCTCACATACTCTCCAACACGCTCACATACTCTCACACACACTCCAACACGCTCACATACTCTCACACACACTCCAACACGCTCACATGCTCTCACACACACTCCAAATCGCTCACATGCTCTCACACACACTCCGCTCACACACACACTCCAACACGCTCACATGCTCTCACACACACTCCAACACGCTCACATACTCTCACACACTCCAACACGCCCACACACTCCAACACGCTCACATGCTCTCACACACACTCCAACACGCTCACATACTCTCACACACTCCAACACGCTCACACACTCCAACACGCTCACATGCTCTCACACACACTCCGCTCACACACACACTCCAACACGCTCACATGCTCTCATACACACTCCAACACGCTCACATACTCTCACACACACTCCAACACGCTCACATGCTCTCACACACACTCCAACACGCTCACATACTCTCACACACACTCCAACACGCTCACACACTCCAACACGCTCACATGCTCTCACACACACTCCGCTCACACACTCCAACACGCTCACATACTCTCACACACACTCCAACACGCTCACATACTCACACACACACTCCAACACGCTCACATACTCACACACACACTCCAACACGCTCACACACACTCCAACACGCTCACATACTCTCACACACTCCAACACGCTCACATGCTCTCACACACTCTCCGCTCACACTCCAACACGCTCACATACTCTCACACACACTCCAACACGCTCACATGCTCTCACACACACTCCAACACCCTCACATCCTCTCACACACACACTCCGCTCACACACTCCAACACGCTCACATACTCACACACACTCCAACACGCTCACATACTCTCACACACTCCAACACGCTCACATACTCTCACACACACTCCAACACGCTCACATGCTCTCACACACACTCCAACACCCTCACATCCTCTCACACACACTCCGCTCACACACACACTCCAACACGCTCACATACTCTCACACACACTCACATACTCTCACACACTCCAAAACGCTCACACACTCCAACACGCTCACATACTCACACACTCCAACACGCTCACATACTCTCACACACTCTCACAAACTCCAACACGCTCACATACTCTCACACACTCTCCAACACGCTCACACTCTCTCACACACACTCCAACACGCTCACATACTCTCTCACACTCCAACACACTTCAACACGCTCACATACTCTCACACACACTCCAACACGCTCACACACACTCCAACACGCTCACACACTCCAACACGCTCACATACTCTCACACACTTCAAAACATTCACATACTCACACACTCCAACACGCTCACACACTCTCCAACACGCTCAGACACTCCAACACGCTCACATATTCACACACTCCAACACACTAAAACACTCCAGCACGCTCACATACTCACACACACACACTTTCCAGTAGTAACGTGTGTAAACTTGTCATATTTCAGAAATCTGTGGCTTTATTCTCACTCACCAGCAGTTTTGCCTTCAGCCTCTTTTGCACTGTGATTGGCTGGTCCTTCTGATGGGGGCGGAGTCATCACAGCTCATTAGGAATTTCTGATCACAATCTCATTTATTTTTAGCGACATACAAAAGAGCAACAATATTCATCATCTAGACTGATGAAGATGTTTTATGAGTAATGATGAGTCTGCGTGAGTTTGTGCAGC
>CM060619.1:295000-320000 GCA_030578275.1 Meda fulgida
CAGTGTGTGTGTGTGAGTGAGTGTGAGTGAGTGAGTGAGTGAGTGAGTGAGTGAGTGTGTGTGTGTGTGTGTGTGAGTGTGAGTGAGTGAGTGAGTGAGTGAGTGAGTGAGTGAGTGAGTGAGTGAGTGTGTGTGTGTGTGTGTGTGTGTGTGTGTGTGTGTGTGTGTGTGTGTGTGTGTGTGTTAAGAGTGTGAGTTGGAGTGTGAAATGCATCAGTTAGCAGAAGCAGTTTCAGCTCACCCATATATGACCCTGGGGAGCCCAGAACACACTCTCCCCGCACACACTCCTCCACACACTCCGTGTCGGCGGGCAGCATCGTCATCATGTGATCGAAGCGTTCGAGGGCGGAGCTACAGGTGTAGAACTCCCTGTTCCTGCCGTAGGACTCGCTACAGACGAGCGTCGGGTCTGAGGAGAACCACACGACTCATCAGCTCTTGCGCAGCGCCTGGGGTCATGTGACAGGGGTCATGTCTCTGGGGTCATGTGACAGGGGTCATGTGACAGGGGTCATGTGACAGGGGTCATGTGGCAGTAGCGTCTCTGGGGTCATGTCTCTGGGGTCATGTCTCTGGGGTCTTGTGGCTGTAGCGTCTCTGGGGTCATGTGGCAGTAGCGTCTCAGGGGTCATGTCTCTGGGGTCATGTGGCAGTAGCGTCTCAGGGGTCATGTCTCTGGGGTCATGTCTCTGGGGTCATGTGGCAGTAGCGTCTCTGGGGTCATGTGGCAGTAGCGTCTCTGGGGTCATGTGGCAGTAGCGTCTCAGGGGTCATGTCTCTGGGGTCATGTGGCAGTAGCGTCTCAGGGGTCATGTCTCTGGGGTCATGTCTCTGGGGTCATGTGGCAGTAGCGTCTCAGGGGTCATGTCTCTGGGGTCATGTCTCTGGGGTCATGTGGCAGTAGCGTCTCTGGGGTCATGTCTCTGGGGTCATGTCTCTGGGGTCATGTGGCAGTAGCGTCTCTGGGGTCATGTCTCTGGGGTCATGTGGCAGTAGCGTCTCTGGGGTCATGTGGCAGTAGCGTCTCAGGGGTCATGTGGCAGTAGCGTCTCAGGGGTCATGTCTCTGGGGTCATGTCTCTGGGGTCATGTGGCAGTAGCGTCTCTGGGGTCATGTCCCAGGGGTCATGTCTCAGGGCTCATGTCTCAGGGGTCATGTCTCTGGGGTCATGTGGCAGTAGCGTCTCAGGGGTCATGTGCCAGTAGCGTCTCTGGGGTCATGTGATAGTAGCGTCTCTGGGGTCATGTGACAGTAGCGTCTCTGGGGTCATGTGACAGTAGCGTCTCTGGGGTCATGTGACAGTAGCGTCTCTGGGGTGATGTGACAGTAGCGTCTCTGGGGTGATGTCTCAGGGGTCATGTGATAGTAGCGTCTCTGGGGTCATGTGGTAGTAGCGTCTCTGGGGTCATGTGACAGTAGCGTCTCTGGGGTCATGTGGTAGTAGCGTCTCTGGGGTCATGTGACAGTAGCGTCTCTGGGGTCATGTGGCAGTAGCGTCTCAGGGGTCATGTGATAGTAGCGTCTCTGGGGCCATGTGATAGTAGCGTCTCTGGGGTCATGTGACAGTAGCGTCTCTGGGGTCATGTGGTAGTAGCGTCTCTGGGGTCATGTGACAGTAGCGTCTCTGGGGTCATGTGGTAGTAGCGTCTCTGGGGTCATGTGACAGTAGCGTCTCTGGGGTCATGTGACAGTAGCGTCTCTGGGGTGATGTCTCAGGGGTCATGTGACAGTAGCGTCTCTGGGGTCATGTGGTAGTAGCGTCTCTGGGGTCATGTGACAGTAGCGTCTCTGGGGTCATGTCTCAGGGGTCATGTGACCGCACCGCTCACCTGTGTAGGACTCGGGAGGATCGGGGCTGTAGCGTCTCAGAGAACCGACCGGCCCCTGATAACGGCAGAGCATCGGGTCGATCGCCTCCATGTCCGCATCACTTCCTGTGTCCAGCTGGCAGAGGCCTATCGGACGAGGAAAATCAATAAGTAATTTTTAGTAATTATTTCAGTTCCATCTGTAAATTTGCAGCCATTTTTTTTTTTACCGTAAATATCACTGGTTGTTTTTACAGTGTATAAAGAGAGAGGAGGGTCATGTCTTACTGTTCATGTCTTTGGCTGGCATGTAAAACCCCCCGATGGATGAGCTGGTGTACTGATGGCTGTCGCTCTCCGACGCCATGAACCCGTCCTGACGCTCCGCTAGCGTTCCCTGAGACGACAGATAGCTCGGGATATCCGCCGGGAGATTCGTCTCATCTACACACGTGAGAGAAACTGGATTACTAGCGTTACGTGTTCATGTTGAAGCAGACGTGTGTGAGTGTGAGAAAGAGAGAGAGTGTGAGTGTGTGTGTGTGTGTGTATGTGTGTGAGAGAGCGAGAGAAGGTTGCGATATCTAATGTTTTTTTTTTCCCCCCTGATAAGAATCGAAAAGCAGAATCTAAATAGGAATCGGAATCGTTAAAACTCAGCGCTAATCAGGACTGACCTGTGTTGGTGACGCTGCAGTCCTCGTTGCGTCGGCGCGTCTGGTAGATGATCACCACCCACACGAGCGACGTTCCCACAACGCAACACACCACCGCGATGATCACGATGCCCACGGTGGTCCAGCCGTCGTCCTCGGACCCTCTTCCCGCCGGAGGCCCGACGCCCATGCCCGGGTCACAGTTCGGGTTGGGAATGATGGCCAAACGCACGTTCCCGCGCTCCGTTCCCAGAGGATTGGACATCTCGCACGTGTATGTTCCCGCGTCTCCCTCGGCGGCGTCCACGATGATTAGTAGCTGGTTCCCCGCGGCGAAGAAGTGCCGCTCGGTCACGACTAGCGGGCTGTCGTCTTTGGTCCAGTTGAGTCGGGGTGCCGGACTCCCGCCCGCGATACACTGCAGAACCGCGGTCTCGCCCGTCGCCACAGAGCGGTCCATCAGCGGCCGCAGGAATGATGGCGTTTCTGGAGAAGGAACAGGATGTCATGAGGGATAACGTACATCCAGCCGGTTGTTATCTCAGAATAACCCTGACGGGGTGATCAGAATCAGGTCTTCATCAGCCTGTAGGGGTTTATTCTGAGATAACAACCAGTTACATGGTACATTATCCTGCTTATTACCCGGCTACTTGCCACGCAAGCAAATAATTAGACAACATATTGATCTAAATATCTAAAAAAATGTGTTTTGGGGTTTCATGACCCTTTAAGCTTGTTGTGTATATTGCCAAATCGGAAGCTTGTTCACAAATGGTGAAAAAAACGTAAAAAAATGTCTTTCTCGTTAAACATCATTTAAATAAAACTAAAATTAGATTTTTATGAGCTCAAATATTCGAATACAATATTCATCACAGCATTTCTGAAGGAGGAACTGGATGTTATTCTATGAAAATCATGGTAACACTTTACAATAAGGTTCAGTAGTTAACATGAACTAAACTAACATTTATTAATCTTAGTTAATGTTAATTTCAACATTTACTAATACGTTATTAAAATCAAAAGTTTTATTAAAATCAAATTTTGTTAACTAATTAATGCACTGTGAACTAACATGAACAAACAACGAACAGCTGTATTTTTATTATGTTCAATTTAAATAAAATATCATTAAATAAATGTTATTAACCCATGTTTGGGTTTTTTTTTTTATTTGGCTAAATCACTAGTATCTTTATATAATTATCATTTCTGATGAACATATGCATAAAAAAAAGAAAGTTGTAAAGAAAGAAAGATTAGTAATAAAGAAAGACATGCACAGACTAACCCAGCACAGTTAGCGTAGCGTTAGCTGAGACGGCTCCTGCGGTGTTCTGGGCAGTGCAGCTGTACACGCCGATGTCTTCCGTCTTCACGTCCACCATGAAGAACACGTCGTCTCTCGGCATGACGTGCATCCGCCGCTCGCGGGCCGCTGGGAAATCCGTGCCTCCATCTTTCTGCCAGGCGATCTGAGGAGACGGGTGTCCGCTAGCCGCGCACTCCAGTCGAGCCGTAGCGCCCGCGCGGATCGTCAGATCCATCGGCATCTTGGTGAAGTACGGCAGCACTGCGGGGACAGAATCAGTTAGGGAAGACAAACTGAAGAATGAGAACCTTCTTGTCTCACTTGAAACAACTTAAACTGCAGTTCCTCCACTGGCCACTAGAGGCCGGCTGCAGAAGAGACTCAATCCCATAGACTCGCATGTTAAACCGCTCAACTTTACAGCAGGAAACACACGTTTACAGTCTAAAAGTGGTTTTGGTCTATATGGATAATTTCGCTCTTCATGGCGACTGTGAGGCGGTGAATTTTGTTTTATAACACATTCGTTTAAATTATATTAGGCCTTAAAGGTGCAGTGTGTAACATTTTTGAGTTTTTATTAACAGAAATGCAATATGACATCCATAACTATGTGTTCAGTGGTGTATAATGAACTTATTTAATAAACCGTAATGTTTGTATTACCTTAGAATGAGTCATTTATATCTACATAGGCGCGGGAATCCCCTTCTATGAAGGTCGCCATATTGTGACGTCATGTTTCTACCGTAGCCGACAGCGAACACACAGCGCTACAGAGCGCGTTTCGTCACTACCTTGAAAGAGAAGCCGCAGAAAGCTAGAAGAAGCTAGTCATAAACACCGTGAGTAGTGACTTTCCCTTGTCAGTGGTGTAAATATGTAGTTGGATTGTTTCATGTAACTTAATTCTTCTCCCTCGCTGTATTATGGGTTTGCTATGTGGGGATAAATGTGCAGGTTACGTTTGTGAGACAATCAGCTGATTACTATTATTATATTATGTATTAAGACCCTTGATCCTTAGCTGACTATCGCTTTGTAAACTTTATCCATGATGTGGTTTATAATGGCCTGTGGTACAAAAGCTTGTTTTACTCTGGCTATTCTCTGCTGTCTCAGACGACGATGTTTGTCCCGTTTTAGCCACCATAGCTTCTTCGAAAGGGAGGGGTGAGCAGTGGGCTGAGCCCTTAGTGTAAACTCGCAAACGAACCGCTAGATGTCGCCAAAAGCTACACACTGCACCTTTAAAGTTGTACATAATTAAGGGCGTGGCCACTTGAGTGACAGGTGGATTGCCGCTGATGTCACTGCTAGCCGTTTGTCTGCTAGCGTTAGCGTCACGTCTCAGCTAATCCGCCTCGCTGTACATGTTCGTTTATCCGGGAGTGACGCTGCCAAGATGGCGACGGCCGGCTCCGCCCACTTTAGGCTTCAGAAACGCTCTTCAGAAACACTACGCGTGACGGCACACACACTACGCCCATATTATACACAGTCTGTGGGTGTAACAGATTTATCAATTTAAAGGCTCAGTTCACTCTCGAATTAAAATCTCCTGATTATTTACTCACAAACACGTCATCCAAGATGTTCATGTCTTTCTTTCTTCAGTGGAAAAGAAATGAAGGTTTTTGAGGAAAACGCTCCAGGATTTCCTCCATATAGTGTCTTCAATGGGGTCCAACGGGTCGAAGGTCCAGATGTGAGTTTCAGTGCAGCTTCAGAGTCTCGACACGATCCAGCCGAGGAATACGAGTCTCATCCAGACAAACCAGCGACATTTATAACACATACACATTTATATACTTTACCCACAGATGCTGGTCTTGCTCTCTGTGATGCGGCACACATTACATCATCAGGGTGAAAGGTCACGGGAGAATAACTCCTGATCATTTTCTCCTCCAACTTTAAAATCGTCTGAAATCGTTGTTTTACCTTTTATTTTTTTGTAAATGGCGTTTGACTCGTTCTCTGCACGTTCTCTTAGTAAACACTGGGTCTGTTCTTCCGCCTACGTCACGCGTGACCTTTCACCCTGATGATGTAATGTGTGCCGCATCACAGCGAGAGCAAGACCAGCATCAGTGGGTAAAGTATATAAATGTGTGTGTGTTATAAATGTCGCTGGTTTGTCTGGATGAGACTCGTATTCCTCGTCTGGATCGTGTCGAGACTCTGAAGCTGCACTGAAACTCACATCTGCCGTTGGACCCCATTGAAGACACTATATGGAGGAATCCTAATATCTTTTGAACTGAAGAAAGACATGAACATCTTGGATGACGCAAGTAAACTACCATGAGAATTTAATTCTGACGTGAACTACTCCTTTAAGATTTCTCTTGATCTGAAGACTTACTGTTGACGGTCAGCTTGGCTTTGCTGGAGTACGAGGAGCCGAAGTGGTTGGAGATCACACACTGGTACTTGCCCTCGCTGTAGAAGTCCACGGTGCGCATCTGCAGGGTGGTGGTGTACTCCGTGACCTCCGTGACCTCGCTGACCTGAGACCGCAGGTGGGCCTGGTTGTGGATCTCGGCGTCGTTCAGGACCTCGTTGTCTTTCTTCCAGGCGAAGGTCATCGGGGAGTCGCTGGAACTGGCCGCCGAACACACGAAGGTCACGTTCGTGCCTTTAATGGCGGATTGTGTCTCGGGCTGAACCGTGATCTGGGGTTTGGGGAAATCGTCTAAAACAACAACACGCATGATTTAACAGCCTGAAAACAAAGCTCCTCTTTAAAGGGATATTTCACTTTAAAATGGAAATTAGCTCATGATTTACTCTCCGTCAAGCCATCCTAGGTGTGTATGACGTTCTTCTTTCAGACGATTATACAATCGGAGTTATATTAAAAAAAATCCAAGCTTTATAAAGGCAGTGGATTGGAACCAAAAGATTGAAGCTCAAAAACGTTCATCTATCCATCGTGAACGAACTTCACGTGACCTTCTGAAGCAAAACAATGAGTTCGTGTAAGAAAAATATTCATATTTAACATGTTACAAAGTAATATTCTAGCTTCCAGCTAAACAAACAAACTCACTTTATCATGGATATATGCACTTTTAGGATGGACTTTAATGATGGACAGATGCCCTTTTATGATGGATAGATGCACTTTTATGAAGGATAGATGCACTTTTATGATGGACAGATGCACTTTTATGATGGACAGATGCACTTTTATGATGGATAGATGCACTTTTATGATGGACAGATGCACTTTTATGATGGACAGATGCACTTTTATGATGGACAGATGCACTTATGATGGACAGATGCACTTATGATGGATAGATGCACTTTTATGATGGATAGATGCACTTTTATGATGGACAGATGCACTTTTATGATGGACAGATGCACTTTTATGACGGACAGATGCACTTTTATGACGGACAGATGCACTTTTATGACGGACAGATGCACTTTTATGATGGACAGATGCACTTTTATGATGGACAGATGCACTTTTATGATGGATAGATGCACTTTTATGATGGACAGATGCACTTTTATGACGGATAGATGCACTTTTATGATGGACAGATGCACTTTTATGATGGACAGTTGCACTTTTATGATGGACAGATGCACTTTTATGATGGACAGATGCACTTTTATGATGGAAAGATGCACTTATGATGGATAGATGCACTTATGATGGACAGATGCACTTATGATGGACAGATGCACTTTTATGACGATAGATGCACTTATTATGGACAGATGCACTTTTATGACGATAGATGCACTTTTATGATGGACTGATTCACTTTTATGACGATAGATGCACTTTTATGTTGGACAGATGCACTTTTATGATGGACAGATGCACTTTTATGACGATAGATGCACTTTTATGATGGACAGATGCACTTTTATGATGGACAGATGCACTTTTATGATGGAAAGATGCACTTATGATGGATAGATGCACTTATGATGGACAGATGCACTTATGATGGACTGATGCACTTTTATGACGATAGATGCACTTTTATTATGGATAGATGCACTTTTATGACGATAGATGCACTTTTATGATGGACTGATTCACTTTTATGACGATAGATGCACTTTTATGTTGGACAGATGCACTTTTATGATGGACAGATGCACTTTTATGACAATAGATGCACTTTTATGATGGACAGATGCACTTTTATGATGGACAGATGCACTTTTATGATGGACAGATGCACTTATGATGGACAGATGCACTTATGATGGATAGATGCACTTTTATGATGGATAGATGCACTTTTATGATGGACAGATGCACTTTTATGACGGACAGATGCACTTTTATGATGGACAGATGCACTTTTATGATGGACAGATGCACTTTTATGATGGACAGATGCACTTTTATGATGGACAGATGCACTTTTATGACGGACAGATGCACTTTTATGACGGTCAGATGCACTTTTATGATGGATAGATGCACTTATGATGGACGGATGCACTTTTATGATGGACAGATGCCCTTTTATGATGGACAGATGCACTTTTATGATGGATAAATGCACTTTTATGATGGACAGTTGCACTTTTATGATGGACAGATGCACTTTTATGATGGACAGATGCACTTTTATGATGGACAGATGCCCTTTTATGATGGATAGATGCACTTTTATGATGGATAAATGCACTTTTATGATGGACAGTTGCACTTTTATGATGGACAGATGCACTTTTATGATGGAAAGATGCACTTATGATGGACAGATGCACTTATGATGGACAGATGCACTTTTATGACGATAGATGCACTTTTATTATGGACAGATGCACTTTTATGACGATAGATGCACTTTTATGATGGACAGATGCACTTTTATGTTGGACAGATGCACTTTTATGATGGACAGATGCACTTTTATGACGATAGATGCACTTTTATGATGGACAGATGCACTTTTATGATGGACAGATGCACTTTTATGATGGACAGATGCACTTTTATGATGGAAAGATGCACTTATGATGGATAGATGCACTTATGATGGAAAGATGCACTTATGATGGATAGATGCACTTATGATGGACAGATGCACTTATGATGGACAGATGCACTTTTATGACGATAGATGCACTTTTATTATGGATAGATGCACTTTTATGACGATAGATGCACTTTTATGATGGACTGATTCACTTTTATGATGGAAAGATGCACTTATGATGGAAAGATGCACTTATGATGGACAGATGCACTTATGATGGACAGATGCACTTTTATGACGATAGATGCACTTTTATGACGATAGATGCACTTTTATTATGGATAGATGCACTTTTATGACGATAGATGCACTTTTATGATGGACTGATTCACTTTTATGACGATAGATGCACTTTTATGTTGGACAGATGCACTTTTATGATGGACAGATGCACTTTTATGACGATAGATGCACTTTTATAATGGACAGATGCACTTTTATGATGGACAGATGCACTTTAAGACGATAGATGCACTTTTATGATGGACAGATGCACTTTTATGATGGATTGATTCACTTTTATGATGGACAGATGCACTTTTATGATGGACAGATGCACTTTTATGATGGATGCACTTTTATGATGGACAGATGCACTTTTATGACAGATAGATGCGGATATAAAACTTGAAAGCCTGGATTTTTTTTTTTTTATATATAACTGTATTCGTCTGAATGTAGAATGACATATACACCTAGGATGACTGGAGGGTGAGTAAATCATGGGCTAATTTTCATTTGAAAGTGAACTACTCCTTTAAGAAAAAGCCTGACTGAACTGGGTTGATCACGTGACGCTCGCCCACTCACCGCACACAAACTCGTCCTGGGCGACGGCGAATACGCTCTTGCCCTTCAGCAGATGTGGATGGGCACAGCTGGCGTTCACCAGAGGAAGAAAAGCATGTTCTGCCACCCACGGAGAAAACCACTTGAGCTGGCAGTCACACAGCAGACTAGATGTGTTCAGGAGCCTGACGGGGCGACACACACGAATAATCACTCTAGGAACTGCGAATAAAGTAATCACAGCCTGCGATCAATCGTTAGCTCATACGTACAGCTCCGTCAGCTTCTTCATCTGAGAGAAAGCGTTGGCCTGCAGCGACATGATGGCGTTGTTGCTCAAGTCCCTGTGATGTGAGGATGGAGAACACGTTTAGAAACCAACACACATCACGTTATCAAACATTAAGGATCTGAAAGAGACTCACAGTTGCTCCAGCACGTCCAGGCCTGTGAAAGACTTCCTGGTGACGGATCGGATGCGGTTCCCTTGAAGGAACCTGAGGAGCAGGAGACAACTCGTTCTGTTTCCTCTGCACTGACACTGATGTGCAGCAATCACTACAGTCTAAGCTGAATGTATTCAGACTCCTTCAACATTTCTCACATCATCAGTTTATTCGCTATAGTTCCGAAAATGGTATTAAATATGAGCAGAACTCAGTGGATATTTCACTGGTGTTGTCCGTCCTTCTATTAGACTCACACATGAATTATGATGAATATCTGTCAGCTGGTAAATTTAACTACACAATTAGATAATACCAGTTTAGCTCCACCAGTGACCAAGCAATGCTTCATGTTGTTCAGTGTGTGTAAAAAGAGCATTAGCAGTTTCAGAAAAACACTGAAGAAAACATGATCAGCTCAAAGTGGCGGATCATTTTAGGTCCCAAATTTGTATAATGTCACTGGTAGTCGCTGTATGAACTGTATTTGGGTATAATATGTCACAGTTTACTTTATTGTACTTACATAATGAACTATAGTGTTCTGCACACGCTAGTAAAAACATCAAAAATGATATCTGGTGTCTGAATAATTTTTGGTTTGCTTGTACACTGAGATAACATGATCCTGTAAACCACTCACAGTTTCCTCAGATTGTCCAGAGCAGAGAAAGGGCCGTTCATGTCCTCGACGGTCCACGAGATCTCGTTACACTTCAGATCTCTAAAGCGAGAAAAACCAGAGGAAACCACAGTGTAAAAATCCACACCCGGAAAACCCCAGTCACTGACCAGCCCAGACCTTGTGTTCATGCTAAAAATGAGCTCGCAGCAAACCAGACGCTCGTGGAAACCTGCTGAAACCGTCTCGCTGCATACTAATGCATGCTAGCAATGTGCTAAAACATGCACTTTTATGGACTTCAAACGGCCATTATAAAGCTTGGAAAAGCCAGGGCATTTTTTAATATAACTCTGATTGTATTCGTCTCAAAGAATAAAGTCATACACACCTAGGATGAGTTGAGGGCGTAAATCATGGGCTCATTTTTATTTTTGGGTGAACGATCCCTTTAACACTGAACTGCACTGACAGCTGATTCACTGATAATAGAAGTGTTGAAAGTATTCCAGGAGTTGGACTCACAGCGTCTGCAAGTTGGCGAGGCCTCGAAACGCCCCGTCGGCGATGAAACTGACGCGGTTGTTCCCGATGTGGAGCTGCTCGAGGACACTGAGTCCCACGAAACTGCCTTCCTCCAAACGGGTCAGCTGGTTCCAGGTCAGGTCACTGACGGACAGACAACAGATATATCAGTCAAGCATTCAACGTTGTGTTTAACCGTCCCCAAAGGAGGAGCTTAAGGATGCCACGTAGCCTTGAACTGAGAGGCACATGCGGTGTCTGAAACACTTGGCTTGAAGCTTACTAAAAAGTATGTTCTGTATGATATGAATGTGTGTAGTATGAATGAGATTCCACCGTTCTATATCTAAAGTCTAAAAAAGCTAGACTTTAAAAAAACTAGACTTTAAAAAAAGCTTAAACTAGACTGATGTAGAATTCATCTAAAATAATTCTGTATTTTCAGCTTCAGAATCACGAATATTGTTATTCTGGTGTCACTATTGTCCTGTGCTTTGGGTTTCCAGTCCAAGCCTATTCATTTACACACACAATGTAATACCAAATTTAGCATTTTAATCAAAAGCACATTTTTGTTAATCTTTTATCATGTTTCTTGGAGTATCGCAATAATATCGAATCGTGACATGAGGGTATCGTTACACCCCTAGTCTATGGATCATTTATCCAATAGCACGATGAAAGAAGACAACGCAGCCATACACAAACACACACATGACTCCAGCGCAGACATGATGAGTCAGAGACACACACACACACACACACAAACACGACTCACAGCTCGGAGAGTTTCTGGCAGAACTCCCACGCGTCGGCTCGGATGCGGATGATGGTGTTGTGCGACAGATGAAGTTTCTGCAGCGTCAGGAGCCCGTAGAGCCAGCCTTTACTCACCTCCGTCAGGTTATTGTGCTCCAGCTGCCTGCTCACACACACACACGTCTGTTGTGTTATACGTGAGGACATTCCATAGGCGTTTATACTGTAAAAACTGTATATTCTGTTCTCCTACACTAACCCTAAACCTACCCATCACACACACACACACACACACACTAAACCGACCCCTAAACCTTCCCATCACTCACACACACACACACACACACACACACACACACACACACACACACACACACGACCCCTAAACCTCCCCATCTCACACACATACACATTCACACACAAACACACTAAACCGACCCCTATACCTCCCCATCACACACACACACACACACTAACCCGACCCCTAAACCTACGCATCACACATACACGAGCTCTGAAGCGCTGGAATAAAGCATGAGAGCAGGACTTCACTCACAGCACTTCCATGTTGTTGAGGCCCCAGAAAGCCCCGTCCATGAGGCGTGTGATGCCGTTCCTCTGGATCTTCAGCGAACGAAGGCCGTGGAGTCCGTGAAACGCAAGACCCTCGATACGCCGAACACGGTTCCTGCTCAGCTCTCTGTCGATCACACACACACACTAGAGTCACATGAAATCGCACTTAAACCGATGTGGCTGATCTCAATTATGAAATGACACATGCTGTGATTATTAGTAATGTGCAGCTTGTCAGTGAAGCACGGCTCAGTAAACGCTGCTCACTCTGAAAGCACTGAGTTCGAGTCGCTTATAACCTGATTTGAAAAAGCAACACGTGCCAAACATCTTTCCAGACATGAGACGTATTTATGAACCTCTTGTCCAACAAAAGACAACAATTAATAGCACGCTTTTACTCCAAACTCACTTCATCAGGACAGCTGAGCTCCACCTTCTGTGAGATGAGGTGTGTGTGTGTGTGTGTGTGTGTGTGTGTGTGTGTGTGTGAGAGACGCCCTCAGGTGTTCAGATGGATGTGTGTGTGTGTGTGTGTGTGTGTGTGTGTGTGTTCAGATGGAGCATTTACGACCGATCAGCCGCGGCACTGACAAACTGCGCATAAAATAATCACAGCCTTTGCCAAATCGTGTTTCAGTGCGATTAATGGTGCAGCTTTAGTGTGGACTGATGGAACGAGACGTGAGCGAGTGTGTGTGTGTGTGTGTGTGTGTTTGTGTGTGTGTGTTTGTGTGTGTGTGTGTGTGTGTGTGTGTGTGTGTGTGTGTGAGTTCACTTACAGGGTCTGCAGGTGCGGGAGCGGGAAGATCTTGGGTGGGACAGAGCTCAGCCGGTTCTTGTTGAGTTTTAACACCAGCAGTGAGTTGGACAGGTTACTGAAGCAGCCGTGCTCCAGCGTGGAGATACGGTTGTTATTCATCAACCTGCAAACACACGATTCAAACACAGATTCATGACATGCTGACATGCCAATTCACAGAAGCCGTAGCAAATGATAGCTTTAGCTATAGATAATAAACTACTTCTGTTCTGTCTTTTTGGAATCAGCTATATAAGAACTTAACTAGTATTAAAAGAGCTTAAACTATTATTAAAAGAGCTTAAACTAGTATTAAAAGAGATTAATCTAGTATTAAAAGAGCTTAATCTAGTA
The DNA here is from genome assembly GCA_030578275.1 of Meda fulgida. Lineage (NCBI taxonomy): Eukaryota > Metazoa > Chordata > Actinopteri > Cypriniformes > Leuciscidae > Meda > Meda fulgida. Next base: position 308,686 of record CM060619.1, read on the forward strand.
TTAAAAGAGCTTAATCTAGTATTAAAAGAGCTTAAACTAGTAAAAAGCTTAATCAGTATTAAAAGAGCTTAATCTAGTATTAAAAGAGCTTAATCTAGTATTAAAAGACCTTAATCTAGTAAAAAGCTTAATCTAGTATTAAAAGAGCTTAATCCAGTATTAAAAGAGCTTAATCTAGTATTAAAAGAGCTTAATCTAGTATTAAAAGAGCTTAATCTAGTATTAAAAGAGCTTAATCTAGTATTAAAAGAGCTTAATCTAGTATTAAAAGAGCTTAATCTAGTAAAAAGCTTAATCTAGTATTAAAAGAGCTTAATCCAGTATTAAAAGAGCTTAATCTAGTATTAAAAGAGCTTAATCTAGTATTAAAAGAGCTTAATCTAGTATTAAAAGAGCTTAATCTAGTATTAAAAGAGCTTAATCTAGTATTAAAAGAGCTTAATAGAGCGGGTCTTTATGAGCGGCTCAGCTCAGGGCAGAAGGACTCACAGGTTTTTCAGAGGAAGTGGGGGAAAAGCCCCGGCCCGAACCTCCATAATATTGTTGTTGCTGAGGTCCAGCGTCTCCAGCGCGACCAGCGAGCCGAGCCGATCCGACGAGATCCTCGAGATCTTGTTGTTTGCTCTGAAAACAGAAAGGCGTATCAGAAAGCAGATTTCAGTCTTACGCCGGCTCTGATGTCAGCACGCCTCACAACTGCACTTGGGTCTAGAAGAGTGTTATTTGTTTTATAAGGTAATTACTAACAAGGTATTCACACAAAAACAAAAAACCCTGGCAATTACGCGGATGATGAAGCCCATTCCCTCAGTGAAAGATTTTGATCTGGTTTGGGTCGATCATGACACTGAAGAATGCCTTCTTAAAACCTGACAAAGGGAAAATGTTAAGGCATCAGTTACACAGCTATATAAGAACTTAAACTAGTCTGAAAGAGCTTGAACTTGCTTTAAAAAGCTTGAACTCGTTTTAAATAGCTTAAACTAGTCTGAAAAGAGCTTAAGGACACAACAGATCACAACTGCCCTTGGGTTTAGAAGAGTGTTATTTGGTTTATAAGGTAATTACTAAACAAGGTATTTAAACACAAAAACCCAGGCAATTACACGGATGATGAAGCCCATTCCCGCGCGAGCGAGCACAGTAATTCCCCGAGCCGAACGCCTCCTGAATGGCAGTGCAGGAGCTGCTTGTGTCAGAAACAGTCACGGCACAGAGACGCCTTTGTGTGAACACATTCCCTGGACTCGCAGGTCTGCGTTTATGCAGGTGAGGCTGAGCGTAAGGCAACATGTAATCACAAGAGAGCACACACGACGCGTGATCCTACAAACCTGTGCAGATAAACACACTAAGAGTCACGTACACTACCAGACAAAAGTTTTGGATCGGTAAGATTTTTAATGTTTTGCTGTTCTGAAAAAAAATATATATATATATTGTTACATTTTATGACAATTTAAAATAACTGTTTTCTATTTTAATACAATTTAAAATGTAATGTATTCCTGTGATCAAAGCTGAGTTTCAGCATCATTACTCCAGTCTTCAGTGTCACATGATCCTTCAGAAATCAGGAGAATATGAGGATCTGATGCTCAAGAAACATTTATTATTATTATAAGTCTTGAAACAGTTGTGTATTTATTATATTTATTTGAAATAGAGGCTTTTGTAACATTATAAATGTCTTTATTGTAACTTTTGATCAATTTAATTAATCCTTGATGAATAAAAGTATTGATTTATATTGAAAAATAAAATACAAAATTGTTACTGACCCCAAACTTTTGAACGGTTGTGTTTAATGTTAAAAGCTTCTATTTCAGATAAATGCTGTTCTTTTGAACTTTCTATTCATCCTTAATCCTGAAATATAAATGTGAATAACTGTTTTGAACACTGATAATAATCATAAATGTGTCTTGAGCATCAGATCATCATATTCTCCTGATTTCTGAAGGATCATGTGACACTGAAGACTGGAGTAATGATGCTGAAACTCAGCTTTGATCACAGGAATAAATTACACTTTACTAGATATTCACATAGAGAACAGATGATTTACATTGGAATATTTAACAATATTAATGTTTTTTGCATTTTTAATCACATAAATGCAGCCTTGGTGAGCAGAAGAGAATTCTTTTAAAAACATTAAAAATCTTACCGATCCAAAACTTTTCACTGGTAGTGTAACTTAACCTAAAAATGCATTGAATTACAAATCATTTTCTAATATATATATTATATATATATTCTCAGTTTCTCTTCTTCAGCTCAAGCCAGTAATCTAAACCTCTAAGCTTCCTTGTTCTTGTTTAAGAAAAGCCCATAATGAAAAACACAAGGCACACAGAGGCATGCTGGGAAATCTGTGCTTTTGTGAGGTGAAGGTGTTGAGACCGATAAAGACACGGGACGTGCCGGAGCAGATCCCTCTGGAGAGACGGATGTGTGAACGAAGCATCCGATGGAGAAAGAGGAATGCGAGCGAGGGAAATTTGACAATAACATTTTACGTTAGTCTCTCAGATGGAACAATAAACTTGTTTGCATCAAGATTCTCAATCCTAGTTCCTGTTTATTACCTCGCCGTAATTCCTCATGACAGAATAGCCATAAAATAACCAGACACATCTCTCTGTGTGTCTTTAACATCTGCTGAGTGTGTGTGTGTGTGTGTGTGTGTGTGTGTGTGTGTGTGTGTCGCCCCCTCCTCCTCTGCGTTCACACAAACAAGAGGCTCATTGTGTCTCTCTGCCGCACAACTCAAATTTGTTCAACCAATTTCCAGCAAATAAGGCTGTTACAAGCCGTTAGTTTAATCAGCGCCAGAGTCTGAGCGGGATATTTTTAGTGCCGCGAGCTAAACGCCAAATCCTGATGACAAACATATTTGTGACATTTAATGGAAAACTTTTCCAAATAAAGTCGATTGAGAACGCAGCGCTGCGAATGTGTGGCACGTCAGCACATTATGAGTTATTATACGCTTACTGAATTTCACAATACAGACACTTTCCACACTGTGTGTGTGTGTGTGTGTGTGTGTGTGTGTGTGTGTGTGTGTGTGTGTGTGTGTGTGTGTGTGTGTGTGTGTGTGTGTGTGTGTGTGTGTTTCTGGCAGATGAGACTGAAGTGAAAAAAGTCAAGTTGGCTCTGAGATGAGCAGAGAAGAGCTCACACACACAAGGTCTGAAACACATTAACCAACTCAATTTCAACATATTTTCCTCATGTTGTAAAGATCCTGCTGCTTTACATTAATGAGCGAACGAACCGTCCTCAAGCTGAGCTCAGCGGATCGACCAAATCTTTTAACTTCATCTCTGCCAGGAAACTGGAAATCCAATGGAAAATAGTTGAGATTTCCAAGTGGTCCCGATGAGTATTTGTCAGGTAATCTAAAAAAAAGTCTAAAAAAGCTTAAAGTGCTTTACAAGAGCTTGAATCAAACAAAAAGAGCTAAAGCTAGACTAAAACAGCTTAAATTAGTTTAAAAAATGTTTAACTAGACTTCAAAATAGTTTAAAAAGCTTTAACTAGACTAAAAGAGCTTGATCTAGTCTAAAAGAGCTTAAAGTACATTAAAAGAGCTTAAATTGGACTTAAAATAGACTAAAAGAACTTAAACTTCATCTAAAAAAGGCTTTAACTAGACTAAAAGAGCTCGATCTAGTCTTAAAGAGCTTAAAGTACATTAAAAGAGCTTAAATTAGTCTAAAAAGCTGAAACTATACTTCGAAAAGCTTAAATTAGACTTGAAATAGACTAAAAGAGCTTAAACTTCAACTACACTAAAACAGCTTAATCTAGTCTAAAAGTAACTATTTTGAGTTGAGAAATTCGGTGGAATATAGTTTGAATTATCTAACAATAGTCATGATCATATGGTTATTTAAAATATAGACCTTTAAATACTTTACAAACATAAGATTTATATTTACATGTAAGCATTTAGCGGACGCTTTTACACAAACAGAAAGATGCGTTTCCTTTTCACTTTTTGTTTGAACCTTGATGAATATAAACCAAAAGATCTGATTATTCACTGTAAATGAATCAGTCTTAAGTCACATGTCACACTTGAGCTAAAAACAGCAAAACTACTAGTCGATTAAAGCACGATTTTTTTTGTTTAAAATAGAGATCACGATTCTGAACAGAAAACTAAACAAAATAACATGAAATTTACTAGAGGTTCTGACAAAATGTTAATTGCGGCAGTCTATTTAAAATGTTTTAATTAATCTGAACTAATAAGTGAATGATTCAATGACTCACTCATAAATCACTTGTTTCATTACTGGATGAATCAGTGTTTTTGAAAGAATCTCTTGAATGATTCAATGACTCACATTTTTGAACAGTCACTTGTCGCCACCTACTGGCGTAACAATGTAATTGGTACAATCTTTATTTGAATTATCAAGTTTCTTTCAGACTTTGCTTTATTTTGATTGCTAACGAAGACATCAGTGTTTATATTTCAACTATAAACGTTCATTAAAGTACCTCCATTATAATCTGAATAGTTGTAACAGAAATAACAATAATGTGTGGTTGAAAAGACCATTTATGAAGCTAAGAAACACTGGGTCAGAATTATGTACGCTGTCATCAAACTCGTCAAAGGTTTAATAGACACAGGCAAATCGTTGATCACATGATCGGCATCTTTTAACGATATATCGTGCAGCTCTATAGGCTCTAATTTGATTGGACGAGTGACTCTGAAGTCACTGTAAAATGTGAGAAACACTAAAGCTGTGCAACGATTAATTGCATCCAAAATAAAAGTTTGTGTTTACATAATATGTGTGTGTACTGTGTATAATTATTTTGTATATAAATACACACACATGCATGTATATAATTGCTTTCTGCATATATCTTTATATATAATTTATATTATATATAAATGTAAATATTTTATATATAAATAGGCTAACACATTTTTCTTAAATATATAGGCTACATGCATGTGTGTGTATTTATACAAACAAAATAATTATACACACACACATCATGTGTAAACAAACGATTAATCATTGCACAACCCTAATAAACACACACAAGATCAATGTGCCACGACTGAACGCCACTTTGCATTGCATCTAAAACTAAAAAACAGCATCTTTACTTATATAGGACGTGTCCTCAAGAGTAAATAAAGCCAGAGTAACACATCCACCCCAGTATAACAGCGACTGCACTGCGTACGGGTCTGGGTATCGAGTAGCTCTTATTCAAACAGTCTCTCAGACTGAGTGTCTCTCGTGTGTGACCCTCAGCCCAGAGAAAACAAGCGCACCGGCTCCACAGCTGGGAGTGATTCCCTCGCCAGCACGACGATTAATCCAGCGATTTCACAGGAATGTACGGCCTTGAACAATTTAAGAGCCGTATGAAGCTAATGCGCGTGAGCAAGAGCCGTATGAAGCTAACACACGTGAGCAAGAGCCGTATGAAGCTAACACACGTGAGCAAGAGCCGTATGAAGCTAACGCACTTGGCGTGAGCAAGAGCCGTATGAAGCTAACGCGCGTGAGCAAGAGCCGTATGAAGCTAACGCGCGTGAGCAAGAGCCGTATGAAGCTAACGCGCGTGAGCAAGAGCCGTATGAAGCTAACGCGCGTGACCAAGAGCCGTATGAAGCTAACACACGTGAGCAAGAGCCGTATGAAGCTAACACACGTGAGCAAGAGCCGTATGAAGCTAACACACGTGAGCAAGAGCCGTATGAAGCTAACACACGTGAGCAAGGGCCGTATGAAGCTAACACACGTGAGCAAGAGCCGTATGAAGCTAACGCGCGTGAGCAAGAGCCGTATGAAGCTAACACACGTGAGCAAGAGCCCTATGACGCTAACACACGTGAGCAAGAGCCGTATGAAGCTAACGCGCGTGAGTAATTAGCTGGAAAATTCGACCGTCAGACTGAAGGACCGAACTTTTTTGATTCGATTCAAAATGCATGTTTCCACACCCTAGCAACCGCTCATCTATCTCGATCTTCAGACAAAGTTGTGTCGAGCCAACATGAGATCTGTCCAGCGTCATTAAATGTGCCACTAGACTAAACACCAGCTGAAGGATGTTAATATGTATTGTGAAAAGCGCTATACAAATAAATTTGAATTGAATTAATAGAGTCGGATGTTTCTGGACGGTGTTGTATTTAACACTCAGATGAAGCTCCACACCGGCGCCGTCACACACAAGACACCAACAAAACCCTGCCAAACTGTGTTCTGCGTCCAAGAGGAAATACCACACACACACACACTCGCTCACTCGCTCACTCACCCACACACTCGCTCAGAAATTCACTCCAGACGCTCTTCACCAGGGAAATTAATGTTTCATTATTTTGCCATTTTATGCGTCACATTTTCAAGAAGATGAAATGAGAACCATAAATAATCACTAATATGACAATGAGGAATATTTAAAACTCGCATTAAAAACACTCAAAACCCCCTCATGCAAATCCAACAAACGACTTTTTTTTAAACCTGCAGAACAAACCAAACTCACAGGTGACGTTTCTAAAGGACCACCTGTATGTATGAGCACACACACACACACACACACACATCAGCTGATGTCAGTGTAAAATATGATAAGGTTATAATTTGATTTGACCTCATGTTTCAAATCCAATCCGTTCATCTTTTAAAACGTGCCACACAAACTCACTCATTGGTCAATAAAACAGATAACCCCACCCCCAAACTCACTCATTGGTCAGTCAAACGGATAGTCCCGCCCCCAAACTCACTCATTGGTCAGTCAAAAGGATAGTCTCACCCACAAACTCACTCATTGGTCAGTCAAACAGATAGCCCTGCCCCAAAACTCACTCATTGGTCAGTATAACAGATAGTCCCGCCCCAAACTCACTCATTGGTCAGTCAAACAGATAGTCCCGCCCCCAAACTCACTCATTGATCAGTCAAACAGATAGCCCTGCCCCCAAACTCACTCATTGGTCAGTAAAACAGATAGCCCCACCCCCAAACTCACTCATTGGTCAGTAAAACAGATAGCCCCACCCCCGAACTCACTCATTGTTCAGTCAAACGGATAGTCGCGCACCAAATTCACTCATTGGTCAGTCAAACAGATAGCCCTGCCCCCAAACTCACTCATTGGTCAGTAAAGCAGATAGTCCCCCCCCAAACTCACTCATTGGTCAGTAAAGCAGATAGCCCCACCCCCAAACTCACTCATTGGTCAGTCAAACGGATAGTCCCGCCCCCAAACTCACTCATTGGTCAGTCAAAAGGATAGTCTCACCCACAAACTCACTCATTGGTCAGTCAAACAGATAGCCCTGCCCCCAAACTCACTCATTGGTCAGTATAACAGATAGTCCCGCCCCAAACTCACTCATTGGTCAGTCAAACAGATAGTCCCGCCCCCAAACTCACTCATTGATCAGTCAAACAGATAGCCCTGCCCCCAAACTCACTCATTGGTCAGTAAAACAGATAGCCCCACCCCCAAACTCACTCATTGGTCAGTAAAACAGATAGCCCCCCCCCCGAACTCACTCATTGTTCAGTCAAACGGATAGTCGCGCACCAAATTCACTCATTGGTCAGTCAAACAGATAGCCCTGCCCCCAAACTCACTCATTGGTCAGTAAAGCAGATAGTCCCCCCCCAAACTCACTCATTGGTCAGTAAAGCAGATAGCCCCACCCCCAAACTCACTCATTGGTCAGTAAAGCAGATAGCCCCGCCCCCAAACTCACTCATTGGTCAGTAAAGCAGATAGCCCCGCCCCCAAACTCACTCATTGGTCAGTAAAACAGATAGTACCGCCCCAAACTCACTCATTGGTCAGTCAAATGGATAGTCCCGCCCCAAACTCACTCATTGGTCAGTAAAATGGATAGTCCCACCCCCAAACTCACCCATTGGTCAGTAAAATGGATAGTCCCACCCCCAAACTCACTCATTGGTCAGTAAAACAGATAGCCCCACCCCCAAACTCACTCATTGGTCAGTAAAGCAGATAGCCCCACCCCCAAACTCACTCATTGGTCAGTAAAGCAGATAGCCCCACCCCCAAACTCACTCATTGGTCAGTCAAACAGATAGTCCCGCCCCCAAACTCACTCATTGATCAGTCAAACAGATAGCCCTGCCCCCAAACTCACTCATTGGTCAGTAAAACAGATAGCCCCACCCCCAAACTCACTCATTGGTCAGTAAAACAGATAGCCCCACCCCCGAACTCACTCATTGTTCAGTCAAACGGATAGTCGCGCCCCAAATTCACTCATTGGTCAGTCAAACAGATAGCCCTGCCCCACAACTCACTCATTGGTCAGTAAAGCAGATAGCCCCACCCCCAAACTCACTCATTGGTCAGTAAAGCAGATAGCCCCACCCCCAAACTCACTCATTGGTCAGTAAAGCAGATAGCCCCACCCCCAAACTCACTCATTGGTCAGTAAAGCAGATAGCCCCACCCCCAAACTCACTCATTGGTCAGTAAAGCAGATAGCCCACCCCCAAACGTCTCATACTCACAGCATCAGACAGCTGATGTTTCCAGCATCTGGGCCCAAATCCGGGATCGACTCAAAGTCGTTGTTATTCAGTTTTCTGTGAACATAAAACCAAACGGTTACATAAGTAGATTTCATACGTTCAAGGACAAAAAATACCCCAAAACACACACACACACTCACATTTCGCTGAGGTGCGGCAGGCTGGAGAACAGCGCTTCGGGAAACGTGCGTAACTTGTTATGGCTCAGATCCCTGCAAAGAAGAAAACAGCCGTCAAAGAGTTTCTGAAGAGAACGAAAACAAACTCAACACTCGTACAGTATGACATCATCACGTCAATTCAACTCGCCACAATATTAATGATCCATCCATTCACACCTGCATCATAAACACTGAGGCCAATAACAACCTTTATTCTTAGGAATTTTTTACATTATTATTAACTAACATTAACAAAGATTAACAAACATAGTAACAAATGTTTTGCTCATGTTAGTTAATGAACCTTATTGTAAAGTGTTACTGATCATAATAATCTAAAGAACATTTTTCCATTATAAAGAACCTTTTGTGTGATGAAAAAGTTACATTGAACCTTTATTTTTAAGGGTGTACTTGACATATTTTGTACTTGGATTTTAAGAAAATACCATTTGTAATATTCTTTAACTACACACACCATCATAAGCATCCAATCAGGATTCAGCAAAACATTTGTTAGAGTGATTCAAACCACTGAGAATCAAGAACTCATAAGAATCAAACCACTGAGATGACTCATAAGAATCAAACCACTCATAAGAATCAAACCACTCATAAGAATCAAACCACTCATAAGAATCAAACCACTGAGATGACTCATAAGAATCAAACCACTCATAAGAATCAAACCACTGAGATGACTCATAAGAATCAAACCACTCATAAGAATCAAACCACTGAGATGACTCATAAGAATCAAACCACTCATAAGAATCAAACCACTGAGATGACTCATAAGAATCAAACCACTCATAAGAATCAAACCACTGAGATGACTCATAAGAATCAAACCACTCATAAGAATCAAACCACTGAGATGACTCATAAGAATCAAACCACTCATAAGAATCTGAGATGACTCATTAGAATCAAACCACTCAAATGACTCATGAGAATCGTTTGCTTGAGTAGAGACAGTGGTTTGCCAAAGACTGTGTTGATTTAGTGTGAATCTCTCAGCTGAAGCTGGACATCTGGACTCCATCAGCTCAAACGAGGAAAGTAACGGCTGATGATCTAAAGTGAGCGCCACCTAGTGCTGGGTGGTTTGACCAAAAATTGATATCACGTTTTTTTTTTCAAAATTATGCCGGTTTCCGGTTTATGACTTTTTTTTTTTTATGCATGAAACATTTTTTTTTAAGGTGTTTAATGCATTTTCTACTGGTTGAGAGAGGAATCACTGCAGTAAATTGACTTGGATGGTCTATTTTACTGTCATTAGTGAATATTGTAGATGAATTCCACACTAGTAATACAGGTTTGCATGGCCACAGAAAATGATGCTGTTGTTTACAAATAAGAGCCATTCATGATTCTAATGAAGTGAGGAATCAGAATGCAAAGACAATTGCAGTCAAAATACAGAACTTTTATTTTAAACAACACAATTAGAACAACTTGGAATGCTTTTGCTAGTTCAAGTACAAGTCCAGGAACAAGTCCAGGAACATGCTTTTTCTGTCGTAGTAAGTCCCTTTAGCAAACGCGTCTTTAAGTGACATTTGGCTCGACTTTTCTTTAGCTTTCCCAGTGTTACGTGCTGATGTGGAGGGCGCTGAGTCCGCGGCTGACTTTCATTTAATACATTCTTGATATTCCAAGACATGTTTGCGTCTGAGGTGCTGGAGCAAACTGCTCGTGTTGCCGCCTTTGGCGAGAATTTTTGCCCGACAGCACTTACATAAAATGGTTGCTTGGTCGACGTTGGATTTTTGGAAACCAAAAAAACCTCCAAACAACAGACCCGGCTCCTCTTTTTGGCACAAGTTGTTCTTCTGTGTCATGTTGTACTAATTCTTCAGCATCCATCGTCCATGTAACGTAACAGAGCACTGCTGTTTGTTTACCCTCACTCGTCGCTGCTTAGAAGTGCAACATTGTAAAGGGTCTGAAACAGTGTCGCGCAGCGTAACATTCGTTCCGAACGTTGTGTAAATAAATACACCGGTATGGCGGTTTATTCAAAATCAATATCGTGACGAAAATATAAACCGGTTTTCGCTTTGAACCGGTTTACCGCCCAGCACTAGCGCCAGCTTTGATTTCCAACAGGATTCAGTTTCTGGAGGTGGAGCTTCAATACTACAACTTCATCAGCCCGTTTCTTACTCTTGGCGTTTGTAATCATCGATTTAACTGTGAAACTCTTTATTTATTCCTTTAAAATCAATATTTGATTCATTGATTGTAAAATCAATTGATTTGGACAATTTATGTAATACAGGTGAAACTCAAAAAATTTGAATATCGTGCAAAAGTTTGTGTATTTCAGTCATTCAAATTAAAAGGTGAAACTAAATATTTAGTATATATAACTATAAACATATGCATGATTATACTTTTCAGAGGGTCAACATTTCTGTATTTAATATCATGTAATATTCTAATTTCCTGAGATTTTGAATTTGTGGTTTTCATAAGCTGTAAGCCATAATCATCAAGATTATAACGTTTGCACAATTTTCAAATCTTTCGAGTTTCAGCTGTACTACTTTTCTGCATGATTTACACAGAAATACAT